>CM033697.1:37430185-37907752 GCA_019514585.1 Dendrobium officinale | reverse complement strand
GCTAGCAGAAGGCTGACGGGTTGTAATAGTTTAAATCTTATTAAATTCTAAACAAAAATTATTTGATAACATATTTCTGGATTTATGAAAGTAAGATATTTATTGTGAATAAGTAATTGTAAAATTAAAAATTAAATTTATAATTAAAAAAAATTAATATGTTATTAAAATTTTAATAACATGTTAAATTACAAATTACTCTTAATTATTATTTATACTATTAAATATATATTTATAATATATTTTTTAAGTTATATTAATTAAGCTATTTATTTTAATATTTAATTACTAATTGTACAATTTTAAGTTAAAATTAGATAATTATTTTAATGCACTAATTATACAATTAATTATTTAGACTAATTTACATAAAAAATAATAATTAACATTATATTAATTAAGTTAATCAATAATGAACTTTAGGGGGGGGGGGGGGGGGGGTTTTTATTGGGGTGTGCCTTCTACGGTTTGCCCTTTCATCTTCTTCTTTCATCGACCCTTAGCTGTTCGACACTTCGCTGCTTCACAGTGAGATGTTAGAGATTGGCCGCAGTCGGCTTATCTTTTAGCTCCCTTCGAGGTTGTTCGTCTTCGCCTCTTCGACGACCTTTCCTTCCATGTCGCGATCGGGAAGTTACGACATTTTGATCGGAAGCAAGAACGGGAGTTCGCTGACTTGTGACTGAAGGTAACGTTTCCTTTGCGCTTCAACTCTCGGCTAAATCCCGTTAAATCCCCGACAACCGTGGATTTATAAATCCGGGGTATTTATGCCTTAAAATCCCAAATTTCGGGATTTATGAAATCCTTGGATTTAATGCGCGCACAAAATCGGTCGGCCGGATTTAGTGTAAATCCGAAGTATATCCACGATTAAATCCGATACCACAACCCCTTGTAAGCTCAGGATCTGTTATGTTAAAGAGAGGAAAAAATGAAGATTTAGCATGATTACATCACACAAAAATTATCTTGATCGGTCACGAATCTTGAGGCAAAGCTAGTTGGAAACTTCAAATATTAAATTTCTTGAGGAGCCTATTACGAACTTCCGGATTTCGGCGGAGGCGACAGAGGTGCTTTAGTCAAACTGAGTGTCTCGGAAATACCAAACCAAACGATCACCTAAGATCAACCCAATACGTAGCCCAAATGAGTCCGAATTCATGGGTTCAATGAGCTGTTGGAAGGTTCAAAAACCAGCCAATTGAGTTACCAAACACGGTCTCGGATTTTTGAAGGTAGCTTTATACTACAGAATCGAACGGATATATATAACGGCCTCAACGTTGATCACATAATCAAAAAGAGTCCTCAAGTCATGCCAAATTCCGATCATAATTAAGGCCTTCAAATATCTAAAACTGAATCGTAGTTTGCTATGTTCAAAAGGAAAATTCGTTTATTATCGGTCCGCGTTAATATAAAACCATCTCCAAATTTGCCCTTGATCTTCACGTCCTATTTACGGCTTATATGCCAATCCAGGATGAAAAATTTATTAATAGAGCCCTCATTCTATACACCAATGGGCTGAAGTGAAGAGAGAGAAGAAGAAGAGAAGATAAGGAGAGAAGGAGGGAAAGGGGAAAAAGGAGATTCCTCACCTCCTAGACCACCGTCGAGAGTTTCTCCTCTGCCACCAAAGACGCCCCCCCCCCCCCCCCCCCTCGGACTTCTACCCGACGTCACGGACCTTCACATCTTCTGCCAAGGTTTCTAAACGACGCCGGACTTTTCTACCCGGTTATCCGATCTTCAGTCTGGACGTCTATGCGAAGATGCATTTCTTTTCATGCCTGGACTTTCATAGCAAGAAGCTGATTCCTACTGATCTTCGTCGGTCACGACTACAGTCCTGGAAGACCTCCGTCGCCAGCAGCCGAATTTACAAGTCCTCAGAAAGATGTTGAAAAGTAGACTTACTGTCTTCGATCTGACGCACGTGATAGGTCCGTGATTCGGCCGCGATCTCAGTTAGGTCGCATGCCGCTTATCAGTCACCTTCTACAGACGTACTGTCGCTGACCTTAGTGGTCGCAAGTGATCCTACGACTACAGTGGCGACTGCAGTACACTCTAACAAAACGAATTCTGGTCGAATAGCTTATCTCGTTGTATTTACATTATGTAATGTACTCCATAAGATGTAAATCAAGGTAAGGACTTCTCCCAAGGAAGGGCCTTCATTTGTAATCGACCTGCGGAATACTAGTGGATTAGTTCAAACTATGGGCTAGGCCCCATGGTTTTTTTCCCTTTTTTACAGGGGTTTTCCACGTAAAAATCTCGGTGTCTACATAAATGCCTAGACCCTCTTCTCTTATTGATTGACGTGCCGGAATTTAGTACAATGCTAAGACGTAAAATTTGATATTTCTCTACAATCGCCGAAATACTCCTGGACGCAACAGTTTGGCCTTGTCTGTGGGAAACGTGGTCCCCGACTGGGGGGCAACTTTTGCTCCAATCTCAAAAGATCACTCAATAGCATCAATATCAATAGAGAAGCAGATGCGGACTGGGGGGCAACTTTGACTAAAACTCATTGGTAAAATAGATCCTCCAATACCTTCAACACCAAGTTGATATTTCAGGAATATTCGAGCAAAATGCAAGGATACTTCAAATCAATTACAAGCTTTATACAGTCACATTGTTGGACTTCTACTCCTCGAGCAAGGTCTTAACCTCGACCTCAAAAAAGGCAGTAACGGTCTAAAAATAGACCATTCTTCACCTTTGATTCGGGATACACGCGGCTTTCGGCCCTCATCCCCAATCAAGGTAAAATTGATCCAAGGGGTGGGGATCAGTATCTCGGCTTGCTCTTCCACACAGGTTAACATCGGCGAGCCAAAGGCTTACGACTATTCAACACTCGGATAGGGTATCACATCCTCTTGTGATGGATTTCTCTCGACCTATTTCCACACAGGGTTAAGGTCGATCGTGCAAAGGCTCAGAACATTACAACCTCGGAAAAGGTCCTTACAATCCTTGGTGGATTCTCCTCGGCCTCTTACACAACAGGGCTTAACGTCGTTCGAAGCAAATGCCTTCCGGACATTACAACCTCGGTCAAGGTCCTACATCATTGAGTGGATTCTCTCGGCCTCGTCAAACACAGGTTAAACGATCGTCGAGCGAATAGGCTACGACATTAACACCTCGGAAAGTTCTTATCATTCTGTAGGATGTTCTCTCGGCCTACTTCTCATACAGGTTAATGTCGTCGAGCAAAGGCTCCGACATACAAACGTTCGGAAAGGTTCACATCCTTGGATGATTCTCCCGACCTCTTCCACACAGGTTAACGTCATCCGAGCAAAGGCTCCGACATACAACCTTCTGGAAAGGTCTTACATCCTTGGTGGATTATCTCGTAACCTTTTCCACACAGGTTATTGTCATCAAACAAATTTTCTAAACATACAACCTCGGATAGGTCTTACATCCTTGGTTAACGTACGCCAGAATGCCGTCAAGGGACTTCCATTTAACTTCTCCACAAAGTTAAATTTCTACCGATGTTGAATTTCCTCTTGTCGCTGAATTTTTGCCCTTGCAGGGACTTTAGTCAAGAATTCTGACCCGTCGACGAATTTTCGTCGAGTCTTCTACCCGACGTAGGACTTCGGCTCGTCTGCTGGACTCCTGACTCGTCGTCAGGACTCCTGCTCGTCAACAACTGTTCGTCGGTCTTCCTTACCCGTCGTTGAACTTTGCTCTTCAGCGGACTTCTATTTCGTCGTTAGACCTCCTGCCTCAGTCAACGAATTTATCATCGGGTCTTCTTACCCGACGTCGACTTCTGCTCTTCAGCGGACTTCTACTCGTCGACGAATTTTCGTCGGTCTTCTACCCGACGTTGAACTCCTCACCCGACGTCGGGACTTCTGGCTTCAGCGGGACTCCTACTCGTCGTCTGACTCCTGCCTCGCTCGACGAAGTTTTCGACATGTCTTCCTACCCCGACGTCGAACTTCTGAGCTTTCAGCGGACTTCACGACTATCGTCGTCAAACTCCTCCGCGTCGACGACATTTTTCGTCGGTTCTTTCTTCGGACGTCGGACTTCTCCTTGTCATCGGACTTCACGCCTTGTCGTCAGGACTGCTACTCGTCATCGGCTTCTAGCTTGATATGCTACTTGCAACACACCCCTCGAACTCCCCTCCTTTGGCGACCACGCTCGATCGTTAACTGCTAATGGGCTTCTACATCGATCGTTCTTCGCTAGCAAACTGTCGCTCAAATGGCAGTCAAATCCCGTAACTCCTGCCATGAAGGAGGGGCGCTAATTCGAGCAGAAGTTTCCCGCTCGCAAATAGCGGAAGCCTCAACCACCAGAGAGCCATGGGCGAAGAAAGAAAAATCCCATAACTCCTGCGCGTGAGGAGGGGCTCTAATTCGAGCAGGGGAAATTTCCCGCTAGCAAATAGCGGAAGCCTCAGCCGCCAGAAGCCGTAGGGGAGGAGAAGAAATCCCGTAACTCCTGCGCGTGAGGAGGGGCGCTAATTCGAGCAGGGGAAGTTTTCCTACTCGCAAATAGCAGAGAGGCCTCAGACCGCCAGAGAGCCAGAGGGAGAAAGAAAGAGAAGTTGCAAATTTTTCTAAAGGCCTAGGAGGCCTATTTATAGGTTTTGGAGAGAATAAGGGGGGAGTTATTACAATTTTCGGATTTCCCTATATTTCTAAATTTTTTTGAATTTTTTGGACCCAAAAAAGAGTAAAAAACTCCTGTTTTCGGCTAGTGGGGGACCCACCTAAGTCGGTGCAGCGAAGCGACCACTGCGAAAAGACGAGACCAGCACGGCAATCCGCGGACACTGCGCGCGGATTGCATGCTGGCCGCAACACAATTGGCCAACGGCCGGACAACTGCCGGCGGCACTGCAACGCGCGGCAAGCGAGGGCGCGGCTAGCCCAGGCTCAGCCGGGGCGCGGGCGCGGTTCGGCCCGGGGGGTCAGCGGCCGGGCGGGAGCGGGAGCGGTTCGGACCGCGGGGCGTCCTGGCGCGCAGTCTTCGGGGTGCGAGCAGGCGGCAAGCGGCTAGGGTTTTCCGTGACGCGGTTCGCCGGCGAGACGTCGCGGCTGCCGGTTCCGGCCGGGTTCGGCCGTTCGGCACCGGCGGGTACCCTGCTGTCCGGGCCCGTATTTTTGGCCCGGACGGTCCGAATCAAACGTTTTTGGGGTCTCCCAGACACGATTTTTTCGACATGCCGGACTCGATTACGACAGTTTCGAAACTCAACGGGGCCTCTATAGTGAAGTTCGAGCAAGATGTGTAATTTTCGGAAACGCAATTTTCGGCGTACTGGCTGATACATATTTTCGGATTCCTAGTGCTTCGACATCCAAAAAATAGGGGCAATATGATACATCACACAAAAAATTATCTTAATCGGGCACGAATCTTGAGGCAAAAAGCTAGTTGGAAACTTTAGAAATTAAATCTGGGAGCACCTGAACTCCGATTTCAGCGAGCTTATAGTCAAACTGAGCGTCTCGGAAATACGAGCCCAACGACACCAAGATCAACCCAAATCCGAGCCCAAATGAGTCCGAATCAAGGGCTCAAAGCGCTGTTGGAAGGTTCAAACCGCAATTTGAGTTACCAAAACGGTCTCCGATTTTGACGATCTTATACTCGAATCGAACTACTCGACGAGACGAATCCAACGAGCCCAAGATCGCCGAATTCCGACATCATTAAGGCCTTCAAATGCCCCAACGAACGGTGCATGATCAAAGGATTCGATATCGGCCGTCCATTCAAAACACTCCCAATTAGTCCCCTGATCTCACGCCTATTTACGGGCTATGTCACTTCAGAAAAAACTATAAATAAAGCCCTCATTCTACACAAAGGGGACTCAAGTGAAGAGAGAGAAGAAGAAAGAGGAGAAAAGGGGAAAAGGAGATTCCTCACCTCCTCGACCACCACCGGAGTTCTCCTCTGCCACCAATTTTTTTTTTTTTTTTTTTTTTGACGTCGGACTTCTACCTAACGTCGAACCTTCACTCTTCTCCAAGTTTCTTCCTGACGCCGGACTTCTACCGGTTATCGGACTTCGTTGGACGTCTATGCGAAGATGCATTTCTTTCCATTGCTGGACTTCTACCTGACGCTGTCCTACTGATCTTCGTCGTCAGACTACAATCCTTCCGACCTCCGTCGCGCCGCCGAAAACGGTCCTCCTGACTTATGTCGCCCGCCGACTACAATCTTTCCGACCTTCGTCGCCCGCCGACTACGGTCCTCCTGACTTATGTCGCCCCGCCGACTACGGTCCTCCTGACTTATGTCGCCCGCCGACTACGATCCTCCTGACCAACATCGCCCACCGACTGCAGTCCTTCTAACAAAGCGAATACGTCGATAGTAGCTCTTTGTATTTACATCATGTAATGTACTCCATAAGATGTACATCAAGCTAAGGACTTCTCCTAAGGAAGAGCCTCATTTGTAATCGACTGCGAATACTAGTGGATTCGTTCAAACTGAGCTAGGCCCCGTGGTTTTTTTCCCTTTTTACAGGGGTTTTCCACGTAAAAATCTCGGTGTCTCATAAATGCTAGACCCTATCTCTTTATCTGATTGCATGCCGGATTTTCGTAAAATGCTAAGACGTAAAATATGATATTTCTCTACCGTCGCGAATACTCCTGGACGCAACAAGCATAAATCATGCTCGAGATCTGCATAGATCTTGTATCGATTCCATTCAACCCCACTCAAATCCTATTCAATTATTTATGTTTGGTGAGGTTTTTATGTGACGGGATTTAGTTTAAATCCATTCAAATCCTAATCAAATCATGTATAAATTTTTATTTTAAAAATTAATTATGGTTAATTAAATTTAATTATGATTAATTATTTTTAATTATTAATTAACTATACATAATTAAATTAATTATAATTAATTATTTATAATTTTAGTTATTTATTAATCATAATTAATTGAATTTAATTACTATTAATTATTAATTAGTCGTATATTAATTATAATTAATTTTTTTAATTGTCATTATTTATTATTAATCATAATTAAACTTTTTAAGTTATAATTAGTTATAAAATAAGAAGAGAGATCTTCTCTTGCCTCGACCAACATGCCAACACCATCGCCAGTAGCCAAGGTATAATCCCTTAACCTTAAAACTTCGAGAGCACATCTCGAAGCTTGCAGCGCGACAAAACGATCATCTATACATGCTTTTGTTAGCGTGGTCGGAGGAAGTGTGTCACGGTGCTCGCAACGAGGCGAGTAATCACCTAAACCCCATTTCAGCGTTCGTGGTGCGCCAAAAAATCGCATATACATGCCTTTATTACACGTGGTGGGATGGGAACCCGGTACGAAGCCTACAGCGAGGCGGAGTTACTTATAAGAACCCCGTACGCGAGAAAACAAACGTGGTTTCAAACAGGGTACCCTCACCGACCCCATATACGATTTTATTAGCGTGGTGGGAATGAAGACACACTACGGGAAAACATGCGATTACCGTTAGACCTTCTGGCGGATACTTATGCGTCGGTATTGACGACGCATGTAACGTTGCATTGGTGCGACGAAAAATTTGTGACTTATTTTCCGACGCAAAGCACGTCGGAATATTTCCGGCGTCATTTGCGCTGGTATGTGCGTCAGAATAAACCAACATTTCACTTGCTCCGACGCATGATACGGCGGAAAGTAATCGTCACCATTACCGGCGGATAAGGCGCCGATATATTTAAACTCAACGAATTAAATCCGGCGCATTATCCACCGGAACTGTTTCCGGCGTCCCGGACGCCGGACAATCCGCCGGCGAAAGCCCTATTTTTTTAGCCCAAGCCCCTCTAGCCGCTCACTTATTTCATTCTGTTCTCTCACATCCCGCTGTTTTGCTCGTCTCCCTCCAGTCGCTCGCCGTAGATCGAGGTCACCGACGGTCACCGGACTTTGCCGACGATCCTAGCATTCCTGGTTGCGCCGACGGCCATTCATCGTCGCTGTTATTTTCCCGATCTCCGGACATCTCGACGGCCCGTTGATTATAAGGTTTTTTTTCTTATAATTTGTTTGGATTCATGCTAAGTTAGTCTATTATGGAAGCTATACATTTTTTGAGAGTTTTGATGGACACTTATAGAGAGAGTAAGGAGGATCTACATATGTACGTTGTGTTTAAACACATTGCATGCATGTGCATGCTTTGACCAAATATTTTTTATTTCAGTTGTATTACATCAAGGATCATAACCCATATCTTTTTTGCTTTAGCCATGGTGAAATATAGAGAGAATGAGAAGGATTTACATATGATACTTATTGAATTAGAAAAAAACATATGATAAAGTTCAAATAGAAGTGCTCCAGTGAGTTTTAGAAAAGAAAGGAGTTCATAATGCTTTGTATGCAGGTGCTATTACTTGTGTTTAAACACAAGGTGATTTGACTAAATATTTTCCTATTTCATTTGGATTACATAAATGATTAGCTTTAAGCACATATCTTTTTTGCTTTAGCCATGGATGTTCTTACCATACATTTGCAAGAGGATGTACCCTAGTGTATGTTTTTTGCTAATGATATTCTTCTTGCTGATAAGACTAGAGACGAAGTTAAGGTAAACTTGAATAATGTAGGTCAACATTAGAGTTTAAAGGTTTTCATTTTAGTAGATCTAAAACCGAATACATAGAATGTAATTTTAGCAGTGATAGCTCTAGTGGGGGGGGATTATGACTTTGGGCGATCAAGTCATTAATAAGAATACATGTTTTAGATATATCGGGTCTTTTGTTCAAAGTGATAGTGAAATAAATGGGGATGTTATAAGTAGAATTCAAGTTGGTTGGTTAAAGTGGAGGAATACATCAAAACCTGTCGTGTGATAGAAAAAGTACCACTCAAAACTTAAGAGAAAATTCTATAAATGGTGGTGAGACTTGCAATGCTTTATGACACATAATGTTGGTCATTAAAAGGGAAGTAAAAAAATTAAGTTAAGTATTGTAGAGATGAGGATGCTCTTAGAGACAATGCTAAATGGAGACAATGCTTCAGGCCTATTGTGTGATAGTGGAGGAATGCTTCAGGCCTATTATGTGATTGATAGAAAAGTATTGCAGAGATGAGGAAGCTAATGTACGTGGATGAGTGTCTTTACTCTTAGAGACAATGCTAAATGATCATAATTTTCTACAAGCACCCTATCTTTTTTACATCTCTATATAATCAATTTTAGATCTACTTAAGCGCGATAATTCATTACTTATTTGCTCTTATATGTAGGTTATGGATATTAGAAATCAAAGAAGTTGGATGTATAACCGATTATCTCAAGGTCAAAAGACATTAACAGATGAATTCATTAATGGGGTAAACAATTTCATTCAGCAAGCGAAACAACTACCCAGCTTTATATCAGAAGGAAAGTTTCGATGCCCATGTTCTAAACACAAAAAATCTAGAGCACCTAGAACCAGATGATGTAATTGTTGATCTGTATTGCAGAGGATTCATGCCACGGTATTGGTATTGGACTTCGCATGGTGAGTACGAGCCACAATTTGAATATCAATGCGGTCATTCTACAAGCACTAATATAGCTGAGGCTGAAAATATTCGATCAAATCTTGAGGAATTAGTTCATGATGCAATTGAAATACAATTTGAACAAAATACAGAAGAGTTACCGAATAAGGATGCACAAAATTTTTATGATTTGTTGCATGCTGCCCAGCAACCAATTTGGAGAGGGTGCATCACTCACTCAGAGTTATTGTTGCTGTGAAGATGTTAAGCATCAAGGCAGAAAATAATATTCCTCGTGAATGTTTTAATCAATTCATTGGGCTGCTTAAGAAAACTAATCCGACAGATAATCTAATTCATACAGATCTATATCGGACAAAAAAGTTAGTTTCCAAACTTGATTTGACATACACAAAGATAGATTGTTGTGTCAATGGATGCATGTTATACTTTAAAGAAGATTTCTCAGAGATTGCATGCCGTCATTGCAATGCACCAAGGTTTAAACAAAAATTTGGTAGTAGAAGGAAGCAGAAGAATGTGTCTGTCAATAAGATGTTCTACTTTCCAATAATTTTGAGATTACAACGGCTATATGCATCAATGAGATATGCTGCACATATATGAGATGGCATAATGATCACATTCCATAAGAAGGTGTTATCACACATCCATCAGAAGCAGAGGCTTGGAGACACTTTGATCGTACACATCCAACATTTTGCAGCAGAACCAAGAAATGTCAGATTAGGTTTATGCGTAATGGTTTTACTCCATTCAGTCAGTCTGTTACACCGTACTTATATTGGCCCGTGATACTCGCTCCTTACAATCTTCCTCCAGAGTTGTGTATGACTACTCCTTATATGTTTCTGTCACTTATCATTCTATGGCCACATAATCCAAAATTGAAGATTGATGTATTCTTATAACCGTTAATTGATGATTTAAGTTAATTATGAGAAGAGTGAGTAAATACATATGATATCTCCACCAAGCAGAACTTTACACTAAGAGCAGCATTACTTTGGACAATTGGAGACTTTCCTGCATATGGTATGCTCTCAGGTTGGAACACTTCAGACAAGTTAGCTTGTCCATATTGTATGGAACATACAAAATCATTCACTTTAAAGAATGGTAAGAAGAATACTTGGTTTGATTGTCATCGAATGTTTTTACCTTCAAGTCATCCTTTCGCCTACTAAAAAAAATGGCGTTTATAAAATGGTGATGTTTCAACCTCCTCCAAGATTAAGTAGTGAAGAAATTTTTTAAAGAGTCAGGTTCATGCCCACCATAATGGATTCTTCAACATTAGCTGAGTTCAGATTGTCAGGATATGGTGTCAACCATAATTGGACCAAGAAAAGTATTTTTTTTGTCGTTGCCATATTGGAGAACAAACATGATTAGACATAATTTAGATGTTATGCATATAGAGAAAAATATTTTTGATAACATTTTCAATACAGTTATGGACATCAAAGATAAATCCAAAGATAATATAAAAGCAATGATGGACTTAAAGGAGATTTGTAGGAGGAAAACTTTGGAATTGAAGGATGGTGGAGGTGAAAAATTGCTCAAACTAAAAGCTCCATTCACATTAACTTTAGAGCAAAAACGAGCAATTTGTGAATGGGTGAAGACCCTACGAGTACCTGATGGATATTCTTCTAATCTAAGTAGGTGTGTTGACATAAGATCAGGAAGATTATTCAAATTGAAAAGTTATGATTGTCACATCTTCATGTAATGTCTACTATCAACCAGTGGCGGAGCCAGAAATTTTATTCAGGGGGGGCCTAAATTAAAATAATTTTGTTTGCGGTCTCATTACGGGGGGTCTCCTTTTGGAGCCAAGAGAGGAGCGAAAGATATTTAAATGAGTTTTACTCAATATTCTTTAAAATATTTTTATTTCAGCTAATTTAAGTGAGTCTCAATTTCAGCTAAAATTTATCCGAGATTCTTTAAAATAAAGTTTCAAATAAAAGTTGAAGATTTTCACTAAAACTTATATATATATATATATAATATAGGAAAAAAGGAAATGTAATGATTGCATAGCATAACTTTGAATAAAATATAGCTTAATGATATCAAAAATCAACGATCTTTAGCTCGTTGTATTCGTCTTGTCCAGCCGCTCAATTCGACTATAAACAAATAAATTTTGGAAACTGTTTGATCATCCCAATTATGTTTTGAACCTTCCAAATGTGCTTCAGATCCTTGATTTGGACTCATTTGGGCTTAGATTGAGTCGAATTTGGTGTTATTGGGTTCGTATTTTTGAGACGTTCAGTTCGACTATAAGTTTGCTGAAATTGGAGTTCAAATGATCTCCGATTTAATTTTTGAAGCGTCTGACTGATTTTTTTCTCGAGATTCGTGCTCGATCGACATAATTTTTTGATAATATATCAATATCTTAGTCTTGATTAAGAAAAATAAATTAATCCAATTATTTCTCTCTTAAATCGAGTATGCATATAAGAGAAAATAATCAATTTCTCACCTATAAAAATGTACAAGCTTTTTTTTTTTTTGTGAAATAAAATGTACAAACTTTGCTCTTCCTTGTTCTGCTTTAGGTGATGATAGGCTGAAGCCACAATTGAATTTTTTTTTTTAGGGGGGGCACGTGCCCCCCTTGGCCCCACCTTCCCTCCGCCACTGCTATCAACTGCTTTTAGTTATCTGCTAGATCAAATTTTAAAGCCCTTTATCGAGCTAAGTGTATTCTTAAAAAAATTATGCTCTTCTAAATTAAATGTGGAGAACTGATTTTTATGGAGCAGCAAATTCCTTTCATTATGTGTCAACTTGAGAAGATATTTCCTCCAGACTTCTTTGACTCTATGGAGCATCTGCTAGTTCATTTACCATATGAAGCTATGGTTGGTGGACCTGTTTAGTATAGGTGGATGTATCCTTTTGAGAGATATTTAAATAAACATAAGAAGACCGCTAAGAATAAAGCACGACCCGAAGGCTCTATCTGTGAAGCATATTTAACATACGAGACAACTCAGTTTTGCTCATATTATTTTGAAATAATGTCTCAATCAGGTGAAAGTAGAACACCTCAAAATGTTGGTAAATCTTCTAATATATCTATATTCTGTGGAAGTGGTGAACATGTAGGCGCTAGCACAGTGCGCTATTTAACCGATAAGCAGATGACAGTTATCACATTGTATATCTTGCTAAACTGTGAAGAAGTTGACCCGTATCTCGAGTAAGTATGAGTTAATTTGTTCATATTTTCATTATTTTTATAAACTTTATTCTAAACTCAAAATGGTTTGTACGATGTTCATTGATGGTTTAAGTACATCAGAAGAAGGAGAAGTCCAGAAGATAGTGGAGAAAGAATTCACTACTTGGTTTAAAAATACGGTATATTTCGAATAATTAGTCTTAATTAGTTATTTATGTAATTATTTAATATTATTAATAATAACATCTTGTTCATTTAAAGGTACACTTTGAAGAAAGTGATTCACAGAATTCAGAGATATTTGAGTTAGCTTGGGGACCAAATAGATTAGTCAAATGCTATCAAATATTTCTGGTCAATGGTTATAAATTCTAAACAAAAAATTGATGTGAACGTAGAAAGACAGAAAATTCTGACATATGTGTAAGAGGGAACACCCATACAGGGGATGATTCTGAATACTACGGGGTATTACAAGAAATATTAGAGGTGGAATATCCCGTTCACAAGAATACCGTGTATCTCTTCAATTGTGAATGGTTTGATCCAGTATAAAATAGAGGCACAAGAGTACATCCAATTTACGGTATAATAGAAGTAAAGCGGAGTAGAAAATATGCAAAGTTTGATCGATTCATCATTGCTAGTCAGGCAACTCAAGTCTATTATACTAACTATCCAAGCAGAATACGAGGTAAACAGGATTGACTGGCAGTTATGAAGACAAAATCAAGGGGAGTAATTGAGAAAATCACTTCAATACCATCAGCACATCAAGATGAGTTTATGTCAAATTTAAAAAATCTCCCAATCAATGTAGATGATCAAATCAGAATTAATTTGAGCGAGTTGCAATTAGAGGAGATAGATCTAACCATAGAGGAAAGTGATGATGAATCTGATAGTGCTGGAAGTGTATCATCTTATAAAAGTGAATCAACAAATGATGAGTTAACATAAGATAAATTAAATTTGTTTTTACTCACTGCATTTATTTTATTGTCACTGCACTGCATTTTTTTTACTTCCCTATATTTTACTTCACTGTATTTATTTTATTGTTACTGCTGTGTTATTTTTATTAAATTTTTCTTATAACTCATGTTTCTAATATTTCTTATTTAATTCTGTGCAGGTTGCTTTAGGTGAAGAGCTTAGTAGAGAATTGATAAAAAAAATATTTTTAACAGGCGCACCAAGAAGATCACTGCAGCTGGACTAACTGGGACAGTACGTACTGAGGGGACCACCTCGTCTCAGCCTGCTACATAGCCTTTACCCACTTCTGGAGCCAGTAGCCCGCAGTTCTACTCACCAGACCCCCGATTTCCTTCACCAGATCCCGGGCAGAGTACTCCTTTATACCCATACTACGCACCCCCACCTTATGCTGGTGCCCATCCTACTTATCCATTTCCACCATATGCTTCACCATACTATCCCCCACCACCCCATCAGCCCTCTTCAGTTGAACCTTCGACAGCAGCTGGACCTTCGACACCAGCTGGACTTTCGACACCAGCTGCACAAGAGCAGGCGACAGATGGTAGAATGTTGGTAGTACTTGAGGGTGACACGTACGCATTTCATCTTTTATTTAAGCTAATGAATATTTATAGTATATATTTGTTTTACATAAATTAATTTTTGTAAGTTCTACCCATCAAAACAACTGACACATAAAATACGGGACATCATATGGAGCAGGTTTGACGCTCCTTATGTTTCTTAGAAGAAAGTCCCGAAAGAAGTCCGGGAGATATGATTTAGAAAGTTTGAGGTATTTTTGGGTTTTAGTTTTTATGTTAAATGATTTATTCTTTTTTACTTAAACTAAAAATCTTATATATTATATATCATATGTATTTGAATGCAGAAAGAATTTTGTTGGCTGCCCTAACACAATGACAATATTAGAAAGAATTTTGAGAAGCGTGGCTCTCTACTCGGATGCGCGACATGTTCACAGACATTATAAAATCTAGGAAGCGACCATTATGGATTGGAGAGGCTATATGGGCTGAGTTGAACACTTCTTGGGGCAGCGCAGAGTATACTAGGAGGATGGATCAAAACCGACAGAACAGAGCATCTGATGTTGGGGGCTTGGGTAGTTCCCTTCATACTAGCGGCTCCGTTCCACATACTGAGCACAGACGTCATTTGGTAATGAATTTTAAATGTTTTTTTAATACATACAAATATTAATAGAATTCTTTTAATTCTAATAGAAAGAGATGCTGGATAGAGAACCGACTCCTGTGAAATTGCATAGCCACACTCATAGGCGACAGGAGGATCAACAATGGATTGATGAGAGAGCAAAAAAAAGTATATATATATATATATAGATATATATATATATATTATATATATATATATATATATATATATATATATATTATATATATATATATATATATATATATATATATATATATATATGTTTAGAAATTTTTATTTTTAATTTAATTATATATATTTATATTCTACTTTACAGGAGGAGTATACACGTCTTCGGGAGAGTCATGCTGCATCAGGTGAGGGCTCTTCTGACGACTCTGTGGAGTTTTCTGAGTATATCATCTGATCGCAAGCCGTCGGAGTAATGCAGCATGGCAGAGTTTATGGTTTGGGTTCCCAAGCTCAGGCATACGAGGGGATGACCTCCTCTACTGCATCCAGCTTCGCATCCAGTTCACATGAGACCTTACATGCTCAACAAATAAGTGCCCTTCAAACATAGCTAGAATAAGTAAGAAAATCACAAGCTGATTGGCAAGCTCAGTTGCAAGCACAGATCCAAATGCAGGAGCAACAGAATCAGTTGTTGGATGAATTGCGCAAAATGAGGGACCATATGAGTGGAAAAGAGGTAGCTCCAGCAGAGGAGTCCACGGATTCAGAGTAGTTTACTTTAGGAACTTGTTTATATCTTTGAATCTGTAATATTGAACACTATGTGATGTTTTTAGTTTGTTGTTGCTATTGAACAATTTCTTTTAATAAGTATTTATGTTTTTGTGCATCTGTTGAAGAATTTTATGTTGTGGAATTGTTATAAACTGTTGTGGATATATATTTGTATATGTTTGCAGGTGTGAAAATCTGATTGTTAGCTGGGAAGGCAATTTTTTTTGTCAATGCTACAGGTTTCCGGCAAATTTTGCGTCGGAAAGTCGATGGAAACGACGATACAACGAATCAGATCGATCTTGCCGGTGTTTTAATAGGCTCCCGGAAATTACCGGCGCATTTTACGGCGTCTGGTCCGCCGGCGATTTCCGACGCTACTTCGGAGTTGGAAATTAGCTGTTGCTTATTTACGGCGCACCTACGACAGTTTATGCGCCGGTAGTTTCCGTCGAATACATACGACGTAAACTTCTGATGCATTCGTCGTTAGAATTATCGATTGAAAGTCGCCGTCTTTTATATTACATTTTGTGCCGGTAATGCGCCGGAACGTGCGCCGGAAGGGTTTCCGGCGCATTACAAACGTCGGAAGACATTTAGCAGGAAAATTCGACGGAAATGCGCCGAAAACCGAGGATTTCCGTCGGATATTACGGCTTATCGGCGGATACTGTCCGCCGGTAACAGCGTGTTTTCCTGTAGTGACAAGGTCGCGGTGTCTAACGACACATACCATACACACTGCTTTATTGCGCATGGTGGGAAGACCCAGTTTCTCGTAGCTTCCTCTAAACAAGGGAGACGTCGGGAGGCTGCCGAAATCTGTACTGACTGGGGACTATACTTGTCTTAAATTGAACAAAACTATAGGGGAGTTGAACCTACTTTGAACAACATTTGGATAGCAGGGAACTTTGAACTCAGACTTTGAACAGAACTTTAACTTAAACTTGCAAACTTTTGAACATCAGAGGATTTACAAACTTGGACTTTAACTTGATTTGAACCAAATATAAGAACTTGAACTCAAGTCAACAAATAAACATGAGACATATTTGAATAAGTAATTGAGCTTGCAAGGACATAAGGGACTTGAATAAACTGCAAAGGAAGCATACATGAAACTTGTAAACCAAGAGACTTATATTTCAAAAAGCATTATTTGATGATTTGTTTATAGGCAACAATGCAAGCTCTCAATGAACATAATAACTCACCTACGATCATATACAAGGGGATGTAACATGTTTCTAAGCAACATTAGAAAAGCTATAATGAACAGAAACACTTATGATGTACAAGAATTCAATCATCATTTAATTTGCAAGCAATCATCAACAAGGATTAAGGACATATGATATACTTGCAAGCATTGATCAACGAAAACCAAAATGAATGCAACAATACAAGTGCAAGATGATCATACAAATTTTTCAACAAATGATAAGGGAAACTCATGCAATTGATTGATTTGAGGCAATTGCATTGGCTTCAAGGATATGTATTTGATAAAATCTCCACTACAGTTTGCTTAAAGAAACCAATGACAAAATCTCTATAAAAATCTACCAAGAGTTATCATGACCAATCAGAAAGCAATATCAACAAAACAACAATTACCTATAAATGAGAAGTGGCTACAAGCAATGATCGATGATGAGCAAGTTCTCCATTTTTCATCCTTAAGAAACAATCATTACGAATGTGACAAACAAAGGAGAGCTGAAATATGCAAGTTTTACATGCATGAATTGATATACTAGACTCCTACAAGTACGAATATGACTCATCCGCAAGCAAAGGAAAATGACATACAATAAACAAAACATGTCTACAAGCAAAGTGGTATGGTTACAAAGAAGATACCCCCCTTTGCCATTGAGGTCACTTAACTGCATTTGTTAGTTCAAGATAGCGGCCACTAATTTCGAAGCATAGGGCATCAATAAGGACACAATCATTCATGGTTAAAATGATTGATTTTTTTTTATTTAAGCCAACAACAAAAAATGATGAAGATGACATAATATGGGGTCACTTATTGGTTTCTATATGAGCTCTGAGAAGAGAAAGTCAGATCAAATCATTATTTTCAAAGATAGAGTGAATCTCAGTTCAACCAAGTTATGAACACTGAGTTAAGTAAGATTATTGAGGCCTGCAAGCTTCTTGGTGAAAAAGTGTTCATACAGCTAACATACCAACCACGGATAAATACAGAAAGGACTGCGACACATATGCTTTTACAAGTCGTCGTAGGAGACCCGCAGTGTACACAAAATGTTATCTATGAACAAAATACCAGATGACTATAGCAAGTGTAAATGCTTGCAGGCCACTAAAAGAGACCCGTTGTACACCTAATACGCCACCGGATCTACAATACTTATACAAGAAGACAAAAGGCGTCTACGAGCTCCCAAATGGAATGTTGCAGTCAAACGACAGTTGCCCATATAACTGAAAAATATTTCAAAATACCCCCGCACATGTACCGTAATTTGTATACACATATGTACACAAAATGGGCAAGTGCAATTACAACACATGCATGGGCCCCAGTAAGTGTGTTGTAGGAACACATGTGATGTCTAGAAATATTGCGCATGTCAATAAATTTGAACCCGACCTTCCTAAGCAGGTAAATATGAGTCGACAAGGTTCAACAAATAATTATAAAATGCCCCCAAACACCCGCATGGGCCACGACGAGCGTGTTATTGGTATACATGTGATGTATAGGGATGTTGCGCGAGTCAATAAATAAACTCAAGTTCGAGCACGATCCTTCTATGCAGGTAGATAGGAGTCGACACGGCTCGAACCATCAAGCAAATCTACGGTCGTTGTATCGACCTAGATATTTATTTTATAGTTCATGTTAGGCCTTCAAGGCCCTTAAAAAATAAAAGTTCATCAACAAAAACATGCACACAACGAAGAACCCGATCCTCTGTTGACATCAAATAGAGTCGACAAGATTCAATCCGATAAAATGCAAATGAACCCATATACCACCCTGAACATGGTCGCATTGAACATAGATATCAACCAGATGGGTTAACTCTACATTTTCTTAAATGCCTCCCAGAGGCCCATAAAATCCAAATTCCAAGAAAATCCTAAGTTCCAAAATATCTAAAACTAAAATCTAACCATAAAACACTTAAAACAAAATCCATCCACCCTCCGCAAAAGTTTGCCTAGGTGGCCAAATTGAAGTTTACTTCAGCTCACATAGAGCTAATGAATAGTCGAAAATATCACTAGGATTCATTCTTAAATAATCTCTTGTCAGTAAGGACGTGGTACGTGTCCTCTGACCGGCGATTTTGCCACCAAATGACATCGCAGGATAAACGGTTATGACCCGGGGCCCACTGAACCGAGTGATTTTGCCGCCAAATGGCACCACGAGATAGCGGTTATGGCCAGAGCTAATACGTTCCTTAGTGACATCAAATCCTTGAGATATGAATCAATATGATATGATCGATAGGGCACAAAGCCCTTTGTTAGCTAAGGTGGATTCAAATTTGTCTCCTTAGACAAACATCCATCCCAGGTCTAGAAGGTACCCTTGGACGAAGCAACCCATGGCTGCCGACAAGGATCCTTTTGTCAGGTTTGGTCGACTACCTCCTCTGACTAAGTAGATCAGGGACCACGATGGACCAGGACGACGGAACCATGGGATCTTGATCGTGTCAATTATCCATTCCTCCACCATCCGCTTTAAGTGCAAGATGGTGAAATTTCCAATTTTAAATATCAATCTTTCAAATACCCAACCCGTGCTGCTACTATATGTCTGATATTATGTATCTACGAATACAAAGTATCTTATCGACGACTGGCCTTAATCGAAAGTTCTCTCTCGTGAGCGAGAGGGGTAATTAACTATAGGGGATTGCGCCTATACGAAACTAGAACTTATATCATAAAGTCCTCACAAAATGAGGGCGAAATCTCTGGGTAGTGTATTATCTACAAACCCATCTGCCTTCCCAAAATTTACCCCGAAACTTAATTCCGTTAAAACTCCCCCGAAGAAAAGCAACACGGGGGAGGCCGGGGCCGAATTTTCGGAGCCCACAGTTCACCAGTTTAAATGCTCCCATGATCCAAGACGTGTTTAACTATAATCATTCATCATGTATTTCAATCAATAAATAAAAAAACGAATAATTTCACAAAGGTAACCTCTAAGCAGGGCTCCATTTTGAGGAGCTGGGCTCAGGAATAACTATTAGGACTGCCCAGGGAAAGACAACACGAACTTTGTCCAAGGAAATGGACAGTGATAAATTCTTTATATATCAGTCATAAGCATCTTAAAAGGATTCCAGCAGCTGGGATAATGCTAGCGATGATAATGCAGATAACGTGATATGAAAATAAATAAGAAAAGGTCATAAAGAGACTGAGTTCAGCCGCATAGATGATTTAATATAAATGTATGCCAATAAGGATTCATAGAGATGGAAAATAATAAGAATTACAACATTATCATTCTACAGGTTAGCCAGGAGTTGAGTCTAATTAAAAAGCAAAATTCAAAAGAAGCATTTATGGAATGAAAATTACCTGAAAGTTCTCAACAGCTGTGCTCATGTTCTTTGAGAACAAATTAATAACTGCACTGGAAAGAGCCAGAACATGCTAGTAAAGATGGTAATCATAGGGTTAATCAACTGAATTGCATTAATGGAGTGTAGATAAATACTCTTCAAAAAAAGTGGTGGAAGCAAGCCCCCTAAAATCCACTCCTACCAAGCCAAGGCCCATTGCACAATACTGTAGAGAACCCAGCACAATGTTAATCGCACACAAGAATCCGTGACATAAGTAGTGATAACATATTCTCATGTATCTGGGAAAAAACATACAGTGTCGATAATCCAATATAAGCAGCATAATTCAAAGGCTACATGAAGTAGAACTGGCAGACAGAGAGATCACAACTCTATATACATGGAAGATGGGAGACCAAACTCTACAAGTAATTTAATATGCATACAAGTAATGGAAATAGCTATTATCAAGATAAACAATATCACATCAAAAGCAATTCTACAAAACAATATCCCGAAGTGGAATAGATGAAAAACAGTAATAGAAAACTTAATTATGAGAAAAAAAAAAAACTCAAAGAACACTATCACGATGGATATAAACAAATATACTCAAACTATCACCATTAAAGAGCATTAAAGGAAGATCATTTCATGATATATTGCAGTCACATGGAGAAATGATTTGCATTTGAGTCTACTAAAACAGGGTGGAGTCTACGCCTATAACAAGCTTAAAGAGTGCCCTTCGGTGGGGATAAAGAACCCAGCTCATAGAACAATGGAACTTTTGCAGAACAGTTCACAATGCCGTATCAAGATAGATCCACCAAATAATTTTCACATATGCGAGCACAAACAGAAATGCTGAACTGAGTGTTGTGATCATGATAATAGGTCAGACAACTGGGAGTAGAGTCATTTTACCATGCATTGATCAAGGATGTTTGACAATGATCCACCTTCGCTGATCTTGGGGAGCATGACTTCAAGAGTGCCCAGGTGATTTCTGATTTGATGCATTGACCAACTGAAAAGAAGCCCGCCATCATAGCTCTCATCATTCCCAGATTTATCATTACTAAAAATGGCCCGGTACTGGTTAACAACATCAAATAGGTGCATCCTGTGGCAGTTAACCATTCCTTTCAGATACTCATAAACATTCCTCTGGTCCAAATCATCTAGGATTCCGGAAAGCCATGCCTCCCTACACCTCAAGAACTGTCAGCAAAATATAAACTTAGAAAAAGCAATTAATTTATTAACACAATGATCACCGTGCATAGAATATCACAAGCAAAACAATCTTAAATGTTAAAGCAGCAATAAATGCCCCGCTTAGTAGCGATGAATCATAAATCCAACTGCATAACCACTTAAAGAAACATCAATTTAAATTCATGTTGAAGTTGATATTATGCACGGAAAGAACATCCTGAAGCTCTAATCTCTAGCAATTACCTAGAAAAGCATTTATATGGCTTGATTCTAGAGAAAAGTATGAGAAAGATACGAATAGAAAAAAGCGGAAAAGAAATCAACAAAAACTAACAAGTTTGATGTATATCATACCAACCTGAAGACGCATCTCTGACTCACTAAAAACTCCTATGCGCCTCAAGTGTGCCACAATACGAAGACATTCAGGTAACTGCAGATTATGAAAACAACCTTAAACATACACTTAAGAAAGAAATATACAAATTAATTACTAGGCAATTGTGCCTAAAATTCAAAAAAATTGGAAACAGACAGCTATGTTCTTCAGATGCATTACATTCATATGGCTGTCTACAGCTGTAGGCAACAAATGGAAAGTTATTTTACTAATTGACGCAATAAAATGTGAAGAGAAATTTTATGAGGTGCGTTTATCCAATCATGTTATGCAACGAAGGATCTCTTCTCACCTAAGTGATCTTTTCTGTTGACTTCTAAAATATCCTGGAGGATGAACACAGTTTTCAGCATTTGAGGTTTTCCCTTCAAATACCTTTTTGTTTTATACAGCTAGTTTGAGCGTCTCTATCCTGATAGAAATTTGAAAGTTTAAACACGCTGGAAACACAAATCATGTGCATTGACATGAACAAATTAAAGATCATTAGAAATGTTTTTAGTATAGTTATTTTGATTTGCAATTTTCTATTTTGTGGTTTTCTAATTTCAATGTTAGGTTTGAATAATAATATCTATGATGTTTGTTCCTATAAAAACCCGGTGTCTCCTCTGAACTTTCCTTTCCTTGGTTCCGTTCAATGTTCGGATTGGCTCAGTTTGATTAGCAAGCTTCTTTATTCAGAAATCCCTATTTCACTTAGCAAGTCCATTATTGTAAGAGTTTTCCTGTACTCGACTGAAGCATTAAAGTTTTCTGTGAGCACTGGAATCATGCAATATACTTTACACAAGCAGGTTGTATTTTGCATGAACTATTTTGCGAAAGTTTCGCATCACATGCCATCTCTAATACATCATATATGGGCGTTCATGCTTGCTAGACACCATTTTATGTGTCTGCGATTAGTCAAGTCTATTGGGTAGATTACTGTAATTATTAATTAGACACATGAGGTATAAAAAGTTATTCAATGATTGCTTCATGAAGACTTTACTTCCAAACACATGTTGATTGGATGCAAGTTCTTTAAGTGTGGTACAATTATTTATTGTAAATATTCGGGGGACACTATCGTCTTATATTAACATGAGAACTAAATATTTTATTTGGCTAATTCTTTCCCATTAGCTTTTCTTCTACATATTTTGTGGTTGATTTTGTGAGTGAGATTTATTTTGGTCAAATATATTGAAATTTGAATTTTCTAGTTGGGGTGTAAGTCTTGATCAAAGTATAACTCTTATGACCTCAAATGTCTGTAAGAACTTCTAATTGGATGACATTAAATTATCAATTGCGTTAAACTTGTGTCTTCTAATTGTCCTTAAGAGGATGATTATTTATTTAATTGATGGCTGTGGGCTCCGAAAATTCGGCCCCGGCCTCCACTCGCTTTTCTTATTCAGCGAGGGAGTTTTAACGAACTAAGTTCCGAGGTAAATTTTGGAAGGCAGATGGGTTTGTAGATAAGACACTACCCAGAGATTTCGCTCTCATTTTGTGAGGACTTTATGATCTGAGTTCTGGTTTCCTATAGGCGCAAGCCCCTATAGTTAATTACCCCTCCCGATCACGAGAGAGAACTTTGGATTAAGGCTAGTCGTCGATCAGATACATATAGAAATACGTGCATCTGGCGTATAGTAGCAGCATGAATTTGGATTTGAAAGATTGGATATTTGAGAATTTAGGGTTGAAATATTTAGGAAGTTTGGAAAATTTGGAGATTTCATATTTAAAATAGAAATTACACCATCTTGCACTTAAAGCGGATGGTGGGGGAATGGATGATAGACCCGATCAAGATCCCATGGTTCCGTCGTCCCGGGTCATCGTGGTCCCTGGTCTACTTAGTCAGAGGAGGTAGTCGACCCAACCTGACAGAAGGATCCTTGTCGGCAGCCATGGGTTGCTTCGTCCAAGGGAACCTTGTAGACCGGGGCTGAATGTTTGTCTAAGGGGACAAATTTGAATCCACCTTAGCTAACAGAGGGCTTTGTGCCCTATCGATCATATCCTATTGATTCATATCTCAAGGATTTAACGCCATTAAGGAGCGTATTGGCTCTGGCCATAACCGCTATCTGTGGTGCCATTTGGCGGCAAAACCACTCGGTTCAGAGGGCCCCGGGTCATAACCGTTTACCTGCAGTGCCATTTGGCGGCGAAACTGCCGGTTAGAGGACACGTACCACGTCCTTACTGGCAAGAGATTGTTTGAGAATGGATCCTAGTGATATTTTTGACTAGGCATTTGGCTCTTTGTGAGCTGAAGTAAACTTTAATTTATCCGCCCCGGCAAACTGTTGCGGAGGGTGGATGGATTTTGCTTTAAGTACGGATGGATGACTTCAAATTTAAATATTTTTGGATTTTTTGGGATTTTGAGATTTTTGGATTTTTGTGGAGTTTTGGGTATAGCTTTGGAGTATTTGAAATGGACTTTGAATATTTGGGAGATATTTGAAGATATCTGGGAAACCCCTCCGGTTGAGATCTACATTCAACACGGCCATCATCGGGGTGTTTGGGATCATTTCCTTTTTGTTGATTGGACCTTGTCAACTCGAGTAAGTTGTTGCTCGAGGATCGGGTTTCATAGGCTTCATGCCTTTGATTTAGTGAATTCTTTTGATTGTAGGCCTTGAAGGCCTAATATGAATGTATTGAAACAAATACATTGATCCCCACAATCATGTATTTATTTAAAGGTTCGAACTCTGTCGACTTCTATTGATCCGTATAGAAGGATCGGGTTCGAACTAGAATTCACTTATCGACCCGCGCAGCATCCCTAGGCGCCACGTGTATACCAATAACACGCTCGCTGGGGACCCATGCGGGTGATTTTTTATATACCCCCTTTAGTGTACCTATGTGTATACATTCTCTAGTGCACGTGCAGGGGTATTTTGAAATATTTATAGTTGTGCAGATAATTGACATTTGAATACACAACATTTGATTTCATAGCTTATACACGTCTTTTGTCCGCTAGTACGAGTGTTGCAGATCCGGTGGCGTGGCGTAGCAGCTTCTGAATTGAGTTGTTCGCTGCTTCGTACAGGCAGACTATCGTGCACTACTTGTTGCTTTCTGCAGGTGGGTCGTAGTGCACTAACTAATCTCCTGCTTTGTACTTGTAGATGCTCGTAGATAGTTTGTTGTATGCACGATGAATTTCTCACTTGCACTTGATATAGTCACTTTGTATCTTACTCGTGGACAATAGAATGGGTGTACTACGAGTCTTCTACAGTGGCCTGTAGATACTTGCATTTGTTACATGTCATCCAACGTTTACTTGTAAATGTGATATAGTGCATATGATGAATCTTCTACGACCTTGCAAATATTTACACTTTGTCATATACTATCCACTCTTGCAAATAAGGACCCTTGCTTATAAGGAGCTAGTATATTCGTTTAACATTGGTTTACTTCTGATCGTAGGAGTGTTATAACGTTCATTGCATGTTGAATCATTTTGCTAGTGGGGGAGAGATGTATTTGCTTATATGAATGACTCGTAGGTAGACCTGTCAAAAACGGGTCACGGGTCGGGTTCGGGTCCAACCCGAAATTGACCCGACACTGTTCAACCCGACCCGACCCGACCCGTTTTTGCAAACGGGTCGATTTTCCGAACCCGAACCCGACCCGCTTCGGGTCCGGGTCAACCCGACCCGACCCGATTCGGGTATATTTAATTAAAATTTTTTTATTTAATTCATTTTATTTAAATTTAAATCAAATTAAGGGTAGATTTACTTCAATTAATTTAAAATAAATCAAGATTAATTTAATTTGGGCAATAATATTTATAATTTTTTGAAATATTCTTTACTTATTTCATAAAAATTCATTAAAATCCTCCAAAATTAATTAAAAACGGGTCAAACCGGGTCAATTTTTGGGTTTCTGGGTCAACCCGAACCCGACCCGTTTTACACAAACGGGTCGAAATCTCTAACCCGAACCCGACCCGGTTCGGGTTCGGGTTGACCCGAACCCGAAATTTTCGGGTCGGGTTCGGGTCGGGTTTTCAGGTCGAGTCCAATATTGACAGGTCTACTCGTAGGTGGGTTAAACTCACTACGACCCTCTCATTCATGTTTGCTAGTGATTCATTGAATTCATGACATATGAACTTCAATAATCCATAAGAGGTCGATGTGTCTATAAGCATATCTTTATTGACCATCAGGTTGATTGTGTTCATTGTTGATTGCTTCATATGTATTAGCCACCCACTTGCCACATTCACTTAGGTGCCAATTTCATTGTGCTTATAAGAGACCAATATATTTGCTTGCATACCAAGTCCCTCCACTTGCATGTGGGATGTTGCAATCTTTTCATGCTCCTTATAGATTATTCAAGCCTCATAAAGTTCAAGTTCTAGTTTGGTTCAGGCTCATCGTAGTTCCCTTATAAATTTGGGTACAAGTCCTTTGTAATCAAAGTACAAATTCTTTGCTTGAGTTCAATTCGAATCAAGCTCTATGAATGCATCTCTTTATCATTCATTGCTTATCTTAAGTAACTCAATTGTATAGAATTTCCTCATCATTTATGAATAAGTGGTAAATTTTTCTCAATTTGCCATGATTCCCCACTTGTGTTCTTTTGCATACGATTCAAGTCTCACAAATTCCTTGTATCAAATTCAAGTTTTATGTCCCTTGTAGTATGACCTTAGTTGATTGTACCAAGTGCACAAGTCCCATATTGTTCTTTGAGTTCAATCAAGTTCACTTGTATGTTCAAATTCAAGTTCTCTGTAGTCCAAGAATGATTCAAGTCCCCTGTTGTTCAATATGAGTTCTTGTTCTCAGATCCTTTGATGTTCAAGTGCTTACAAGTTCAATTTCAAATTTTTCGTGGTCTTATTCAAGTCTCAAATTCATTTAAATCCTTGCAAGTTCAGGATTGATTTTAGTTCAATTTCATTTCATTGTTCATTTAAGTCCGGTCCCACAAGTCCACCGTTCACATTCTTTTGAGTTCAATCAGGTCTAGGTACGAGTCTCATTGGATGTGCAAATCAAGTCCAAGTACGGTCCATCTTCACCCGAAATTTCGGCAGCCTCCAGCGTCTCTCCCCCGTTTAGGGGGAAAACTACGAGAAAACTGGGCCTTTCCCACCACGCGCAATAAAGGCATGTATGGTAGGTGCCCTCTTTCGAGGACACCGCGGCCGTGATTTTTTTTTCCCACCACGCGCAATAAAGACGTGTATGGGGCTCTGACGGTACCTGTTTAAAAGATGCACAGTTTGCTTTTCCGCCCGCTCGGGGGTACTTATAAATGACACAATTTGCTTTTCCCCCCCCCGCTCAGGGGTACTTTATGAGTGACCCCGCCTCGCCGTAGGTGCCGCACCGGGGTCCCTTCCCACCACGCGCAATAAAGGCATGTATAGGCGGTTTTCCGGTGCGCCACGAACACCGAAGTAGAGTTTAGGCGATTCCCGCCTCGTCGTAGGCGTCGGACCGGGGTCCCATCCCACCACGCGCAATAAAGGCGTGTATAGGCGGTTTTCCGGTCCGCCGCACACAACGGAATCGAGAATCTGAGTTTAGGAGATTTCGTACCTTTGCGGGCTTGTCGGCGGTGTCGGTTCGAGGATCGAGGGAGAGAGGTATTATTTATTTTTTATTAATAATTATAATTAATATTAATTATAACTAATTATCAATTAATTATAATCTATAATTAATAATTAATTATTAATTAATTATAATCAGTTAATTAATTATAATTATAATTAAATAATGATTGATTATAATTAATCAAGATTAATTATAATTAACCAGATAATTATAATTTATAATTTATAACTAATACTTAATTAATTATAATTAATCAATTAATTATAAATATGATTAAATAATAATTAAAAATAATTAGTAATTATTATAATTATAATAATAAGAAAAAAGAACTCTTCTTTTTTTATTTATTTATGGGATTTGGCCGAGAAGCACAAAAGGGAGAGAGTTACCTTCACAACCCGTGAGCTCCTGTTCTTGTTTCGGATCAGAGGAGGGAGGCGAAGGCAGGGTTGGGTGGATCGGTCAAGGTAAGAGCCTCTCTCTCTCTCTCTCTCTCTCTCTCTCTCTCTCTCTCTCTCTCTCTCTCTTTACGGGATGGAGGAACCGAGAGGTAAGGCGTCGGCTGGAGTCGAGCAGGAGTTCGTGGATGGAAGAGGTGGAGAGGCAGTGGAACTTGGCTTTTGTTTGGCTATGGAGATCGGTCGGGAGAGAGCAGGAGGTCGGGATTGAGAGGAGATGCGAAGTCGGAGGTTGGGTCGTCGCTAGCGGCTTGTTGGAGATCGGAGGAGGCGACGTGATGCTTGCGGGTAGCGAAATGGGAGAGAGGAGTTCGGGAAGCAGAGGTGGAAAAGCTCGGGAGGAGTTGAGAGAAGCAGTGTATGGGAGGAGTTTCGGATGTCTTCACAGCCGCAAGCTCCAGTTGTTGCTTCCGATCCAAAAGTCGTGCCTTCCGATCGGGGTGGAAGGGAAAGTCGGAGGAGCTGCAAAGTCGAACAGAGACGAGAGAGGGAGCGTGAGCGGGGAGTAAGAGAGAGCTCGGGATCAAGTAAGTGCCGAAGCTCTCATTTGGGTCGGTATTTAATGACTCCGAGAGAGGCGCGATCGAGGCAGTTTCACGCGATTTACGGGATCTGATCGCAAACGGCGCCGAATTGGCAGGGAATTAGCGGGATTTGAGCGAAATTCCTGGAGAAGTTCGGCATGTTTCGTGGATCCAACGGTTACAACAGGTACGCATTCGTTTCATTTCCTTTTGGATATTATATGGAGGTTAACAATGGTCTATCAATTATGATTGATTATGCGTGTGATTTTATACATTACATCATATAGTCGTATTAGATAACCTTACACTCTAAGATGTCCAAAAACACATTAAGTATTAGAGCTTAAGATTGCATCATTATATCAACAAGAAGAATATTGTGAATATCATGAGTTTCAAAAGTAAATTCAATAATCGATGGGAGGTATAATCTTAGGGAATTTCTAAATTTGATTGATAATTTATAAGATTTTTTTTCATATTACAATAAGGTTGATTTTCAAAGATTTGATATTCTACATCAAAACTAGCAGGACATGATCAATCATTTTGGTAGAGTACAAGTTCTAACATAAAATATAAACTTAAAAAGAAAAACTTGTTATTCATAGAATATAGTGGCCAAATACATGATTAATTAAAGAATTGTAAATAAAGTGGCTATGAGGTGTTTGAGTATTATGTAATGTTTAAAGGACTTGCAGCTAAATGTCATTTGCCTCAAGTCTATTATTCTAACTCTTTTTATTTCATTAAAAGCCTTAGGCAAGAAACTAAGCTAGAATACTCCAAAAATTAGATAAGGCATAATGCAAAACTTTTGAGAGTGAGGAATATTATACGTGTTCGTTATCCCTAAGAAAACCTCATTATCATCTTCTCTATAACCTGTAAAATACAAATAAACACAAGAACCGTGTATAGTTGAATATGATCTTATTAAAGAAATCATATTTCATGAACACGCTTTCAATAATATATTTGATATAGATGATAATTTATAGTTCAGTATGAATCTACATTTGATTTTGTTGAATCTGAATATGCAATTATATTATAACACGTCCATGAATCTAAACCTATATTTGAATAGAAGTCAAAATTTGAGTTTGAAAATGAAACTAACAAACTCTTAACCTGACCTCTAAAAGAAGTTGCATCTATTTTTTAATGTAAAATTAAACAAATCAATCTACTATAGTTGATGATTCAATAAAGTAATCTCACAGCGCATCTCTAAATAAATTATCTAGTAAAATTATCCTGTTGACTAATCAGATAGAGAATGACATTACTTCTTTGTGCTTAATTTCTTTATATACTAATTCATTAAAAAAAAAAATTGACAAAGAAAGTTAAGTTGCATCAATATTTTACAAATTTACTAATGATAAAAGCCTTAAAACAATTTAAAATTTCATCTATAAGATCAAATCTAAAACTCATCAAGAATAATAGTTCAAGTCATTTGGGTTAATATTTTTTAAAGAAGTCCTTCTTCCATATAGACATATCATATTTATAAGGTTAGTTTATTTTTAAGTTATTCATCATCTTCTAGTATCTTCATTAGCATTTATAGAAAATTATTTTAGTGTTTCAGTATTCTAAAGGAAACAAATCATTCGCCTATATAATCTTATCACATTAAATTATTGTTTGAGGTAAATTATGTGTGCTTTTGATTGTTACTTAGAAAGGATGATTATTTATTTTATTTAATAGTTTGTGAACTGTGAAATTAATTCCGTATAAAAATTTTGTACATTACATCATATAACCAACAACCATAGATCGTAGGATGTCCTACAGCATATCCCAATATGATTCCCCTTTTATTGCATCTATAGAGGATGAATAGTAATACTAAATATACTATTATTCATGTTATGCTTCAATAGGAAAAACTTTTGTGTGTGGCAATTTTCATCAAAATGCTTTATCATTAACAATGGAGCTAATTGATAATCGGGAGGAACAAGTGGACGCATAACAATGACAAAACTAAGAAAGCGGAAGAAAAATACTGAAAAAATGATGAACAAGTTACGACTAAAAGTATTACATCATCAGGATAATGATTCAAGAAGTACATTTAAAGATTGAGAATAATGAAAATAATTAGCAGAAAAAAATTGTTCAAGGATACAATTGAGATTTTGTTATTGATGGGGACTTATTTCGAACATAACACAAAGAATTAATTGTGATGAACAACTTCTTACTACCTGAATATTAGATCTTAATCTTTGAAGAAGCTGAGAAAGTAGAGACTGTGTTGTCTGCTTCACTTCCACTGCTAGCGCCTGGATGACTGGTATACTTGATTCCAAATATGAAATGTTTGTTATTATTTTTTTTTTGACAGAATGCATTAAAGCAATTTATTCAAAATGTTTGTTATTATAAGGAATAATATGGAGCTAAAAATACTGGAATTCCAATGGAAACATATGTTACTTGTCAAAACCTACATCAGAAAAAATAGGCAAACCAAATGTGCAAGGTTCACACCTCTATGGTTTTTGGGGATGTGCTGATGCGTGCATCCTTACCTCTAAATAATAAAGAGGTTATATTTGAATTTAAAACTGTGACCTTCCAGATCACAAATCCGCAACCTAATCGTTTCTATAGGCCATCACTCTAAGCTTTTGCATTCACTATCAAAGAAAATTAAACAAGATAAAAAATGGGTCAGGAGACAAAATAACTTACTTGGAATGCATTTTTGCTAGCTTGCAAACAAAAGCTTCCAAATCAAGAGCCTCGTCATAATTCCCATTCCTTACACATCTGAAATCCAATTTGAGAACTGAGAACCAGTCAAAACAACGTCGTTTCATGGAGCACAGGAAATCACTTAACAATAAGAGAGGCAAATTAAAAGTAAAACAATAACGAACAACCAAAACTATAAAATACAAGTAAACAAAAAAGTTAGTTTCAAGGGAAAATGATTATCTACGTATGCATATTATAAAAATGAAAACCTTAGAAACAAATCCAAAATAAATGATACTAAAAACATAAAGCAAATAGCCAAATACTAAACACCACGAACCTCACAACTAATATGAGAATTAGATATATCATAAACCATCAAAGACTTAATAGGGCAATATGTCCATCAAAGTTCAGCGTCACAAAGTAAGAAGGGCAATAAAACAGGTATGAACAAACGTACATACAAAAAATAAATCTCTATTTATCTGTCGCGATTAGCAGTATCAGTTATTGGAAAACAATGTTTATGTAAAGTGTTGTTACAACAACAACAAAAACAACATCATTATCAAGACTTTATCCCACTACATGAATCCTTTTTCTCCATTGTGTCCTATTAAAAATCAAATTAGCATTTAAATATAATAAAAAAATATCATTTCTGAAATTTTCTAACCAAGTCTTTTTAGGTCTGCCTCTATCTTTCTTAACTTAAGTCAAATCTAATACATTTACTCTCCTAATCAACGTTTTATGTGTCCAATCCATCTAAAAGAACTCTCTCTAATCTTATCTGCCACTGGAGCTACTCCAACCTTTTCACTTATATAACTGTTTAGCATTCTATCTCTAAGAGTAAAGTCACTCATCCACTTGAGCATCCCATCTTTGCAACATTTAACTTCATTTTATAATTCTCTTTTAATGACCAACATTCTGCGCCATAAAGCAATGTAAGTCCCAACACCATCCTATAGAAGTTTCACCTAAGTTTGAGGGGGTACTTTTTTGTCACACAACAGGCCCCGATGCATTCCTCTACTTCAAACACCCAACTTGAATTCTATTAATAATATTCCTATCTATTTCACCATCACTTTGAACAATAGACCTGAGATATCTAAAACATGTATTCTTATTAATGACTTGATTGCCCAAATTCATAATCACCCCACTAAATCTATAACTACTAAAATTACACTCAATGTATTCAATTTTAGATCTACCCAAACAAAAACCTTTAGACTCTAAGGTTGACCTCCATAATTCAAGTTTTCCTACAACTCTCTCTCTAGTCTTATCAATAAGAAGAATATCATAAGCAAAAAGCATACACCAATGTATACCCTCCAACAAATGTTTGGTAAGAACATCAATGACTAAAGCAAAAATATACGGGCTTAAAAGATGATCCTTGATGTAATCCAACTGAAATAGGAAAACACTTGATTAAACCACCTTATGTTTGAAAACACAAGTAACAGCTCCCGCCGCATACATATCTTTAAGGAATTGAATATAAGCATTATTAATTCATTTGTTTTTCTAAAGCTCTCCATACCATATCTCTTGGAACTTTATCATATGCATTCTCAAAATCAATAAAATATCATATGTAGATGCTCCTTATTCTCTCTATACTTCTCCATCAAACCTCTCAATAAATATAAAGCTTCCATAGTAGACCCTACCCGGCATGAATCAAATTAATTTTGAGAAACATCAGTATCACGTCGTAACATATGCTCAATAAACTCTATCTTATAGTTTTAATATAAGACACATTAACTAATTCCCTCTATAATTCGACACACATCTTGTGCATCACATTTATTCTTAACAAGGGGAATCAACACGCTCTTTCTTCACTCATCTGACATCTTTTTAGTCTTCAAAATAATATTGAAAAGTTTTATAAACCAAAAAATTCCTTCATCTGCAAAGCATATCCATACCTATGTTAGAATATCATTTGGTTCAACGGATTTTCCAAACTTTATTTTTTAAAAGTCTCTTAAACTTTGATTTTATTAATACGACAATAAAAATAAATACCTCTATTTTCATTTAGGGCTTTACTATCATTAAAATTAATCATATTCTCACTATCTTCATTGAAAAAAATTTATTAAAATATCTCATTCACCTTTGTTGAATACCCTCTTCTAATAGAAATATTTTTTTGATCTTCATCCTTAATATGCTTCACTTGAACTAATCCTTACTTCTCCTATCTCTTTATTTGATTAACTTATATATACACCTTTTCACTATCCTTAGTAGCTAATCTATTATATAAATCATTAAAAGCTAAAATTTTTTGCATCGCATATTGCTTTATTAGACTCCTTATAAGGCCCCTTTATATCTATCTCAGTTTTTCGAGTTTTTACATCTAAATCAATTTTTATAACAAAGCTTCTTACTTTTATATTTCCTTGCACATTTTTAATTCCATAATCTATTTTTACTATTAGGTGTTTTTCCTTTTGATATTCCAAGCACATCATTTGGAACAGTCTTAATATCATTAGCTATGTTATTCACATAACATTAGTTATTTAGCTTCCTCATACACAGTCAAAATCTTAAAATCTTGAAGTTTATTCTCAAAAATATTTTTATTAGTGCTTTTTAAATGCCCTCATCTAATCCTAGGACAACATTTTACTTTATTTTTGATATTATACCAATTCATCTTAAAGTTCAAAACTAATAAGTGATGCTAGGTACATAAATTTTCACTCCGAATAACTTGATAATTTTGCAATCTAAAAAATCTAATAAGTATAAAATTAAAATAAACGTTCCTAATATTCTACTGCCATACCCATGAAAAAAAAAATAATCTTCTACATCAATTATCTCTTAAAGGAAAGACACATAATCACAAGTCAAACTAACATTTTTATAAAAACAAGCATATTTGCATAAACACCCTACATGATTCATCTCCCAGTTGGATTTCATTTTACTCAAACAAATGGTATATAGGACTTCAAGTACTTCATTTGGCATGCAAAAAAGTAAAAAAATTTCCTATTTGACTATCAGTCTATTCTTTTTACAGAAATAGTCTCACAAGATTTTTCCATAATGAAAATGCCAACTCTTTTGTTCAGTAAATTGTTATAAGTTTAAACACTATAAGTTCGGATTCAGTCCTCGAAATAGAAATGCACAGTACCACTAAATCAAACGAGAATTAGTGAAAATAAAAGAAGATAAATCACTAACAAGTTATATTCATGATAATATAAATTTAGTGAATGCAAAACACTGAACCTTACATTATACCAATGCGGCTGATATTACACTCACAGGGAATGCATAAAGCATAGGTTTAAAAAAATTTTAAGGCTAAATGGCACGCAATTCTTCAAGATATAAACGCATACACATCAAACCGCATTTTTAAAAACCTTTAATTTGAGTTACAGAGATATTAAAGATACTTCACTTTGGTCAAACCGTTAACAGAATTGTTAATATAACATAAAATGTCCAAAATGTTATGCTCTTTCTCAAATTATTTAGCAGAAAAAGGTTGAGAAAACATCCTTTGGCTCATATCCAACTTTTGCTTCTCTCCCTTTACTCTCTCTTATTGTATGGAAAACAAAATGGTGCCCCAGGTTCAGAAGACAGCAAAGGAGAAGGCGACCAAGAAGACCCGAACAGACAAGAAACTGATTAAAAAAAAAAGTCAAGCCAGAGATATATATGCTAACTAAGAAGGTAATCATTGGAGGCAATAAGAACAAGAGAAAAAAAAGGCTGCAAAGCCTTGCAGCCGGAGATAGACGATGAATATTCTTTGTTTCTTATAGAGAAGATCTAGGCCGAGTATTTCTTGGAAGTTGTTTGAAATCCTAATGGTCTTTTCTTAAACACTAGCCAGCCCTATTCAAGTTGGGTATTTTTTGCAATAACAAAAAAAGAGAAATTGAAATTCATTCATGTGATTACATTTGATAGAAAATTTAACTCCATGAACACCCAAAATCTAACTCAGGAACCAACTTGTGCACTAAGGCACAGTGTGATGTGCTTCTTATATCTCAAGCATCTACTTGTAATTTTCCCAAAATTTACTGCAACAGAATATAATGTTGAGATCAATCTCTTATACATCATCAAGTAAGAGCCGTGAAAATATAAAGATAACCATTCAGCACCATGAACAGTATTCCTTTGACTCTGATCAATTTAGATGATGGAAATACTTACGTGTCCATTAGCTGGGGAATTTCAAGCAAGTCAAGCACAGTACTGTGGTTGGCTAACAATGTCTCATTAAGCTTTCTCTCTTCCAAAATTTGCTGAGCTAACTCAATGAACTCAGTGCAACCAGATGTAAGCTTAGGAATCTCAGTTGTCTGCAATAATGACAATTTTGCTCAGGTAGGGCACAAATCCTTCAACAATACCTACTATTGCGAGATATGAAAGATCATGATGCAGCTGCAAATCTTTCAGATAAATCATGATTCTAATCAATTCATTTACATGCATTCTAAGAAGAATTTCATTTTAGACAGACCAATGATTTGATACCACACAATATATAGGATAGGTATTTAACTAATTGCTCTTTAGTGCTGCTCCAGAAGGACGAACAAGTAGAAAATAACATATCAAAGGATGCCAAAGAGAACAATTAATTTGAGGATGTAACACTTTGGAGTTCTCTTCAATGACATAAGAAGTATGACAATGATGCAACAACAATAACATCAAGCCTTTGTCTCACTACGTGGGTTTGAATACATGAATCTTTTTCTCAATTGTGTCTCGTTAAAAGTCAAAATTTTGTTTAAATCTAATAAAGAAATATCATTTCTAATATTTTCTAACCAAGTCTTTTTAGGTCTACCTCTATCTTTCTTAACCAAGTATAACAATGATGATTATATAAAAATTATTCGTAATTAATAAATGTTCAAATAAGAATTTAACAAGATTAACTTAAGAAATTATATCTTTAGATTTTCATGATAGAAGATACAAGCCTCAAACATATGCTCCGCATACATTATCAAGAATAAAAGAGGATAATTATGTCAAACATGACCACATACCAATTCATGACAACCACCAAATTTGTTGTAAGTCTGCAGGATGCCAATGATTACTCCTTGCTGAACCCCAATGGGGGGAAAGAAGAGTTTGTGTTAAGCATGCAAGCCCTTCAAATAGACAACCATAGCGATCAGAGGTTACCATGAATTGGTATGTTATAAAGACAAATTTAAAGTAGATTCCTAGGTTGTAGCTCAACGCAATTAGATAAAGCTGTAAGATGATAGAAGTAGTCACAACATTGTCTTCGTACTTTGTGGAGAAGAAAATGATCGAATTGGTCCCCTAACTTTTCTAAAGGGTCAAAATAGTAACCAACTACATAGAAATATCAATTTGGTACATTAACTCTTTAAATAGGACAAAATTAGTCCTTTCATGGGATCATTTAAGTTCATATTTAAGAAATCAAAGAACTAAAATGATATTTTTAAATAGTCAAAAGGCCATTTTGATAATTCTTAAAGAATTAGGAGACCATTTTTGTCCTCATCTCCTTTGTAGAGTAAGGAATAATAATCATATACGAAGATGAAGTCATTCAAATCAATTGAGCAAACCCTCTTTTTTTTTGTGGAAGATGCTAAAGCAAAAAACCTTTTTTCCAAACATCATCTCATTTGAATCCTCTCCAGTTTACCAAGTTCACCTTTATTTTGGAAAACAGCAGCCTATCATTTATCATTTAGTAAGCTTAACGCCTTGACCGTTCAATATGAACACCATATGAGATGTGAAGCATCTTGCTTGACTATCGTTTACTAAGGGTACGTTTGGGACGGCTTTACTGTTGCTGCTTTATAAAAAATTGTTAAACGGATGTTTGGGGCATCACGGCAAACCTACGTTGCAAAAATTTCTGCGGCCCATCCCTGCTTTCCGCGACCTTTCACCGACTCCCGCGGTCCGCTGCTTTCCACGGTATCGAATGGAAAAAATGTCGCAAATACCCCGTTCGTTCCTGCGAGAGTGCTTGATTATTCCGATCTTCCTCATCTTCGGCGTTACATAATGTAAATTACATACTTATTACCGGGGCCGGTGGCCACCAGACCATCTCATTCTCCTCATCCAGCTTCGTCCTTATCACCTTTTCCGAGATCTTCCACCTTCCCTTTAAGGAATCGGAAGCTGGAGGGACGAGAAATCGGAGGCAAGATCGAATCTGGCGCGCATCATCTCGGGGGATTCGGCCGGCGTCGTGCTTACTTCCGAAAAGAGAAAGAAGATCTGCGGCGATACTTTGGGAAGGAGAAGGCGAAGAATGGCGCAAGGCTGAAGAGTGAGAGGAAAATAGCTCAAGGGAGAGATTGGTGGGGAATTTGGGGAGAAAGGGGAGGGGAGAGTGGGAAGGGGATGAGAGGGAAAGGGAGAAGGAGAAAGCAATGGCGAAAGCAAACTTGGGGGAGAAAGAAGATGGGCTAGGCATCGCGCTGATCTTCTCCTCCTTCCGTTGTAGCTGCGATCGCCATTAACCAGTGATGCTGCTAAAGAGGATAGATGCGTTTGCATGCTGAAAACGTGGGGAAAAAAATAGAACAATAAGTATGTAAATTACATACTTATTTTTATATGTAAATTACATACTTATTTTTTATTTTAATTCAATCGTAAAAATGTATCAGGACTATATTATTATTATAATTACAAAATATTTTTTTTTCAGGCAATATCATATATGAAAAAAAAAATCAAATAACTTAAAAGTACGATATAACATTGTCAAAATAAAATTAGAGAACTTTGATATTTAAAAGTCATAAAATACTTCGATAAAGTGGATAAAATTTTAATTTAAAATTATAAGTTTGTGTTATGTACATGAAAAGAAAAAAAAACATTTATACACTTTTTTTTCATCTTAATATATATAAGGGTAGTATGGTAATTTTGTTTTTATATAGGTGCAGCGCAGCAATTTGATAGTTATACTATCCAAACAAAATATAATGATTTATGTACAGTAACTTCAAAAAGCAGCTTTCTGTACACCAACTTCACAACCTGCTTTACGAACAGCTGCAGCCATCCCAAACGCACCCTAAGAGTGCATTGTCTGCTGTTGATGTAGGTCCAGCATGCTTTTCAGCAAATTATACATTATCTCCATAGAGCTTTTGCAGCATTCCTATCTAAGAAATCAGTTTTTCCCGAGAAGAACTATCCTAAACTTCAATAGAAGTTAACTAAAAGATAGGTAAAGATGATACTTCTTGCTTAGTGAGCTACTTTTGTGACCAAGAGAACTGGACTGCTCACCGTAGGTGTCCATCACACTGCTCATAGAGGCAAAGGTGGTGACAACACTCGATGAAAGAGAGTAAAGAGATAGCGACAGGGAACAAATCCAGCCAAACTGGATGTTAAAAAACAGGGAAGATTTGCTGGGTGAAGAATCCATGGATGACCAATAGATCAGATCTAAAGAAGACAAGAGGGCAATTCATCGATCTCCGATACTTAATTTGACAGAAAGAAATGAGAAAATTAGGTCTTCCTAGTGTGGAGATGGACCACAATATTTGATCTGGACACCGTTTAGCATGGGTGGATGGCATATGTCCACCCTTAAGATGGAGGTGAGAGAGGAGTCCCAAGGTGAGCTTTGGCAAAGGGTGGATCAACATAGGGCAGCCAACATGGGAGTGATGAGAGCCTGTTAGGTAAAGGAGGCTCTTTGTCCTCATCAACTTCAAAGCTCAAGACAACTTCCAGGAAGGCCAGGGGAGGCTCAGGCAGACTCAGAATAGATCTATGCATGTTGTTAGGTCTACAATACACTAAACAAATGATTTCTCTAACAGAAAGTTGCTAAGTCTATGGTATTATTCCCTAGATGCTTGCTTCAGCCTATAAAGTGCTTTCTTAAGCTTATAAACGTGATCAAGATATGCAGAATTCTCAAAACCTGGGGATGCTCGACATAAACTTCTTCTTATATTATACCATTAAAGAAAGCACTTTTAGCATCCATTTTGCATAAATTGAAATCTCTAAAATAAGCAAAGGTTAATAAAATGTCTATGGGAGGTCCTTTGGGCAAGGGGGAGTGGATGACCGGAGGAGGGGGACAAGCCGAGCCATGGGGATCGGGTCGTGTGTGGTGGGTGGAAGAAAGGTGGGATTCCCACCCTAGATACATGGGAGAAACATAGAGGGATCACGACAACCGCTACACTGGGGGAAGAAAAACCTATTGGGATGGTGGCGATTTTAAAATAAGAAAGTTGAAGATGTGAATGATTGAGGAGAATACGAGCGAGAGTTTAATAAGTGATACACAAGCTCCGTATGAGGATAAATTGATCGACAAAGATGTGAATGAAGAGGGAAAAAGAAATAAACTTGCAAAGCCAAGCTGATGGTGTTGATCAAAACCTAAGTGTTGTGCAAAATGATCCTGCCAAGACATCCACATTCCAAGAACATGTATCTTCATAATCCAAAAATGAAGATTTGAAAGACACTGAAACCAAGCCAACATCTGAGAATGAAAGAAAACTAGTGAAAGCACCTTTGGATTCTACTGGAATGGGTATTTCTGAAGATGGAAATGTTGAGGTTGAGACATAAGATGCAGCTAATATAGAGTTCTCAAAGAACAAAGATACCTCGAATTAATTAAGTTGGAAGATTCAAATGATGAATTTTAGATTTCGCCTAATGGAGCACACTTCATGTCTCATGAGTTAAGTGGATAAGGTGAAAATTCTGAGATGACAATGACTTATCATGAGAATTTTTTTCATAACATACCTCAGGTTGCCTGTATTCTAGGTGTTGAGTTCAAACGGAGTCTTCATGTATTAGTCAAGCAATTAGCATGACCACATCTTAAGCAGAAATGAAAGAAAATATTGCAATGCTACAAACTGAGTTTCTATCTTGTGATTCAACTGGTCAGCAAAACCATGAACAAGTAGACTGTTTTAAAGGAAGTAAAGTTGGGGATGGGAAGTTGGAGAATGCCATGGATAAGGCATTCCAAGGTGATGCAAATTTGATTGCTCTGAAAATTGCTATGAATTCCATTGAGTCTAGTAAAGATATTAATGGGAAAACATGTGGAGCTAGGGAATTCATGAGCAAGTCAGAAACTGTCAATCCTCACTAGATCATTGAATGGCTGGCAAAGGGTTTGAGAAAATTTGGAGAATTGACCGTTAAGAAGTGTTTGGAAGAGAGTATATATGTGGAATTTCTTCATGCAGAAAACCACAATGAGGTTCACACACCTAGGTCTTCTGAAATGCCAGCCAATTGTGTGTCACAAGATGCTCTTACTTGTACCATGGGACCTGAATATTATCATAGTTCTGAAGATACTATAGTCCAAAAGGAATCGGAGCTGGAATTGAGGCCTAAGGACAATGGTGTGTTGCTTACGAATTTTTTGTAAAATGGGAAGGTAAATCAAACATACATAACAGCTGAGTTTCGGAAGATCAGTTAAAAGTTCTAACAAAGAGAAAACTTGAGAATTATAAAGCGAAGTATGGAGTGGCAATCATAAATATATGTGAAGAACAATGGTTCCGACCACAAAGCATTATTTCTTTGATTGAACATGAAAATGGAGGAAAAGCTTTGGTTAAATGGTGTGGCCTTCCTTATGATGAGTCTACCTGTGTGAGATTTGATGAACCTTCCATTCAAAATGCTTCTCACCTTTTTTCTAAACTTAAATAGTTTGAATCTCATACTTCAGTGCTGACAGTGATTCAGCATTTTCAAATGCTGAAATCAATGTATCAATAAGCAATAGCCGAAACAAAAAGATCAGGAGAATCCTGGATGACACTGAGCTTGAGTAAGAAATAAAAGAAATAAAAGCAATAGAGAAGGGCTGGCAAGAATATCTAAGATTTATGCAAGCATAAGCTGCTAAGAAATCCTATGGCAAAACTCTAGCAAAAATTAACAGGAGCATTTCAGCAATTGAAACACTCAAAATGCTTGATGATCCAGGAAGACTTTTAGATGGATAATACATTCGTTCCACCTTCATGATAATGTGCAGTTTTGGGGAGAGAGTATTGATAATGTTGGGGAGCCCATAGCCAATAAGGGGGTCTGTATAGAAATTTCATAATCAAAAGAGAGTTGTTTCAGAAAGTTCCTAATCAAGTGGGGAGTTGTTTAGGAAAGTTTTCTAATTATATTTATGTTATTTAGGAAGTGTTTAATAGTTTAGGAAGGTTTCCTAAAATATATTTACTTGTTTAGGAATGTTTCCTAAATAATGTTTAATTATTTATGAATGTTTCATAAATTATGTTCATGTTGATTAGGAAGGTTCTATTTATTTAAAAAGGTTTCCTAAATTATATTTATGCTGATTAGGAAGGTTCTAATTGTGTTATGGTATTCTAGAGCTATTTAAGGGGGAGTTTGTCTATGGTTTAGGGAGGATATTGCTGAGTTTATTTTCCTAGTATTTATTATGAGTTCCTAGTGACGTCTAGGATTTTTGAGAGAGCTAATCTACCTCTAGAATAGTAGATCAATTGTATATTGATTTATTATTGAAGGAGAAAAAAAAATCAGCTCTATATTTGTATTGCTACGTTGTTCTTCTCTTTTATTTGTTGTTTTTACTTCCAAGGCGTATAAAAGCCCCTAAGAGAAGGGCACTTACATGGGATGTTGACCCAAAGGTAGAGCAGCAGGAAGCATAAAGAAACAACACACAAAGACAAGGATATAAAGCGTTCGGCTTTGTACCATATCTCCATGGGGCATATAAAGAATGTTTGCACTATGGAAGATGCAAATTGTACAAGGTGTAGTGAAGGCTCACCTTGCCCACCAAACAATTAGCATCAATATAGAATGGATAAAGGAAGAAAGAAGAAGAATAAGATGAGAAAAGGGAATTCAAGACTCTAATGTATATAGGAGTTCATATCTCTACAAGTTCAAGGGTGTATCTCCCTCCTTGAGCGAGGATGGGAGGTATTTATAGACCTCAAGAGGCTGAGGTGGCACTGGCGTGGAGGAGGTGAAGCAACATGGAATGCACAATCATCCATTCCTTGATATGCAAGTGCCATAAACATCCTTCGACCTGAGGTGCTGACTTGATATGAGTTGCAAGATAAGAGGAAATCAAGAGCAATGTGACAATTGATGGTTAATCATTGGATTGTGATCCCTTAATAGATGTGCTTGGCATGGCATGGGAGCCACTGGAGATGCAAGGTACCATAATGCAAATGCACATGCTTTGCTTTGAGAAGAACTAACCACAATGATGTGAATCAGAGGAAGCATGATCCTTACAACCAATAGGGCACTTTAAAATAATTATAATGATCAATAGAGAACTATGGAGATCCAAAGCACATTCGGCGGCTGGGTAGGAGCTATGAAAGACAGCGGCCAAGCTAGGAGAGGAACTGATTGAAAGAATCAACAGAGTTGCCAATCTAAGGAACTCGTTGAGAGGTAAATTTGGGCTGACTGAAGGCTCGAAGATACTTCACAATTCGGGACACATCTCCTTTTATTGATGTTGGCAATTATTTTGACCGAATCATGGCTTGATATCTCTATTATTACTTTATGGGTTTATTATATTCACTCATAGCAAGGGCTTTACTCTTAATAGAATATAATGGAGAAAAATAATTCATGTAGCCTACCAAATATAGTGGGATAAAGGTTCGTTATTGTTGCTTGTTCTTGTCATAGTAAGGGCTTCCACATAAGAAGTTAAGTTTTTTCCACCAACTACTATCAAAGCTTACTATGAAATACGATGTCCGCTAACTATGACATCAAGAATTGGATGAATCAAAGATTTATCAACTTGTAAGAAACAAGATGCAAGTCCTTTTAATTTAGTAGGAAATTATATAGTCACTTAACGGGGGAATTTGAATATGCCTAAGATTATGAGTTCAAAAGATAAACAACAACAACAATAACAAGCCTTTATCCCACCACATGAGGTCGACTACATGAATCTTTTGTCTCCATTGTATCTTGTTAAGAGTCAAAATCTCATTTAAATCAATTAAAAAAAGATCATTTCTAATTTTTTTTCTGGCAAAGTCTTTTTTAGGTCTACCCCTATCTTTCTTAACATAGGTTAAATCTAAATACATCTATTCCCCTAATCAGGTCATCGGAAGGTTGATGTTTTATGTGACCAAACAATCTAAGGAGACTCTCTCTAACTTATTTTCCATTGGAACTACTCCAACCTTTTTCACGTATATACTCATTTCGCATTCTATCTCTAAGAGTGAAGCCACTCATCCACTTGAGCATCCTCATCTCTGCAATACATTGCTTGATTTTATGCTTATCTTTTAATAACCAGCATTTTACCAATAAAGCATTGCAAATCTCATCACCATCTTATAGAATTTTCCCTTAAATTTAAGGGGTATTTTCTAACACACAACAGGGCGGATGCATTCCTCCACTTCAACCATCCAACTTGAATTATACTAATAAAATCCACATCTATTTCGCCATCACTTTGAACAATAGATATTAGATATCTAAAATGTGTACTCTTATTAATAACTTGATCGTCTAAAGTCACAATCCCCTCATTAGAACTATTACTACTAAAATTACACTCCATGTACTTGGTCTTAGATGTACTCAAATGAAAACCTTTAGACTCTAAGGTTGACCTCCATAAAACAAGTTTTCCTTAAAAACACACACTCTCTCTCTCTCTCTTGTATTATCAACAAGAAGAATATCATTAACAAAAAGCATACACAAATGTACATCCTCCTGCAAATGTCTAATAAGAACATCCACGATTAAAGCAAAAAGATCTAGACTTAAAGCTAAAAGATATGAACTTAAAGTTGATCCTTAATATAATCCAACTAAAATAGGAAAGTACTTGGTCAAACCACCTTGTGTTTGAACACAATAACAACTCCTGCATACATATCCTTAATAATTTGAATATAAGCATTAATGATTCCTTTTTTTCTAGAAATCTCCATAGCACTTATCTTGAAACTTTATCATATGATTTCTCTAAATCAATAAATATCATATGTAAATTCTCCTTATTCTCTCTACACTTATCCATCAAACTACTCAATAAATTTATAGTTTCTATAGTAGACCTACTCAGCATGAATCCAAATTGATTATGAGAAACATTAGTATCACGTCATAAACTATGCTTAATAACTCTCCCATAGCTTTGATATATGACACAATAACTTAATTCCTCTATAATTCGCATACTCTTGTGACTTTCCTTTATTCTTAAAAATAGAATCCACTCATTTGGCGTCTTTTTAGCCTTCAAAAATAATATTGAACAGTTACATAAGCCAAGAAATTCTTTCATCTCCTAAGCATTTTCACACCTTTATTAGAATATCATCAGGTCCAATAACTTCTCCACACCTTATTTTCTTTAAAATCTTTATAACTTTAGTTTTACTAATCAGACGATAAAAACAACAACCTCTATTTTTATTTAGAGTGCTAAGGTTAATAAACTCAATCGTATTCTCACAATCTTTATTAAAAAGTTTATCAAAATAACTCATATATTTTTTTTAATATCTTCTTCTAATAAAAGCACTTTTTGACATTTATCCCTAATGCACTTCAGCAACAACAACAATCATAATATCAAGCCTTTATCCTACTAGGTGGGGTCAGCTACAACAATCCCTTTTCTCCATTATGTCCCGTTAAGAGCACTTCCATAATTCTAGTATTCCTTCTCCTCCCTCTCTAGTTTTATCAACTAGAAGAATATCATCAACAAAAAGCATACACTAGGGTACATCCCCTTGCCAATGTCGAGTAAGAACATTCATGACTAAGGCAAAAAGATATGGGCTTAAAGCTTATCCTTGATGCAATCCATCTGAATAGAAAAATACTTAATCAAATCACCTTGTGTTTGAACACAAGTAACAGCTAATGACATGACTTTAAGCATTATTAACTCTTTTCTTTTTAGAACTCTATAAAGCACTTCTCTTGGAACTTTATCATATGCTCTCACGAAATCAATAAATATCATATATAGCGCCTCCTTGTTATCTCTATACTTCTCAATCAAACCACTCGATAAAATGTATAGTTTCCATACTAGACCCACCTGGCATAAATCCAAATTGATTTTGAAAAAACATTAGTATCACGTCATAACCTATGTTAAATAACTCTCTCCCATAATTTTAATGTACAACACATTAAGTTAATTCACACACTCCTGTGCCTCACCTTTATTCTTAAAAATAGGTATCAAGACACTCTTTCTCCACTTATCTGACAACTTTTAGTCTTCATGATAATATTAAAAGTTTTGTAAGCCAAGAAATCCCTTCATCTCCTAAGAATTTCCACACTTCTATTCGAATATCAATAGGTCCAACAACTTTTGCATAATTCATTTTTTCTAAAGCCTCTCTAACTTTAGTTTTACAAATACGACAATAAAAAAAAATCTTTATTTTCATTTAGGGTGCTATGATCACTAAAGCTAATCATATTATCATAATCTTCATTGAAAAGCTTATCAAAATATCTTATCCATCTTTGTTGAATATCCTCTTTTAATAAAAATATTTTTTTATCTTCATCCTTAATGCACTTCACTTGAACTAAATTCGTACTTCTCATATATCTTTGTTTAGCTAACTTATACATACATATTTCGCCCTTCTTAGTATCTAATTTAATATATATAAATCATAAAAAAATAAAATTCTTTGCATCGCATATTACTTTCTTAGACTCCTTATAGGCCACTTTATATCTTTTCCAATTTTTGGAATCTTTATATCTAAACTAATTTTTATAATAAAGCTTCTTATTTTTAACTTTTCTTGTATATTTTGATTCCACTCAATGTTTAAAATTGCGTATTCGGGTATTGAGGCGTTTTTCATTCGTGAGGCGAGGCGTAAGCCTCAAGGCGTTTTGAGGCGTAAGCCTCAAAATCAAAAGATTGCGTAAACATAAAATGATAAATTTTTTATATACCAATGAGTGAATAATATAAAATATAAAAAGCATAAGATATGAAATGAAATCAAATATTCCAATAATAAGACAACATGAAATATAGTTCAACTCAAAATTATATCTTTCCAAAATCCAAGTATTTTTTTTCATTAACATATAATTCAAATTTCCCAAAAAAACATAGCAATGACACATCACATAAGAACTCATAAGTCATCAGCACTGACATCACTAAGGGGCTCTTCATTTGAATCATCATTATGATGGACTGCTCTCTCCCCTTCCTCCTCTCCTATAGAGTCCAATATTGGGCATTTACTTCAAGATTTATGTAAGTTTTAATATATATACCGTGAGGCGTAAGCCTCATGCCAGTGAGGCGAGGCGGGCCTCAATCAAGTTGAGGCGCAAGCCTCATAAAAAAAACTCGAGGCGTAAGCATCGAGGTGTTTTTTACTGGAATTGCGCAAAGGCGGGCCTCAAGGAGAGCCTCATATTGCGCAATTTTAAACCATGATTCCACTAACAACTATTTTTACTATAAAAGTTTTTCCTTTTGATATTCCAAACACATCCTTTGCAATATTCTTTATATCACTAGCTAATTTATTCACATAACATTAGCTTCCTCACGCACAATCAAAATCTTAAGATATTTAATTTTACTCTAAAAATTTTTTTATTAATGCTCTTTAAAAGCCCTCATTTAATCCTAGAATGATATTTTACGTTAGTTTTCACATTCAGTCCCTTCATCTTAAAGGTTAAAATTAATAAGTGATATTGAGTACACTAAACTTTTATTTAAAATAACATTACAATCTTTGCAATATAAACGTTCTATTTTTTTATAAAAAAATAATCAATCTAAGTTTTATTATATTCATTCTTTTAAGTGATGAGATGTTCCTCTCTTTTCTCAAATAAGATATTAGCAACTACAAAATCATAAGCTAGAGCAAATCTAATATGGTTCTACCACCTTCATTAGTCGCTCCAAATTCATATCCACCATGAATGCTTTTAAATTCTTCTACGTCTCTACCAACATGTCCATTTAAATCTCATCCAATAAAAATTATTTTTTCAAGAGATATCATTTGTATTAATTCATCTAAGTAATACAAAATTTTTAATTTTGAACACATATCCAAACCAACTTGAGGAGCATAAGCACTTATGATATTGCTAATCTTAGCAATAAAATAAATTTTTAAATCTATAATTATATCTTTAATTCTATTAATTTCTACAATATTATCCTTCAAACTCTAATATATAATCACACCTATACCATTTCCAGTATGACTCCTACCTGAATACCATAGTTTAAATCATAAAATATCAATTGCCTTAGTTTTCTCTCCAACACATTTAGTTTCTTGAATATATAGAATACTAATTTTCCTCTAAATCATAATATCTATTAATTTCATTCATTTACATGTAAGAAAACCTATATTTCAACTTCTTATCCTAATTCTAGTTTCATGCACTAGATTCTTTGCCCACATTCATCTATGATATAGGAACCCTTGTTTTTTTTAACATGCACCCAAGCGCCGGTGCAATAACCCTTAAACACTTCTCGTTGTATTCAAATCATACATGTTGCTTCCAAGGAACGCCTAGTATTAACACAATGTATCAAATGATTCATGTCATGATTATTTAACAAGTTTTTACGTAGGCTGTCGACTACCTAACACTGCCCTCCACTTTTCTCATCCAGGACTTGGGACCTAACAATGACAATATTTTGTTTGGCAAATGAAGCTTGAACAAAGGTCTTAGAGAAAACAGCTATGATAGGTTCATGTATGCAGTCTTTGTAAATGACCAAAAGCACCTCCAATAAACTTTATCAGGAGCAGAGATTATGCTTGGTATGCCTATTAACTGTCATCTGAGTTTAATTTCATTGTAAATTTCATTTTCATTAGTGTTATTTATCTCTTATAAGCATTTTCGTAAAACTATATTATATGGCATAAATACTTAGGTTCGAAGAAGTTAAAAAGTCAACTCTTTTAAAAGATAAGCTTGTTACTAATGATGATGAAAAGCCAATTGAGAGATTTTTAGTTATGGGAAGATCTTTCGAGAAAGGATATGTCCCAAATCAAGGTAAAAAGAAGTCTCATGGCTGCCACAAGGATGTGAGTTTCTTTTATAGCAAAGGAAAAATGACACATAAAAATAAATTGTTTAAACTTTAAAAGGAAGAAACAACATGCCAATAACAACCACAAATAGATAAATTAATAAAAACAAAAGTTGTAATAGATTGGTCAATTCAAAATTCTGAAAATGCTCTTTTGGTGATTGCAAGAGATGAAAATGAGGAGTGGACTTTGGATTAGTTTGTCTGTGCCATATGTGCCCTCATAAAAATTTATTTTTCTTGTTTGAGCCACGTGTTAATGCTATATTATATTGGAAATAATATGACGTGGAAGAAAGTTAGTTTTTGAATGACGAACTCTTTTTTTTTTTTTTTTTGAATGATGAACTTGAGGAAGAATGATGACATGATTAGGGTATTGATCAGAGTTAGTTATGTATTAAACATAATGAAGAATAAAAAACTTCGAGAGTTCTTATCAAGGTAAAATGTACGTTCTCAAGAGATACTAAAGTCATATAGTTATTTTTCTAGTTTGACCGTTTGAGCAACATGTTAATGCTATATTTATATTGGAAATAATATGGCGTGCAAGAAAGTTAGTTTTGGCATGAAGAAGCATGATGATAAGATTAGGGCATTGATCAGACTTAAATAACGAAGAGTAAAAAGCTTGTGAGAGTTCTTATCAAAGTAAAATGTACGTTCTCAAGAGATATTGAAGTCGTTAAAGTTTGGAATAGTTCATTAGTTTTCATGAAATAAAAGAGATTTAGTAAACTTTGTGTTCTAGGATGTACCTTTGAGTGGAGTGCTTTAGTTTCATTATTATCTATGTTGGACCATTATTATTCTGGAAAGTCAAAAAAAAAGGTTAGATTCTTGGTGGAAAGTCAAGTTTCATAACAAAGAAGGGTCCAACTTAAGGAGAGGACTATTTGAGGATCAATCTCATGTTGTATGGTCTATCCTTATATGCCTATTTTTCAATGGAAAATATAACACCATCGCGCAAAGGTCCCATGAAACTATTGTGCATAGTGCATTGCATAACAATTGCTATTTTAATATAATGTAAAATATTAAAAAATATGGATGAAGATGTAACTAAACATATATCTACATATATTTATGAAAGACAATTAAATTGAAAAAATAAAGAATCATGGTAATAAAAACAACCAAATTTATTAAAAAAAATCACTCTTATAATGCTAAACATTGATGATTAGGCACAAGTACTCAAACACTCAAAATTCAAACTATTGCAATTTTTTTAAAAAATAAGAATATAAACTAATGAAAAATAAATTAGTAATATTAATATTAGCTTTAAGTAATAAATAAGACAAATCAAAAAAGTGTGCACCTTAAAGGCAAAATACTATCCCTTCTTGCCCACACATAGTGCAAAAAGCATACAATCTTTTGATACCCTATGTCTAGCTTTGCAAATAGAGCGAGGGTGTGCCTCTTTACACTATGGTAAAAAAAGTGTGCTATTGACATGCATGTCCCAATGCTAAGGCATATTATTGCGCCATTTAGAGTTAAAATACAACTATTTTGGGGGTACAATGTTTTAGTAACAAGTACTTTTTTTATTTTGGTATATTCATCCCATTATAAAATAAATGTACTACAGAGTTCTCTTATGGATGTTTAGATGTCATTTTGGCTTGGAGTTGTGTGGTGCTTACTGCTTAGCATTGTTGGGCTTTGGAAGGTTGAAGAGTTTGATTTCAGGATAAATCATATGCTAGATCCAAAATGCTTTGTACACGATTAATTCAAGGGGAAATTTAGTTAGGATTTAACTAAATAATTTGTCCAAGATAAGTACCAAATTTAAAATAAGAGATGTTAGGATAAATGAAAAATATCCTTTTATTTTTTCATAAAACTGGGTTTATATCAATTTTTTTTCATGAACTTCAAGTTAAGATGTCAACCTAATTTAGATCAAAACCCCGCCTCCTTATAATACATAGCTAAATGAATGGAAATATATGTATGCATAATCAATTAGTAGGTGTGTGTGTGTGTGCATAATACATTGGCGGGATTGCATAGTGGTTTTCGATGGTGCACATTTGTCCCAAAGCCCTTTTGCATGCTCCTATATATTAATAGAAACGTTTTGCATGTACATACGAATCGATTGAAACATTTGCATTTATAGATCATGTGATTTAGATGACTAAATGCATGTAATTGCTTCTATAGGAGAGAAGTCCAAGGGAGGAAGGGAGTAGAAATAAAGCGAAAGGAAGTGAGAAATTAGGGTGAAAATAATAAATTTAAGGAAAATGAAATGCTATTTAACTCATTTCTATGTAATAATTGTGAACTATTTTGACGTAGTGCAAACAAGGTAGTGCTGGAATAAGCATGGTGCCTTAAGGAAGTGTTCCAGTGTCACTTTGAGAAGCATTCAATTGGAGATTTAAGATATTGTTTAAATCTTATGTTTTTATCATCTATCATCTCACTTGTGTGATTATCTCCAGTATTTGATTTGAGATATTTAGGGTTCCTTTGGTAAGATGGGTGTACTTGGATTTGGGAAGGAGAGTTTTTATGCCTTTTTTTATCTTAGATCTATGTGTCATATTGATAGTGGATCAAATACCCTCCTTCATATGGATTTAAATTATTATTTTGGCTTAATCATAAAAAATATGGTGTCTTATATGTTGCTTGATATTTTTTTTTGTTTTTACTTTGTGTTCAACATACTGAATCTTGGTACATAGTTCCACATAAGTTATGCTTTTCCTAACAAAAAGGACAAGAAAAGCTTGGCCTTTGCAGCATATGCATTTAATTAAACAAATTTATTCATTAGAGATGACAAATATAGACCATCCTAGCATAGTCATCATGGAGTTCATATTCGTGTTCCACAATAACGAATTCAGAATTCTGAACCAAATGGTCTCGTAAGAAGAATGCTAAGTCCCTTCAGGACCACCAGAGTGATCAAAGAATTTTGAACAGCAAAACAATTTTATGTTTCCAAAGTTATTAAAAGAGATTTAATAACCATTTTAGTTATTAGCTAAAAAGAGAAAGAAGAAAGAACAAAATAATTAACTAAGGGACCTTATTTCCACCCAGGAAGTTTAAACAGTCATTCTAGACATAGTATCATAGTCTTTTGCTTCATAGCCTTTGCACGGGTAATTGCAAAAGGTTCTAAAGATCCATGTACCAATTTGGGCGCCTACAAAGGAGAACGGGATCTTATTTAAGGAAAATGTCGAATAGCCTCGATAAGTTTTAACACAATATAATGTTTATAAGCCTAGGACTGTTCTTAACCAGATAGATATTAGCCATTAAAACAATAAATTGATTAGATAATGGAATCCAAACAAGGTTCATACAATTAAAGAAAGATGATTAATCAAATTAATATGTAGAATCAGATGAAAATTGTTAAATCAAAACTACTACAGAAACTAAATCGAACAAAAAATAAAAGCTAGACAGGAAATTTGAGGAGCATTCCAGTACCAGCAACTCAAGATTCTTGTCAAATCCCGTGAGTTGATCCCTTATGAAAGAGAGAGCATCAGAAGCTGAAATAAATGCCCTGTAATTCCCCACGGCCACTTCTTGCATCTGCCTCCTTATGCGCTCGGCGTCCACCCGAAGAAGCTCCGGTTCCTGTAATGCCACGCCAAGATCTACGATTAGAACACGAGACAGGAGAGGAAATGGACATCAAGAAACAATGAACCTTGTGGAGGCGATCGAGGGTAAAGGAGAGGAGCTCGGAGACGTAAGGTTGCTGCGAAGCTCCAGCGAGGGGTAGGAGCCCCGTAACCGCCGCCCCTTCGTCCTCTCCACCGGTATAGTTCTTCGCCGCTTCCATCGATCCGGTGAATTCGAAGTCCGATATCTCTTCAGATCTGCTCAACAACCTTCTCTCTGGGATCGAGAGTGCGAGGAGGGAGCCAAATGCTGTTTGGCAGCAAGTTGGATTTAACTCGAATAAGATTTTATAAATCTGTAAATCCAGATGACTAAATTTTATTTTAGTTAATCATAAAAATTAGTTGATATTAAAAATTAAATTTATATAAATTATTTAGCTATTTATTATGTGATTATGATATCTTATTATATTTAATTATTTATATAATCTTAATTAGACTTGATACATCCTTAAAAATGACCTCTTGAAAATTAATTATAGTTGGGACCATCCAAACTCCAATTTCAAGGAAAAGAACCTAACGACACCAAAATCAACTTGATCCGAGCCCAATTGGATCTGATTCAAAAGTCTAAAGCATATTTGGAAGGCTAAAAGCATTAATTGGATAACAAAGTGATATCCAAATATGGAATGCTTACAGTTGAATCGAGCGGCTCAGCGAGGCGAATCCAATGAGCCCAAAATCGCTAAATTCTGACATATTTAAGGCACTTAAACACTTGAAAATATTCTATGATTGAGGGGATCAATACGGGCCATCCGATGGAGTGCTCCGAATCTGACCTGAATTTTCTTTATATTTACCAGATGTGTCACTCACAAAAATTTATAAATAGACCATCACTATCTAGATAAGAGGGGCTTGGATTTTTTACCTTTGAAGTCACACATCATTATAATATTTTATGTTAGAATTTTTAAGTGGTGTATATGTAAATAAAAAAATTTAGACGTTAGATATGTAAATAGACTTATTTTAAATGTTAGGTATTTAAAACTCCCAAAAAAAGAAAAGCCTCTTCGCATACCCAAATTACGGGATTCGGAAATACCGCAGGGCTTGTCTCATTTGGCTTCTGCGTTCTTCTTAAGCGGGCGCACAGAGAGAGAGAGAGAGAGAGAGAGAGATGGTTGTGACGAAAGAAGAGGTTGTAGCCGCCCTCACTTCCTCTCTCAGCCCTTCTCATCTTGTAAGATTAATGATCAATTACACATTGTTTCACTTTCAGTTTTAATTTCGCCGCTGAAATCCCTGACCTTGTTCCTTTTTTTTTCTCTTCCGGTTTTCTTTCATTTCAGCAAGTGATCGATACATCCGGGGGGTAAATATACTTCTTCTTGTAGTTTCCACCTTCCTTTTTTCCTGAATCGAAACTTTTCTTCTGAATTTATAAATCTTTCAATTCTGAATTTTTTTTAGATGTGGAGCGAGCTTCGATGTGGAGGTGGTCTCGGAGAAGTTTGAGGGGAAGAGGCTTCTGGAGCGTCACCGTTTAGTCAACGCGGCGCTGGCGGAGCAGATGCCGCAAATCCACGCACTCTCCATCAAGAAAGCCCTCACTCCCTCACAGTGGAAACCCCAGTCAGAGAATGAAGAGCCAGCTAAGATTTGAGAGGTCAAGAGCTTTACTAGAATCATGTGACTTTGATCTTTTCTTGAAGAATGTCTTCTTGTGAACTTTATTCCAGCAACCCCTTACTTCTGGTTTATACTTTGCTTGAAAATCCACATATATATACTTTTTATATTGATAAAGTAAAAAAAATATGTACTTTTGATATGCAGACTTGTAAGCTTATTTGATTTTCATCATGCATATTTTGCTATTTGTTGTGGCTAAATTGATTGCTTATATTTTCCTACATAGAAATTGACTAGAGAGCTGATCTAATTATTTAGTTGATGGACATATATACTTTAGAAATTTGAATTGAAGCTTTACGTAGCTTTTCAGATGATTATATGCATTGGGTTATTGTAAAGTAGAGCATTAGATGGCCCCTTATGCTTAAAAAACTTGCGTTTTCGGAAAAGTGTTTCTAAAGTGGAAGATGGGTCTATGGTGAACTCCATTCTTTTATATGTAAAACGAGATAAAAAGTAGCCAAATGAATTATCTTCTGCATATGAACTTGGATTAATTCACGAGTTAGATTGAAATATGGATCCTATTAAATGGACAATCAAATTGGTGACGAGCAGGATGTGGAAGGTGAAGATTGTGGCTGACATTGAATGTCTTGACTGTTGACTAGGGATGAATCCGGTGTAAAGGAAATACCTGATAAATGGAGAGAAGGAGATGATTGAGAAGAGAAGATGAAAGACTATCAAGGTGAGGTGGAGAAGAAGGAAAGAGTTTTCTTGCTTTTTAGATTATCTCGCTCATGAATCAATTATTTTATTTTATCTTGTACAATATCCTGTCATTATTATTCAACAAGTTTTACACTGCCTGTCGACTACCTAATGCAATCTCCACTTTTCTCATCCGGGACTTGGGATATGACAACGGCAGTGTTCAAAAAGATAGGATACGAAATTTTAGTAGTAATAGACCTAGTTAGGGGATTGTGACTTTGGGCGATCAAGTCATTAATAAGAGTACACATTTTATATATCTTGGATGTATTGGTCAGAGTGATGGTGAAATAGATAGGGACATTATCAGCAGAATTCAAGTTGGATGGTTGAAGTGGAGGAATGCATCGGGCTTGTTGTGTGATAAAAAAGTACCCCTCAAACTTAAGGGAAAATTTTATAAGATGATAGTGAGGCCTGCAATGCTTTATGGTGCTGAATGTTGGCCATTAAAAGAGAAGCATAATACTAAGTTAAGTGTGACAGAGATGAGGATGATCAAGTGGATGAGTGGCTTTATCCTTATAGATAGGATACGAAATGAGCATATACGTGAAAAGGTTGGAGTAGCTCTAGTAGAAGATAAGATTAAAGAGAGTCGCCTTAGATGGTTTGATCACATAAAACGGCGGCCTTCCGATGACCCGGTTAGGAAAGTAGAGATATTAGATTTGACTTATGTTAAGAAAGGTAGAGGCAAACCTAAAAAGACTTGTTTAGAAAATATTAGAAATGGTATTCCTTTATTAGATTTAAATGAGAATTTGACTTTCTTTACTAGATCGCTAATAAGGAGACGAGCCAAGAGGGGAGGGGGGTGAATTGGTTCTTTTGAATTAGTGTGATGGATCTTAGTTTGTAATTTTCGGAATCCAAGAAAAACAGTCCAAAAACGGTGGAAAAATGCAAAATTTCTTGGATGAAAACACTCACAAACACTTCAATAACTTGAATATCAAAAGACTTACAAGTTTTCACGGATACAATGCTCTCACTTCGAGAAGAGAAGCTTTATCCCAAGCCCTAGATTAGAAAGAAAGCTAAAACAACCACCAAACAAGATGCCTCCAAAAAGCCACCTTAACTCACTTTTAACTCTCACATAAACCCCTCAAAATATCCTAATTACCCCTAGGGCTAACACCTCATTCTTCCTCTTCAATTTGGTGGCCCCCTTGGGCCCACCCGACTCCTGGTTCCCCTTCGGCAGTCCGCCCAGGCAGGCGGGTTCTCCGCCTGCAGTAAGTGAGAACCGGCCCTTTTTTGGGCCGGTGCTGCTATGGACCGGACCGGTCCATCATCACTTCCCGCCCAAAGATTAACCTTGTCCTCAAGGTTGAAAGCAGGAAACTGAGCTTGTATGATCTCATAGGTCTCCCAAGTTGCGTCATGTGTCGGTAGATCTTTCCACTCAATCAAAACTTCCTTCCCTCCTTCCTCAGTGTGTCTAACCCCTTTCAATGCAGAAGGCTCTAATAGACTTGTATCATCTTCAGACAATGTTGGCGGTAAAGTATCGACTGGTACAGAATCTCCGTTGAACTTCTTCAACTGTGACACATGAAAGACTGGATGAATCGTAGTAGTGGGTGGTAACTTCAGGCGATATGCTACATTCTCAATCTTCTGCTCTACCTCATAGGGGCCATAATACCTCGGGGCCAACTTAACACTTAGCCTCCTTGCTAAAGTATTCTGCCTGTAAGGCCTCAACTTCAAGTAAACAAATTCCCCAATCTCAAATTGAACGTCCTTCATATGATGATCTGCTGCCTGCTTCATGATGTTCTGGGCTCATAACAAGTGGTTCTTCAGCTCCCCCAAGATCTCATCCCTTTCGGACAATTGTTGCTCCACTATGGACACTGATGTAGAATGAGGCCTGTACTGTATCAGGGTTGGAGGATCCCTCCCATAAAGCACCTTGAAAGGTGTGACTTGCGCCGCCTTGTGAAATGAAGTGTTATACCAATATTCAGCCCAAGGTAGCCACCTTACCCAATGCTTGGGCTTCTCCCCTGCAAAACATCTAAGGTAAGTCTCGACACTTATATTGACTACCTCAGATTGCCCATCTGTCTGTGGGTGGTAGGCTGAACTGCGCTTCAAATGTGTCCCTTGTAGCTTGAACATCTCCTTCCAAAAGTGGCTCAGGAACACTTTATCTCTGTCGGAGACTATCGACTCAGGAAAGCCATGAAGCCTCACAATCTCACGGATGAAAACTGCTGCAACGGTAGTGGCATTAAAAGGATGTCTCAACGATATGAAATGAGCATACTTACTAAGCCAGTCAACTACAACTAGAATGACAGTGTAGCCTTCCGACTTGGGTAAGCCTTCGATGAAATCCATGGTCACCTCTGACCAAACCTGATCAGGTAACTCAAGTGGCTGCAACAGTCCTCCAGGGGCACATGCTTGATACTTGTTCCTCTAACAAGTATCACACTGGGCCACCATTTCCTCCACATCTTTCCTCATCCCCTTCCAGTATATCTCTCTAGCCAACCTCTGATAATTCTTCTACCCTCCTGAATGTCCTCCAATAGTACTGGCATGAAACTCCTGAAGTATCAGTGAAATCTGGGAAGAGGTCCTAGGTAAAACTAACCTTCCTCTGTGTAGCAAAAGCTGATCCTCCACTGTATATTCTGACGGTATTTCTTTCCCCTTCCTTATGGCCTCTCTTAAGCTCCCCAATTCTTCGCTAGTCATACTTTCTGTCCTCAAATTCCCCCAATCCACTAACTGAGGCACAGATGTAGCAATAAGTTGTGAGCACTCCACCTTTCTGGATAAGGCATCAGCAGCTTTATTCTCCAACCCTGGCTTGTACTGAATCTCGAAATCATAGCCCAATAATTTGGAGAGCCATCTTTGGTGTTCTTCTGTCACCATGCGTTGCTCCAGCAAATATTTTAGACTCCTTTGGTCAGTCCTCACAAGGAATCTTCTACCCAACAAGTACGGTCTCCACTTCTGAATGGCCTTAACAATGGCCATCAGTTCTCTCTCATAGACAGATTTGAGCTTTGCCCTCCCTGATAATACATGACTGTAGAAAGCTATGGGTCGCCCTTGTTGCATGAGAACCGCTCCCAACCCCAAACCAGATGCATCAGTTTCCTCCACCAGCTGCTGCTTGAAATCCGGTAATGCTAACACCGGGGCACTAACCATAGCTCTTTTCAAAGCTTCCATAGCGCTATCTGCCTCCGGTCCCCAATTGAAGCTGTCTTTCTTCAACTGCTCAGTGAGTGGAGCTGCAATAGATCCATACCCTTTTATGAATTTCCGGTAGTATCCTGTGAGTCCTAAGAAGCCCCGGAGAGCCCGAAGGTTCTTAGGAGTTGGCTAGCTCGTCATGGCCTCCACCTTGGAAGGGTCAGCTGCTACTCCTTCTGCTGAGATAATGTGCCCCAAATATTCCACACTTCCTTGAGCAAAAGAACACTTTTTCTGATTGACATACAACTGATGATGTTGTAAAGTGCTCAAAACCTTTCTCAAGTGCTCCAAGTGTTCCTGTAGGGACCTGCTATAGATCAGAATATCATCAAAAAACACTAGGACAAACCTCCTCAGCATGGGTTGAAACACTTGGTTCATCAGAGCCTGAAATGTAGAAGCGTTGGTGAGTCCAAATGGCATCACCAAGAATTCATAGTGTCCCTCGTGAGTCCTGAAAGCAGTCTTGGGAATGTCCTCCCTCTTCATCCGGATCTGGTGATACCCTGACTTCAAATCAAGCTTGGAGAACATTGTAGCACCCCCCAACTCATCAAGAAGCTCATCAATAACGGGGATTGGAAATTTGTCTAGAACAGTCTCCTTATTGAGAGCCTGATAATCAACACAAAATCGCCAGCTACCGTCCTTCTTCTTCACAAATAGTACTGGGCTCGAAAAAGGGCTCACGCTAGGTTGGATGACCCCCGCCTCCATCATCTCCTTGACTAGCTTCTCAATCTCCTCCTTCTGAGCATGAGGATAACGATATGGCCGCACACTAACAGGATCTGTTCCACCTTTCAGTACAATGGCGTGCTCCTTGCTTCTCTGTGGTGGTAGCCCTGCTGGCATCTGAAAAACTGGGGTGAAATGCTCCAACAACTCTACCACCTCTTCTGGAATATTACTCTGCTCAACTGGCTCACCACCCTCCAATCGCCTTAACTCTACCAGAAATCCTTCCTCCTTACTCCTAAGAGACTTGAGAATAGTCTTCAAAGCCACCTTAGATCGGCATAATTTGGGGTCCCCATGCAAAGTAACTCGATGCTCCCCTGCACCATACTCCAACATCAAGGTCTTCCAGTTGACCTTCATCTCCCCCAAAGTTTGCAACCACTGAATACCCAAAATGACATCCGTATTACCCAGCTCGAGCACCAAAAAATCCTGGGTGATATCTTCCCCCTATATGGAGAGAGTAACCCCGCTGCATCTTCCCGCACACTGATCCCTCTGACCGGTCCCCAAGGAGACTCCCACTCCTCTCCCTTGGATCATGGGAATGCCCAACTCTTCCACTAATCTGCAAGCTATAAAGTTGTGGGTGGCCCCACTGTCTATCAGCACTGTGACTGTAAAGCTTCCGATCATCCCTTCCATCTTCATGGTGGAATGTGCTGTCAACCCTGCCACTGAATTGAGGGAAACCTCAATCATGTCAAGATGTAGATGATCTACACCTTCTTCTTCCCCTCCTAGGACTTGGAGTAATTTGTCTTTGCACCTATGCCCTGGCCCAAACTTCTCATCACACCTGTAACAGAGCCCCTTGGCTCTTTTATCCTTCAGCTCTGCCTCAGTGAGCCGCCTGAACTCCCCCTTGGCCGGTGCACTCCGATCCCTCTCCTTCTGTCCTTCTCCTCCTGCCCCCAAGTAAGCACCCTTGGCTCATCCCGTAGGATTTGCCACCTTCTGTCCCCCTCCAAAGAAAGTAGGCCTGCGGTATTGATCAGAAGACAATCTATCCTCTATCAGCTCAGCCATCTCCAAAGTCTCCCTCAGACTCCTTGGCTTGGCCGCTCTAACTGCTGATCGAATGTGGGGCTTCAAACCCTTCATGAAGTTACCCTCAAGCACCTCATCCGTCATCCCACGAAGTCTACTGGACAGCAACTCGAACCTGTCCCTATAAGCAGATACTGTACCAGTCTGAGTCAGTGCGAAGAACTGCTCATGATGAGTTCCCTCCTTTGGTGGTCTGAAGCGGTCTAGGCACATCTCCCTAAACTCTGCCCAACATCTGAATCTCTGCCTTTTTTCCGTCCACTGATACCAAGCAAGGGCTCTTGCCTCCAAACATAAAGGTACCACCAAGAGTTTCTCCTCATCTGTCATCCCCATCGCTGTGAAGTATCTTTCTGCCTTGAAGATCCACCCATAAGCATCCTCTCCTTCAAAGATTGGAAGCTTCAACTTCCTCATTCCCCATTCTCCTCTCCCGTTTACCCTGCCGTTGCCCATACCTCCTTGCCCATATCTCCCCTCTGGTTGCCTCTCCCATGGCCATGGGTCCACCCCACGACTCTCCCTTCTTTCCCAAGCTTGAGGTGCCACTGGATCCCCCCTTGCATAACCAGCCGACCCCCAATGAGGCTCCCTAGGGTCGGCCTCCCCTCTGCCTCGATACGATCCTCCTCCCCACTGATTGTAAGGCATGCTTCCTCCCTCCCTTCCTTGGAAAAATTGATCTGGATGATTCTGAGTATAGCTTGCCCTAGCGTCTCCCATAAATCCGGCGGTGGAGTAGTCCTCCCCTCCACGGTTTGGGCCAAACCTGCCCCCCCTTGGGCCGGCGGACCAAGCATCCCCTCCATGGTTGACAATGTCAATGGCCTCCTTCCCCTCACGAACCCTACTACCTCCTTCACCATCAACCGGTGGCGCAATAGGGTTAGGGTTAGGGTTAGGGTTAACCGAACCCCCTATGTTGTGTTGGTCCGCCACCATTTGTTTGATCATCTCTTGTAACCCTAACATTTGAGTCTTCAACTCCTCTACTCCATCAAGCTTTTCATCAACGGATGCAAATTTCTCCTTAAGGGCGGTGAACTCCACTTCCCACTCTCCAATTTTCTCTTCAATAGATTCAATCCTTCGTGTACCCATCATTTCCTTGTGGATCTAGCGCTCTGATACCACTTTGATGGATCTTAGTTTGTAATTTTCGGAATCCAAGAAAAGCAGTCCAAAAACGGTGGAAAAATGCAAAATTTCTTGGATGAAAACACTCACAAACACTTCAATAACTTGAATATCAAAAGACTTACAAGTTTTCACGGATACAATGCTCTCACTTCGAGAAGAGAAGCTTTCTCCCAAGCCTTAGATTAGAAAGAAAGCTAAAACAGCCACCAAACAAGATGCCTCCAAAAAGCCACCCTAAGTCACTTTTAACTCTCACATTAACCCCTCAAAAATACCCTAATTACCCCTAGGGCAAACACCTCATTCTTCCTCTTCAATTTGGTGGCCCCCTTGGGCCCACCCGACTCCTGGTTCCCCTTCGGCAGTCCGCCCAGGCAGGCGGGTTCTCCGCCTGCAGTAAGTGAGAACCGGCCCTTTTTTGGGCCGGTGCTGCTATGGACCGGACCGGTCCATCATAGTGTTTAGGGATCTAGGATTGTTTATAAATAACCTCCTTATTAGGAGAGGAGGGAGAGTTAGTCAGCGAGGGCTTGTAGTTTGATATGCAATTTTTCCTCTGTTATGACAAAAAGTTTTGCAGGTTTTCAGCAATTCTAATGGCAGAGTCTATTAAGGATCTGCTATGATTGTAAGTTTCTTAAGCTGTTGTTTGTTTGGTTTATCGGATGGCAGATTAAAATAGCTTTCCAAGTTCGAAGATGTTTTTTATTATGCCATGTATATTTTAGTAGTTTTTGCTTCTTGTTCCTTTTGTTGGATCTCCTCTTTAACAGTAGTTGATATTTGAGCTGCTTTTGACCTTGAGATGGTTGCTATTTTGATCTTTGAAGAGGAGGATTCATCTGCCTGTTTTCTCTTTTGGATATTTATCATTCTAGATCGAGTTGGTTGCTCATTGTTCGGAGAAAAATTCTTTAGCTAGTTTTTTTTTTTTGAATTTCTTTTAAGAGCTCTCTTTTTTATTCATCAGGACATGACAATAAATCAGTAATTAAATTATAATAAAGCTGATTTTGTTTTGAAAAAATTCAATATACGTAGTTCTTGTTCTTTGAAAATTCTCTTATGAATCATGAATAGTTTCTTGACTCAAGAAACTATGTGCCTGCTTTTATTTTTCTCAATTATAAAAGGCTTTTGATACCATTATGTATTGCAGGTAATTCCTTATAATATGCATAATATTTAGTTTCTATTATGGTAAATCTATTACAATATAAGCAATGATTTCATTTTCTTATTTTTTTTTTAGGCAAACAGTGCTCCTGACGATTTTTTTTGTGGAAATATCCGTTTATAGTACTTAAATTTTAGGGAAATAAAGTATTTTTTTATTAAAAAATTTCTCTTTTTTCAATATTTGAAAGGCTTATCTATGTTTTAGTGTTTCATCTTTTGAGTTTGTTCTTCAAGATTTGCTTATTTTGCATTTCCTTTAGCTTTTCTTAATTTAATAATCTTAAGAAACTCTGAAGTTGCTTCACACTTTTGAATTCTTCATAAAAATACCTTATCCTTTGATGTATGTGCTGTTATAATTCAGCTTGAATATTTGCTCTTTTCTTCAAGAATTTGTTTCTTCTTTTTTGAATAATATAATTTTCTTTGGACTAAGAATAACACCATTATTAAGAATATAATTGTTACATATAAAATATTATCTTTGTTTTAACATTTCACCTTAATATTTTTAAAAATAATATTTTAAAATTAATTGAATTAGGATGATAGGTTTTAGTTTTGTTGACTCATTTATATGAGTTGATGCCTTCATCAAGATTTTTATACACAGTTTGGTGTTGTGTTAAGTCATAAACCCTTAGTTGCTTAATATAGGGAGTTTGTAGTTAGGTCGACAGCTTGTTATAAAATTATTTTATGCTGCATGAGGGGTGTCAATGAAAGACAAAATTCGATAACTTGACCTGTATTGGCCCAAAAAATTCAGGTTCGGATTGACTTATTTGATAAACGGATCGAGTTCGGGTTATGTTTTCTGATCCGTTTAATTATTGGGTTGATCCGCCAACTCGAGAATGACTTGATTTTGACCTGCAAATTGTGAATTGGAAAATTAGATATGCATATAGGAATGTTGTATGATAATTAAAGTTTAGAATAATTATATATTAATTGTAATATAGTGAAAAAAGTCCAAATAAATAGGTTTGAAAGCTGTAATTTCGTTTAAATTATTTTGCTCATTGATCGTCTCAGCTAGCTATATAATTTTTTTTTAATGTAATGGGTAATGGGGTGGGGTCTTCCAAGTTTAGGGTAGGTTAGGTGCGGGTTCAGGGTTTTCACTCGTTTACTAAATGAGTCAAGTTCTAGTTGGGTGGTTTAATGCTGGCCCATCTCAATAACCTGACCTGAATTGACCCAATAACTCGCTCAAATTGACTTAGACTTGACCCAATAACTCGCTCAAATTGACTTAGACTTGACCGAATAACCTGTTTTGCATCAATTGTTATTAGTTTGTGCTTAATTGTTGATCTATTTTTCTATAGTAGGAGTAGGAACAAAATATTATCCTTGCAAGTGTCAAATGGCAAATCATTGTTCTTTTCATTTTATAGTAATCGTATAATTAAATATTTAAAATACCACATGAATTATTATTATTATTATTATTTTCAACTTTTAGTAGCTCTAGTTTATCTCCGCATAGAACTTGAGTTAGAGTTCAGGATTAGATATTCAGTGCTTCCATTAGATTCCAGAGGCATCACAAAAAATCGAGTGTTAAGAGTGTGCCCTAGGAGAGAGAGCCAATCTCCTTAAAAAATGAGGCCAACAAGTATTCCTTGTGTAAAAGAGATTATATAAAATTACATTCATTATTTATTTTATAGCAACAATGCATGGGCTAACATTTTTTGTATTTTGATCTAAGTCCCTTGTAAAAGTAAAAATGAAAATATGTTTATGATTTATAAGAAATATTATATATAATATCACAAAAAAATTAGCTATGCTAGTTATGTGCTAATCATGAGACTTAGGTTTCGTTTGAGACTTTTTTTTAAGCATCTTTCTAGTCTAAAAAATTTTAATTTTTATACTAAGAAGTTATTTTAAAAATTAAGAAAAAAGTCATCCCAAGCGAAGCCTTAGGGTTCGTTTGAGACAGCTTTTTTATTGCTTTCTAAAATAGAGTTTTAGTACAAAATTTTTTATTTTTTACTAAAACTCCGTTTTAGAAAGCAATAAAAAAGCCGTCCCAAACGAAGCCTTAATTAGTCACAGAAAGCCGTATGGCAACACCAAAATGAATCTATTACAAAATGGTGAACTAGTTACACCCTACCCTAAACCAAATGACAAAGGGTTGTGACTAATCACAACACCTAAGTGCATACGAAAAAGCTTTAGCATAGTCAAAAAGGGTTATCATCCGGCTATGGGTGTCAATTCGGGTCATCTGGTCGTGTTCAGGTCAAAGCCGAATTTGACCCGCCCAGTTTTTTTACCCGACCCGAACACGACTTGATTCAGGTTTTCGGTCATTTTTTCTTGACCCGAACTCGACCCGGTTCGGGTTCGGGTCAACCCGACCCGAAAGTAAATAGATACATTGAAATATGAGATTTAAAAAAAATAATTTTGCAATTAAAAACATGAAATATTGAAGGTAAGTAAGTAATTTATACTAAAAACTTGAAACTATTGCATAAATGGCTTGACAAATTGAAATTACAATGTTACATTAATACATTTCTTACAAAATAACATAATAAATAATGTTTTAATACATTATATGATTACAATTTACAAATAAACTCAAATTACATCTAGTGGACTCGAACACACACCTACACTCCAACATGAAGATATCATTAAAGTATTATACCTCTTACACTTCAATTTGAATTAACTACAAAAGAAATGTATAACTCATTTAACAACTATGAAGTGAGTGAATAATTAAAAATCCTAAAGAAATAAAAATCATCTAAACAATGAGAATATGAGATAGTATAACTACAAAGCTTTAACAAATAGCTCATGTAAACCCTTCAACTCATTTAACAACTATGAAGTGAGTGAATAATGTATATTTGATTTTTCTAATTCTCTATTACCATCCAACATTTTGCATTTAATTGAATTTAGTATCTTAGAAATGTCATAAGGTTGCAATAGTGAATAGTGTTTACCCCGACGCCCAATGGACGACAACTCTCACTTTTGGTTGACAAGGTTTTTTTATCATTGCTTGAGCTTTCATAGATATACACTTTACCTTAATTCATTATTCACCAAACAAATGAATTGATTAAGCATTAGAAGTTCAAATTCACTAATTCAACAAGAAAAATCTTTTGTCTAATGAATACAGCCATACAGGTTCAGCAGGCAAAATAGACACCAACAGTAGGTTAATTCAGAACAGCATAAAATATATACATATAATGAACGCCAACATATAATCTTTAGTCCAGCTCCAACCTCCAGCAGGCAAAACCGCAAAAGAAACAGTGAGACACCAACAACATGTTAATTCAGAAAGCATAAAACATATAATGATATATACATATAATGAATGCCAACATATATGCTTCGGTCCAGCTCAAGCCTCCAGCAGGCAAAACCGCAAAAGAGACACCAACAACATAAAACATAAGTATTAAAGGCTGAAAGCAGATGTTCTGAAATCTGAAACAACAAGCCACTAACAAGACAAAACATGGGTTCAAAGAAAATACATATAAATATTAAAAGCTTAAAGTAGGTAGTTCTTAGAAGTTAGAACTTCTTTCCCAACAGAATAAACTAGGGTACTTTTTTAACTGAACCATTGCCGTCTTTGCTGCAAAAAATTCCATATTTAAGTTCATGATGTCCTCAGTTATACTCTCAAGTTATGGATCAGTCACAACTACAAAGAACATACGTATTTCAATTGTGTTGGAATCCTCCATCAAAGAAAGAGAAGGATGAGTTCAACATTTATTAAAGTTATTGTAAATTCATCAAGAAGATGAATTAGTCAATTATATAGAAAATAGAAATACGCAATATCACAATAACTCCTGCAAAGTACGCACTCTAATGAATGTAATAAAGTGAACAGAGGAACATGAAATCCCATAAGAGCAAAAACCAACTCAGAGATCATCAACTTAGAAGTTAAAATTGCCGCATATATCACACAACTACTCCAGAAAATGGGAAAACATAAGAAAACATTGCCAATTTTCCATAACATATAGGCATATAGCACACAACGGCTCCAGCAAGTAGAACAAATGGAGAAGCACTAATAACCCCATAAAATAGAAGATAACATTTCCATGACATATAGCACACAATGCCTTGAGTAAGTAAAAAAAAACTGACATAACAAGTAACGATGGACGAAGGAAGACAAAGATAAAGCAAAGAAATATCACCTTCGGATCAGAATCAGATGTAAATCATGTAACCATAAAAATCAATAAAGAATAAATGATATATAGTGATAAATCATATCCTCTAGGTTTTTTTAATCACACACTGCACACAGAATCTAGGGTTTCCATTTGAGAAGCTTAAATATGAAAAAAAATTATGGAAACTCATAATAAAGAGCTAAAGACTAAAAAACATGCAAAGTAATCATCCTAATATCCTATCATCATATTATCTCCAAATGAAAAGCAACAAAAGGTTTACCTGGTCTCGATATATGCCGGAATCTTGCGGGGAAATACCTAGCTAACAGGGAGAGATGGAGAGTTGAATTGTTCACCTACGATCAGAGAAATCGAGCCTACAAGTCTACAACCAACACTCAATCGCGAAGAATGTAGACGGAAGTCACGAAACTAGGGCAAGGGCACATAGCGAAACAGAGAAGAGGAAAGGGCTAAACTCGAAGAGTCGAAGTTGAAAACCGGGCCGGCCCCCATATTCCGTAATATTAATGGAAAATCAGGTCAAAATTGTGTTTTTGGATTGACCCGAACACGACTCAAAATTCAAATCGGGTCAAATATTTGAACCCAAACCCGTCCCGTTTTCTAATCGGGTCGACCAGAACCCTGAATTTTCGAGTCTGATTTTCGTGTCGTGTCCAATATTGACACCCCTAATCATCCCCTATGATTATGATGCAGTTAGTCTTGTTAACTTAATATTATACTTTTAATTAAATATTTGAAATATATTTGATAGCATTGAAAGAGTTTGAAACTAAATACATTTATTTTAATAAAAATTCAAAAATAGGAATAAAAGATTTTAAAAAATTTTGGCCTTTTGTATGGAAAAAAACAATCAAGTTAATTTTAAAGATGAATTAATATGACATGACTTGGTTATTTATGTTCCTGAACATATGATATGATGATTCTCATTCAATGGTATCATGATGCTTTTACTATACCTACGAGTACAATAATAACAGTAATAAGTTTTTAAACCACTACATGTGGTCGGCTACATGAATCATTTTTTACCATTATGTCTCATAAAAAGATCATTTATAATACTTTCTAATTAAGTCTTTTTAGGTTTACGTCTACCTTTTGTAACATAGGTTAGATTTAATACATCTACTCTCCTAATAAGGTCATCAAAAGACTGCCATTTTATGTAACTAAGCCATCTATAATCTTATTTGCCATTGAAGTGACCTTTTCATGTATATACTCAATTTTCATTTTGTCTCTACGTGTAAAGCCACTCATCCACCTGAGCATCCTCATTTATGCAACACTTAATTTTATGTTTCTCTTTTAATGGTCAACATTCTACGCCATAAAGCATTGTTGGTCTCACCACCATCTTATAAAAAATAATTTCTTAAATTTGAGAAGTACTTCTCTGTCACACAATAGTCCTGATGCATTCATCTACTTCAACCCATCCAACTTGAGTTCTAATAATAATATCTCCATCTATTTCACCATCGCTTTGAATAATAAACTCGAGATGTTTGAAACGTGCACTATTCTAATGACTTGGTCACTGATTGTCATAATCCCACTAATAAATATATGATTATTAAAAATTGCACTCCATGTATTAGGTTTTAGATATACTCAAATGAAAACATTTAAACTCTAAGGTTGACCTCTATAATTCAAATTTTTCATCAACTTCATCTCTAGTCTTATCCATAAGAAGAATACCATCAGCAAAATGCATACACCAGTGTACATCCTCTTATAAATGTTTAGTAAGAACATCCATGACTAAAAACAAAAATAATTGGGCTTAAAGTTGATCCTTGATGTAATACAACTGAAATAAAAAATATTCTTAGTGAAACCACCTTGTATTTGAACCCAAGTAGCTACTCTTATATACATATCCTTAATGATTCGAATATAAACATTATTAATTCCTTTCTTTTCTAAAACTCTCTACAGCACTTCTCTTGAAACTTTATCACATGCTTTCTCTAAATCAATAAATATCATATGTGGATCCTCCTTACTCTCTCTATACTTCTTTGTCGAACCTCTAAAGAACTGTATAACTTCCATAGCAGACCACCCGACACAAATCCAAACTACTTTTGAGAAACATTAGTATCACATTGTATCATGTGCTCAATTACTCCCCCATAATTTTGATGTACTACACATTAATTTAATTTCTTTGTAATTTGAACACTCTTGTGCATCACCTTTATTCTTAAAAATAGGAACCAACAAACTCGTTCTCCACTCATTTGGTCTTTTTTTAGTCTTCAAAATAATATTAAGAAGTTTAATATGCCATGAAATTTTTTGTTTTCCTAACCACACTTCTATGAAAATATCATCATGTCCTTATTTTCCACACCTCGTTTTCTTTAAAGCATCTTCAACTTCAAGTTTACTAATAAAGCAGAAAATTTAGGATTGTAAAGTCACTAAAGTCAATCGTATTCTCATAACCTTCATTAAAAAGATTATCTAAATATCTCATCAACCCATAATAAATATCCTCTTCTAAGAAGAGCACTTTTGATATTCATCCTTAATACGTTTCACTTGAACAAAATTTTTATTTCTCCTATCTCTTTTCTCGGCTAACTTACATACATATTTTCTTTTCTATATTATCTAATCTATTTTATGGATCACTAAAAAGTTAATTTTTTGCAATAAACATTACTTTCTTATAATCCATAGATGCTCCTCTATATCTTTCCTAATTTTTCAAACTTGCTTTTATAGTAAAATGTCTTATTTTTTATATTTATAGTGAGCATTACATATTAAACATTTATTGCCTCTCATATATTAATTGTCATTATCTTTAAAAATCAGGAATATGCAACTTCATATTAGGATATGGCTCTATAAATTATCATTGCATCTAATCCAAAATCCTCAATGTATGCTTAGAAGTACAAATTAATTTTAAAAATAAAAGTTGGTTTCTATTAAAGTTTTTAACATTAACAACTAACTTGGATGTGACATAAGAATGTTATTTTATTATCAATAAGTAGCAAATTTGAAGATACAATTTTCCATTTACAGCATTGATATGATAAAAATAAAACACATATTGAAGTCACACACCATCATAGTATTTTATATTGATGATTTGTATTACCCTAAATATGCCACCTTTCTGTTATCAGGAACACAGGCATTTGCATGTATTCCATCAATCGCTCTAATATACTCATATTTGACAAGATACAATTAGATCTTTGATAAGTTGTAAAATGTCATGATAAACTGTGGTAATACAGGATACCTTAAAAAATATCATATATCAATAATCATGCAGTATTTCTCAAGGCATATTTTGAAACCCAAGATCTATATCTCACAATTTTAGTAGACAAACTCTCTGAAGTATCCTGCCAGTAAACAAATAATTAATGATAATCTCAATTGAATGTTCGAATTGACCACATGTTGCCCTTATTGATTCATTATGAGATAAAATGTATAAGATGATGGATAAAGACTTCAATTTATGCAGTACTAGATGAACTATAGGGGCTATAAACATTTTCCTTGTAACTCAAGAGATCAATAAAAATTGATTGTGGCACACAAAATTTATTATAAAGGTTTTGTTTGGGACGATTTTTCTATTGCTTTTTAAAACAGAGTTTTAGTACAAAAATTAAATTTTTTTTACTAAAGCTCTATTTTAAGAAGCAATAAAAAAGTCATCCCAAACGTAAAGCCAAAACCTCCCATGGTGACCTAACACTAGTTCATCAAATCATTTATCTCCAGTCTAAGGCTTCATTTGTAAGGGCTTTTATTGCTTCTTAAAATGGAGTTTTGTACTAAAACTTTATTTTAAGAAGCAATAAAAAGCCGTCCCAAACGAAGTCTAAGATGAGGCCATTCATGTGGTCTTGCAAATATATGCTCCATGGTACTCAAGGCACAAAGCAGCTGCAATTAAATTTATGTAATATATCATGTCTTGCGACTCGCTCATCTCATTATCTTCCATAACTAGATGAAATTTAAAAATTTCATAAGTGAAAAAGATAGATATAAAGCTGATGACTAGATTATATGTGAGAAATCAAATGTATAAAATGAAAATATAAGACTAAAAGAAGAATTCAACTATACATAATCATTTTCAGCTTAAAATCTTTAGCAACAAGCAATAACGAACTTCCAAACCTCATAATCAATTTCAGATTTCAAATGAACAAACCCTAAACCCTAAATTGCAATAGCAAGCCATTTTGAAAGCAAGTAGTTATTGCTACTGCAGAAGCAGGCTCAAACTCAGATTTTAAATTAGTGACAGAAACATGCTCAAAGTTCTTCTCAGCAGTTGATTAGTAATAGTTAACTGAACGAACAAGCATCATCAAGCTCGTTCGTAGGATATCATGCATCTTGATTTTCAAAAAAAGTGTAGTAAAATTATTTGCGGGGGCGGGAAAAATCCGCCGTAAATATTTCTGATGGATTTGCCATGTTGTCTACCATATGATCAACCTGCCCGAGATTGGAACCTTCTCCACTTGTAAACCATCTCCCTTCTCCACTTGACCGCGGAGACAAAACACAAGAAAGTAATCTTTTGTAGCAGACAAATCCGCCGCAAAATATGATTTGCGGTGCAAAATTAGGGGAGTCAATTTTTGACACGACCTAAAACCCGATCCGGAACCGACCTGGAAAAATCCGGGTTCGGGTCGACCCGTTTGTGAAACGGGTCGAGTTCGGGTTGACCCGGCAACCCGAAATTGACCCAAAAATTCTTTGCCCGGGTCAGCTGCCCGCCCTGCCCGAAGATCGAGTGCCCTGCGCCTTTGCCCAAAGCGTCAGCTCGCGTGTGCGCAGGGGTCCCGAAGCGGTGCAAGTCCCGAACGGCTAGTCTCCCATGGGCGCGGGGGCGCTCCTGCGCGGTGCAAGTCCCGAACGGCCGAACCGCCGAAGCACCGCGTGACTCGCGTCGACGCCGTCGAGTCGCTTCGCTGGCTTCCTGCTCCGCCGTTGATGCCTGAAGTCGGGGCAGCCGGCTAGCTCGCTGCGGCGTTGCGGCGCCGCCTCACCGGAATTGGACGTAGCGACGGGAGCTCGACGCGTTCCTTCATGTCGAATTGGAAAATCCGTGTCGGGTCGGGTTGACCCGAACTCGAAGCGGGTCGGGTTCGGGTTCGAAAACCTGACCCGTTTTTAAAAATAGGTCGGGTTCGGGTTGACCCGAATAGTGTCGGTCAGTTCCGGGTTCAACCCGAACCTGACCCGATTTGACACCCCTACACAAAATAATTTGATCTAAAAAGTGCTATTGTAAAGTTATTTGCGGCAGGAATAATTCGCCGTAAAGTCCGCTGCAAATCCGTCGCAAACTGCTGACTTTCATATAGTGATTTTGAATAGAAGCATTAAGTATGGCCATCTATACTATGTATGAGTCTTCTAAAGAATCATTAGAATTCTGTATTAATTCAGAATCGCCATACTCATCTATATCATTAGGAAGATCTTAGATGGGAGCCAAAGCATTAGCACCAATAAGAACCACATCCTCATACATGCACATATATATAGATCCATGCACGGAATTTTCACCTCAAAATTTTCTTTCTACCAATCATTAGATAGCAATTGCCTTCTTTCTAGGATCTCAACCTAATCTAGTGGACCCTCACTTCAGCTCCTTTCATAATTTTTACTCTTTCTTTATATCATCTCTAATTTGTTTTTTTAGTTTTGTTTTATCATATTCTCATCTTGAAAATTCTTATTAAATATTGACAGCTGACAGCCCTTATTTGTTAAAATAGGTTATCGATCAGTCATCTATTTCAATTTATTTTAATCATAAATAACAAAAAATATTCATAACATCCCTCTCACTTGTCTTGAAAGTTATCATTAAATAGTGACAAGCCTATTTTTTTAATTTGGTTCTTGATCAGTTGTCTAATTCAATTTTTCTCATAGATGAATAACAAAAACTAGTCATAACATCCCTCTCCCATGACATACCCCCCCCCCCCCCCCCCCCCCCCCCCCCCCCCTAGTTTCCCATGTTAAAGCCTACTTGGTATATTATAAATGTCTGTGGGGGAAGTAAAACACTTAGCGAACACAAATAAGAAAGAAAAAAAACAGCGAAAAGAAAAAACAACAAGATTTAACGTGAAAAATTTTGAAACCGGGAAAAAATCACGGAGCTACACCACATCAAGAAATTCACTATGAAAATTTATTAGAAATTGTACAAATCTCTCTCTCTCTCTCTCTCTCTCTCTCTCTCTCTCTCTCTCTCTCTCTCTCTCTCTCTCTCTCTCTCTCTCTTCTTTTATCTCATCACCCTTGCATTGTTCATTAACTAGAACACATAAAGCAAAACATAGAAAAATCACCAAGGGACAACCCTCAATGAACAATGAGAAAGAAAATTGTCAGCTCATCTCGCAGTGCCGCAACGCTATATTTAGAGCACTGCAGCTCTCAACTTTCAGTCTCATGTCTGCCTGACAGCACCACAACATGCTCTGGCAGCACTGCAGCGTCAAGGATTGGAGCACCACAATACTCCGCTTTTTGTCTATCTTCAAGCAAATTATATAGCGTTGTAGCACCACAATATTGTATGGTTGTACAGGAGGAGTACCTCCTCCAAACCCCCAATGAGTTCAACAGACTGAATCAAGGTCTAAGACAACACACAACCCGATTAATCAACACAATCAAATTCCACATAAAAACTAACATTTCCCAATAAATTTGAAGTTATAAAATTACAAATATATGACAAATTTTAATAAACAAATAAAAAGATGGTGTGAGTATTTGAGCTAATCCAATTTAAAAAATGCATCCAACAATAACTGGTTGGTCCGACATGGAAGAGCAGGGAAGAAGACGATGCCAGTCATACCATTTAGGAACAAAGCTGTTTATTGATCAAGTAAGCTCGAGCAGCTCGAGAAAGACAAAGAAGGTACATAGCTCATCTTGATTTATTAGATGAGAGCTTTGAAAATTTTGTTATAGAGTTTCTTAAAACCAAGAAGCGATCAAGTTGGCCAGACCCTTAGCAGGTTTTTATTATAGCCGCAGCTGGCAAGCAAGTGATAATGTTTATTTTTTTCAGGATTTTGAGGGTTACACCCAACACTTTCATTAATAACATAATAATAGGATGTGTACAACTTCCACATAAAAAAAAAACTAATAAGTGGTAGAAAAATAAAAGAAATTTAAGGACATTTCAATTACTTTCAATAGCTAATTAAAAAAACTTTTAAAAGAAAAAAAAAAGGGGCTCATAAAACGAATTTTTATTTTATCCAGTGAACGTACGCTCCTCTACGTTCGGTTTTAGACCAAAACAGCGCAATACCGAGTTTTTTTAAAAAACTCGGTACAACTCGGTACTCGGTACTCGGTATTGCGCTGTTTTGGTCTAAAACCGAACGTAGAGGAGCGTACGTTCACCGGATGTAATAAAAGTTCTCATAAAACACCCCAAAAAACCAAAATAAATGATATGGTAGTTGCCATCCAAGATGGCTGGAAAGTTTAGTATCTGATCAAAAAAAAAAAAAAAAAACAATGAAGCAAAACATGTTAATCCTCCTCATCAAACTAAGTAAAAATAGGTTATTGCAATAAATGCCCCAAAAGTAGATTCTTCCAAGGCAAAATTAAAGTGCTTTCACAAATATTTAGAATTAAAGGTAGATCCCTCTAGATATTCAATAAAGAGCTCCTCAGAGTATCTGTCAAGCATTAGTTCCATATAACCATGAAGGATATCAGAAAGGAGGGATAAGGCAAAGGAGAAAAGATCCTCCTGAAATCCACTACAAGCTCCAAACCAACAACAATTGATAGAATATTAGACTGAACAACAACTTTATAGCCCAAATAATTAAGAACTAAGATAACAAAACAAGTTTTTGATTCATTTTCAATGCAAATTTGCAAATTTCAAAAAAAAAAAAAAAATAACAAAACAAGTACATCCAACTATCAGTGCCAAGACCACAAGTATCCAACAATCCCAACAACAAACATGCTAATAGTGAAGGAAAAATAAAATGAGATATGTTGTCGTGGAATAAGTCTTCATTTTCCATCTCTTACTTTTGTATTTAATAGAAAATATATTTTTTTTTATTAGACAGTGGTCATTAGACATCTTATTCCTGTAAATATGATTATTTCTTTCTTGGCATATAAGTAAAATGTGATATGTACCGCAAGAAGCACAGATTTTCTAATAATTATATAAGAAATATAGTCACAATAATTCAAAACTTTATTCATATCTCCTAAATGAAAAATTCTACAGATTTGGGAACCTTATGAAACATCTTAGAATATGATTGCTTATTAGTAACATAGTCTCTTCCCAATCAAAAGCAAAAGATAACAATCATAAATGGTAATCTTGATAACTTGATAAAAAAAAAAAGACATTAAGTGTTCGTTTGGGATGGCTTTTTTACTTATGTTGCTTTATGAAACACAACCCAAAGATCGTTTGGGGTCTAATTTTTAACTTCATTCTACAAATTTTTAATTTAGAGATGCTTTTTGTGACCTATGAAAACCTCCTGGGGCCTCTCGTGTTCCGCTGTTGAGCCTAAAAAATGATAGAAATATCCCGCTCATTCTATGTCATCCTTCCATGTTGTTGCATAAAGAACTTATCCTTTTTAAGTATCTCATACCATTTTCCTCAGTCAAATACAATGTTAACCAAAGGAACATTCATCTCCTTCAACCTTTTGTCAACTATAATGGGACTGGATGACAACGGTGCCTAGAACGATGAACCAAAGTTTTAACTTTTGAGCTCCTTTGGTGATACCCTACGCAAGTAGTGGAATTCGAATCCTCCCTACCTTCCTAAATAAAAGCTAGCCTATCGTATTAGCTTTTTTCTCCCACGGAAGTCTTTCCTTCCGTCTATCCTGCCACATTAACAGTGGCGGGTTGTTGCTTTACAGCTGCACCTACCTCCAACTATTCGTTGGCTTGTTTAGTGGTGGAAAATGAGCAACCAATCACTTTATTTATTATCAAGCACTAATGGAGTGCTAAGGAGAAATTATTACATGTGGAGTCCAAATGTAGCTCTACCCCCGGACTCCAATGAAATCGTGATGCATGGATTAGACTCATGGACATCTAATATAGATGTCGTATTTTATTTTTCTTTTGCCAGCTCGATTGACCTGGCCCAGAGGTGGTAGTTTCGACTTTTTAAAAAATGCATTCACCATATCGTTCAAATTTAGATTTTAGGGTTGGCGCTTTTTTTAAGGGAAAAATTTGCGAGAGCTGAATAAAACTTTTAATCACCTCTAAGAAAGAAAAAATGAGGAATGATTGATGAAGATGAATATTGGTTTGGAGGAGAACATTACGTTCTTCGAGCAGATGATATGCTCATAGGATGCGGAGGCTGAAAGGTGATATACAAATGACCAGGAAAGACTTGAACTTGAAAAAAATATAGCTTGAAGTAATGATAGGATTAGGATATGAAAGAGAAGTTACTTTGGTTGGAGGTGATGTAGGTTTTAACATACAAATTCCTCCCAAGTTTTTAGGATTTTTTGTAACAACACACTATGCATAAGTTTATAGGCAGTCAATATACACAATCAATAAACAATCAATTTATATTAACTATGTATAATTCCCCTTTAGTACAAGCTGTGTATTGACTATGTATAAGCTTGTAGATAATCAATACACAGTCAAGATGTATTGATTATGTCTCTCTTGGTATAAGTTATGTAAGGATATCTTTTTTATGTATTAATGTGTGATTGCTTGTACACACTATATACAAGTTATGTATTGATTGTCTATTGACAGTTTATTGAATATATAATGACTGTGTACAAGCTATGTATTGACTATGTATTGATTGTATATAAGTTGTGTATTAATTATGTATAGACTATCTTTTCTATATATTGATGTGTGCTTGCTTATACACACTGTATATCAACTGTGTAGTGATTGTGTATTGACTATTTATTAACTATGTACTAATTGTTTACTACCTTTTAGCCACTATGTACAAGCTATGTATTGACTATCTTTTATGTATATTAATTTGTGACTGCTTGTACACACTGTATATAAGCTGTGTACTAACTATGTACAAGCTATGTATTAATTATTTTTAATATATATTGATTGTGCACAAGCTAAGCATTGACTAGTTAATTATATACAAATTGTGTATTGAATTTGTATTAATTGTATACAAGTTATGTGATGACTATATAAAAGTTGTGTACTAACTATGTATTAATATTATACAAGCTGTGTATTGACTATGTACAAGCTATATATTAATTGTGTACAAGCTGTGTATTTACTATATATAAGTTGTGTATTAATTATATATTTACTTTGTACCAGCTGTGTATTGACTGCATATTGATGTGTAATGATAGCTTGTACACACCTTGTATAAGTTGTATACTTATTGTGTATTAACTATATACAAGTTGTGTACTGACTGCTTATTGACTATGTATAAGCTGTGTATTGATTGTGTACTAGTTATATATTAAATGTGTATTATCTATATTTTTACTGTGTATTGAGTTTGCACAAGTTGTATATTTGAATGTGTACAAGCTATGTATTGACAGTGTGTTGATGTGTAATAGCTTATACTCGCCTTGTAAAAGCTATGTACTGACTATGTATTAACTATATACAAGTTGTATATTGACTATCTTTTTACTGTATACAAGTTGTTTATTGACTATATAATCTTTGTATCGACTGTTTGTTTATAAGCTGTATATTGACTTTGTACTAGGGTGTGTATAAGTGTGAGAAGGCGGTAATTAAGATGCATTGCAGGTATACACATAATGTTGGTTTTAGTGTTCATAAGGAAAATCACAGTTACAAGTCAAATTCTAGAAAAATAAGATGTAAAGACTTGGCCTATTCCAAAGCTGATTTTATAAAGGGTCCTGATTTGAATTTATAAATGAAATATCAAATATCAGAGACCAGAACAAGTTGTCCAACTATGATTTGGTATATTGTGGATGATGATGAAAATTGGAAAGTGCAAAATTTATATAAATCCACAATCATGATTTGGTTAGGCCTTAAGACAAACATCTACTTAGATCATGTAGGAACATGAGTAATGAGAAAACATTTGCTCTTAAAATAATGATAAATGCCATAATTAGAATAGTAGATGCTTTTTCTTACCTTGCCGATGAAGGTAAAGGTATTATGAATATTAGATTCTCTAAGAGAGATGCTTACAATTACATTCAAAAAAAGAAAAGAGCAAAGATTGAAAATGGAGACACTAATTCTTTAATTCAATTATTTAAAGACCAGCAAGTTAATAATCCTATGTTCGCATGGGACATCCAAATTAATGAATTTGATAGATTGTTGATTTTTTTGGGTTGATGGGATGTGTATGATAGAATATGATTGTTTTAGAAATATGATAATTTTTTATGTTAGCTATAGGCATAATAAATGTAATTTAGTATGTGCACTATTTATTAGAGTTAATAATCATTGGCAGAACATTCCGCATGGTAGCCTTTTTTTGTATGAGGAAACAATTAATTCATTTACGTGACTGCCTAGAATATTTATATGAATAATATGTGATAAATATCTAATAATAATATTCACTGATCAAGACTAGACAATGATTAAGATCATAGAAGTTGCATTACCTAGTACATGTCATAGACTGTGCCAATGGCACATCTCTAAGAATGTTCCATCAAAAGTTTGGTGCTTTAATGACAATAACAAAGCTAAATGACTCTTTTATAAATGTTTAAGCAAGTGTGACTCTAAGGAGGAGTTAGAGAAAATATGAATTGAAATAATCACAAAAGGGAGCCTCCATAGCAATGGTTGGTTAGAGGAGCTTTATTGGATTAAAATAAGCGGTCAACTATATTCAATAAGGATTATTTTAGCATGGGCATTCTATCCACACAACATATCAAATCTACTAATAATATGTGTCATGGCATTTCAAAGCCAATAAGTTCAATAATTGATTATTTTTTGGGCCTAAAAGGTGATATTGACATGGCATTGAAATGAATAGATGAAGATTATAAATGTGGTAAGTCCGCATCAGTACCTGTAATAAAAAATAACCCAATATTAAAGCAAACTGCTCAATTTTTATTTAAGAAAAAATTATTTATTTTTTGAGGAAGCAGTTTTAAATGATGTGGGTGGAATGAGTATAGAGTATGTCTCAAGTGATTCTTCAAAGTTTTTTATCATGAACACAGAGAATAAGATCAGTCGGCCACTTGGGTTATTCATTTTGATACAAAAGGGTAACATTCAATGCACCTATGGAAAGTTTAAGACGATGTGTTTACTATATTCTTATTGCATAAAACTTTTGAAGTAGCTATATATTGTGAATATCCCTAAAAAGTATCTTATAATGCGATGGTCAGCAATAACAAGGAAAAATGTATATACTTGCCACATATTCATAGCTACAGGAAAGACATCTAAAGCTGGTAGTGGATTAATATTAACAAATTTTCATATCTAATTGTCGCACGAGCATAAGGGAATGAGGAGGAAAAATAGTACATAATGGTTGTAATGAAGGGTATGACTAAAAATGTCAACTTAATTTTTGATGGAAAGAGAAATAACGGCAAGTTTCTAGGCAATATAGATGGTGGCATTGAAAAATTAAAAGATCAACTAAAGTGTAGGCCTAAAAGAAAATCTAATGCAAGGCTGCAGGGCCATTAAGAAATGAAAAAGAAGCCTAAGAGTATTATTTAACCTACATGCTAATTACTTTTCATTATATATTATAAGACAATGTAGGTTTTGCTGAGCTAAGTTTTTTTAACAGAGAAACCTGCCATGAAAGGAAATACAATATAAATGTCTTCACCTTCAAGGCAGATCAAGTTCTCAAACATACCCGAATACTTTAATGAGGAATTTATATACGGGGCATGAGTATTCCAAGATGATGATTAGGGGTGTCAAAACAGGTCTGCAGGTCGGGTTCAGTTCAAACCCAGATTGACCTGAATTTAAATGGGTCGACCTTAACCTGACCCATTTTTGCAAACATGCTAGAAAATCTAACCCAGACCAGACTCGACAGGTTACGAGGTTGACCCGACCCTACTCGTTAACACGAAACAGTTGCACATGTGCATGTGCTAAACGTAGCGACGAGGCTAAAGGTAAGTGCAGGAGTTGTACCGTGATCCTCTGGTGGGTGTCCTCCGGCAGGTGAGCGAGGCTGGCTGCTACTGGCCGGATCGTTTGGACGTAGTTTAAATTGGTTGTGGGAGGGAGAACCAACGAAGGCCAGACTGCTAAAGGTGGGATGTAGGGTCGACTGGCCCGTTGATGGTGCTACACATGCGTAGCTTGCACTAGTTCAAACTCAAAACCGTAGAGCTTAACTCCAGGTGGCCAGACATCTCTGCTAAGGGATGAGGTGACCAGATTAGCATCTCACCAAGGTCGAAGTTGGGTTTTTAGGTCAACTCGTACCCAACTCGATTTTATACGGGTCAAAAATCTTAACCTAGACTCAACCCATTTAACAGATAGGTTGACCCGAATCTAAATTTTTTTGGGTCAGGTCCGGGTCAAGCTTTGGGTCGTGTCAATTTTTGACACCCCTAATGATGATGGATATCATTACTTTAGAATATTAATTATTTTAAATTTAATTATAACATTCTAATTATTAAATAAAAACAATTTACTGTAATAATTGATGTTTCAGATATTCTTCATTCATTATAATAACATGTGTTGTTCATTGTAATAGTTAATGGTCTAGACTTTCTTTATTCTTTATAATAACTTGAGTTGTTTATTTTAATAATTGATGGTTCAGTTATTTTTTATTCATTGTAATTACATGTGTTATTTTATTTTATTCTATCATGTTATTGAATGTTTATTCAACATGTATTAATTATATATTAATTATATATTAATTATATATTTACTCTGTATTGACTGTATATCGATATTCTATTGATACACAGCTAATACATAAAAAATATATAGTTAATATATAGTTAATACACAATCAATACTAAGTAAATACACAGTTAATTCAAGTTTAAAAAAGAATCACAAAATGAAAAAAAAAAATTCATGGACATTTGAAATATGTGCAACTTAATTTAGAAATGGAAGATAATGTCATACACAATCGATATATAGTAAATAAATAATTAATACATAGTAAATACATAATTAATACACAATTAATACCAAGAAAATACACAGTTAATACAAGTTTTAAAAACAATCACAAAATGAAAAAAAAAAAACTCATGGACTTTTGAAATATGTGAAACCTAATTTAGAAATGGAAGATAATGTCATAAACAGTCGATATAAAGTTGAAACACAGTCGATACATACTAAATATACAATATATACATAGTTAATACATAATTAATACCAAGTATACACACAATTAATATAAGTTAAAAAAAGAACCATAAAATGAATAAAAATAACTCTTAGACATTTATTGCACAATTAATACAAAGTCAATAAAAATTTTACATCGCCTGTTTACACTACCACAACGTCTAATCGTGTATACTGAACCAAATGACCTTTTTCACTTTTTTTTAATAGTGCCTTATGTTTTGCGTTCATCTGAGGTTCATGGACTAATTTAAAATATTGATGTATAAATACCCTAAACCCTAAAAACAAAAAACATAAACCCTAAAAACTATTAACAAAAAAAAAAAAAAATCTCTCTTTGAAGATGAAATAAATCAGAATGAGGGGCTAGCTTTGTTGGATGATGATGAACTCCATGAGTTTACATAGGGCTTGAACGCCAATGAACAATCTGCAATGCCAGAGATGAAAAGTGAGCCGACTGCAATGACAAAGATGAAAAGTGAATTCGAAGATGAAAAGTGAACTGGTTCCTCAACTTTAAATCTCATGCGAATTCAAATTAAATTTTCACCTCTAGACTAGGCTAGTCGGTTAGGCTAGTAAGGGAAAAACAAAATACAACATCTATATTAGATGTTAATGTGTCCAAACAGCATGTCACAATTTCATTGGAGTCCAACGCAAAGCTACGTCCGGCCTTAACACATAAGAATTTCTCGCAAAGAAGAGTAGGAGGAGAAGGAAGAAGATGATGCATGCATTAATGATTGCAAGAAGCTAGGCCTTAAAGATGATGCAAGCATTAATATTTATTCAATGCATTGTATAAATAATAAAATCTTATATGTATTTTTGTTTAATTGAAAACTTTTAAATTTACTTTCAAAAATTTTTGCTATGTACAATGGGTGTATTAATGTAAATTTTATGATACTTAATATTATTTTAACTCAATATTTCATATTCTTTGAGCTAAAGTTATTGAATTAATATGTAGAAAAAGATTCTTGATTTCAAATAATTTTAATTATATTTTCCTAGCACTGAAATTATAATGTAGAGATATATAAATATTTTTTTTTGGGAATTTTTGGACTATGCCATTTTATTAATAAAAAAGGAAATTAAAATACAATGCTCAACGAAAAGAAAACACTGATAATATGAAAGAAATTACATAAAAAGAGAACAAAAAAGAAGAAAGACAACATTGTATCCAAATACGAAGACTGCGCGAAGCCATCGACGTGCTCTGAACTCATGTAATCGAGTAGAAATATATATAATACATGCACTCTGGTTGCCCGAAGACCATCCAAGAGTATTCTAAGTCAGGCTATCATCATCATTTAGGCAAAAAAAAACCATCCTTCAAAGCCTGATAGAAAAAAAAAAATCGTTCAATACGGATCCCCACCGAAAGCCACCAAACAGCTCTCTCGGTAAACTTCAAAGATGCAGAACAAATTCTGCTCAAATGATTCCTTTAGCCAGTAGTGTCAGCACATACTTAGTGCCCAAAAAGTTCCCTTATTTCCATTTCAAGATCTTAAATCTCATAGCCTATGCAATAACAGAAGCCAAAGTAATGAAACACTTAGCCGAAGAATTAAACCTTCGATTATTCCTTTCACACCATAAATGATAAATGATAGCATTTAACAGTAAGAGCTTGCACAGCTTATCTTTATTTTCACCCGGTAAGCCACCTATAAATTTAAGGGCCTGGGAGACATTGGGTCTTAAAAGAAAATTTTGCATTTTAGGAATTAGTCAAATCATGATTTCGTAAGAATATTCACATTCAAAAAATATGTGGGGTATAGACTCAAAGTTATTATGGCAGAAATAGCACATAGGATTTGCTATGGTAATACCTTTCCATGATAAAACATCTGCTATTTTTAGCCTTTCTAAAAGTGCCATCCAAGTGTATATAGAGAATATGGGAGAGTGCCTCTTATGCTAAACAAGATGGGACTAGTCAATAGAGTCATAAGACTAAAAAAAAACCATGTAATAATCTCTATATAAAGCCTTTGAATTTCCATTCTAGGTTAGACATTTAGTATGATCCGACAAAACTGGGATGTTGCAAATGAAATCTCTGATATATTCCCTAAAAACAGGAATGCACCAGATCCCATTGTGGATCCAGTTATCAATAGAGTCATTATCCTTATAGATATTAAGTAAAGAAAGTTCAGGAAATCTATTAATCAGCTTTTCCCCCAAACACCAATGATCCCAGATAATAGATGCCTTGCAAAAGCTATGAGGAGAGAAAATGAATTTTTCTCTAACCCGAACAGTAGTTTCACAGATACCTTTCTAGAATTTGGTTGGGTGAGTAGCATTGCTTTTCCAAGGAGAGATATAGCGAGCTAACAGGAAATCCGAAAAAGGATTTTTATTATTATACATTCTACTAATGATATTGCAATTATATGCAAATCTCATAGCCAAGAATGGAAGGAAAACCAAGCCCTCCTTTACTGTAAGGTTTACAAGTACTCTCCTAAGAGATTAGGTGCAGCCATTTTTCATTAGAATTACCAAAGTATAGAAATTTGGCACAAGATTTACCAATACTTTTAATGACAGTTTTAGGGATAAAAGCAGCTCTTACCCAAGAGGCCACAATGTTAGAGATCATATATTTAATATAATGCATTCTGCCAGCTAAAGATAATGAATTGACTTTCCAACCAGTGAGGAGATTGTTAATCTTTTCCAAGAGAGGGCTAAAACAGATATTTTGATTTTCTCAGACGATATTGGAATGCCAAGGTAGTTAAATTTATTGGAAACATTGGTGACCTTCAGAATTTGGGCAAGTTCTAAGACATTAGGCGTGTGCTGAGAGAAAATAACCATGCTCTTATGACTATTAAGATGGAGCCCAGAACAGCTAGTGAATTTTTCCAAAATATCATTAAGCCTATAGCAATTAGTTTCCTTTTCTTTGCCAAAAACAATAAGATCATTAGCATACAGAAGATGCGAGGTGTGAAATTCACCCATAGAAATACCCTTGAACCCTCTCATATTGGATTGGTCATCTAGCAAACAAGAAAGACTATCCATGACGACGCAAAAAAGATATGAGCTGAGTGGAACAGAAAGAAACCATCGCTAAGAGAAATCATTTTGAGACTACCTTTAAGCTTCCATACCTTGTTTACAGCCGCTAGTAAAGAACCATAATATGGCCTCTTACCATGGGAGTATCCCACCAGCGCTTGGTTCCATTCGATAGATGCATCTACAATATCCCCATGGGCGAAAGGGATAATTTCTATAGGAGTCAGGAGAGCAGAGATAGTAAATTTGCTAGGATTTGGGTTTTCAGCTGGGATACGAGTCTAGGGGAGCAGGTTTTGTGATGAAACTAGCGATGAAGCATGTTGCATGCTTGACGGGGGAAGGTTACCAGAGTGGAGCGGTGGAGAAACGGTGTTAGAGAGGGAGGATCCACGGGATCCCTCCGTCGACAGGGAGGTGGCACAAAGAAGAAAGCGGCGCGACACAGGATCAGAAACCCTAGCAGAGCGCTCTCCTCTTCCGTAGCAAGATGATTGCAAGTGAAATAAATTTTTTCATGATATCTAATTACATCCTTATTTTTTATAATTTACTCAAAAATATTTTTCAAAAAATATTTTATTATTCTTTAAAAAATAATTTTTTATGAAGGAATATCATATATTCTATTTTTTCCCAGATTATTTTAAAATATAATAGTATATTATTAAAAAAATTTATAGTGCTTTGATATATAAAACTTATAAAATATTTACTGAAATTGGATACGATTTTAATTTAAATTGCTAGTTTTTTTATCATATTCTTCTTAAAAAAATTTGAGACATAAATAATTTTCTTTCATCTCAATATATATAAGGATATCAAAGTAATTTATTCTGATACAGATGCAGCACAATAACTTGGATTTTATACTTCCCAAATAAAATATATTGATTTTTGTATAACAACTTCAGAAAGTAGCTTTCTATACAATAATTTCACATCATACTTTACTGATAGCCGCACCTGTCTCCAATTAACCCAAAGGTTTTGAGGAAGACACCATTGAAGATTATCAATGAAATCAAATAATCCAGTATATTGATCACACTGAAAGGTTTGAAAATTTTGGGCACTGAACTTTTGAAAAAGATAAGATCCCATCAATCCAAGGGTTAAAAAAAATAATAGGTGATTGTTAGCATAAACCCTGAGCTCAATCATACTCCTAAAACTATAGACAATCTTGTGAAGTTGTTTAAAAAAAGAAGCATTTCTTGAGAGTTAGATCCATAAAGAGTCATAAACTTTGTAGCAAAAATCAATAAGAAGAGTATTAACATTAAAAATTATACTAATAAATTTATGTTTGGTTGGGATTTCTTTATTGCTATTTATTAAAATAGCTTTTTAATAAAAAATTAAAATTTTTGTATAATCTGCTTCAATAAGGATTATTTTAGCATGGTCATTCTATCCACACAACATATCAAGTCTACTAATAATATGTGTCATGGCATTTCAATGCCAATAAGTTCAATAATTGATTATTTTCTGGGCCTAAAAGGTGATATTGACATGGTGCCGAAATGAATAGATGAAGATTATAAATGTGGTAAGTCCGCATCAGTACCTGTAATCAAAAGCAGCCTAATATTAAAACAAGTTGCTCAATTTTATTTAAGAAAAAAATTATTTATTTTTTGAGGAAGCAGTTTTAAATGATGTGGGTGGAATGAGTATAGAGTATGTTTCAAGTGATTCTTCAAAGTTTTTTATCAGGAGCATAGGGAATAAGGATAAGTCGGCCACTAGGGTTATTCATTTTGATGCAAAAGGGTAACATTCAATGCACCTATGGAAAGTTTAAGACAATGTGTTTACTATATTCTTATTGCATAAAAGTTTTGAAGTAGCTAGATATTGTGAATATCCCTAAAAAGTATCTTATAATGTGGTGGTTAGCAATAACAAGGAAAAATGTATATACTAGCCACATATTCATAGGTATAGGAAAGACATCTAAAGCTGGTAGTGGATTAATACGAACAAAATTTCATATCAAATTGTCGCACGAGCATAAGGGAATGAGGAGGAAGAATAGTACATAATAGCTATAATGAAGGGTATGACTAAAAATGTCAACTTGATTTTTGATGGTAAGATAAATAATGGCAAGTTTCTAGGCAATATAGATGGTGGCATTGAAAAATTAAAAGATCAACTAAAGTGTAGGCCTAAAGGAAAATCTAATTCAAGGTTGAAGAGCCATTAAGAAATGAAAAAGAAGCCTAAGAGTATTTTTTATTATAAAACAATGTATGTTTTGCTGAGCTAAGTTTTTTTAACAGAGAAACCTACCATGAAAGGAAATACAATATAAATGTCTTCAACTTCAAGGCAGATCAAGTTCTCAAACATACCCGAACACTTTAATGAGTAATTTATATACAAGGCATGAGTATTCCAAGATGATGATTAAGGGTGTCAAAACGGGTCTGCAGGTCGGGTTCACGTCAAACGCAAATTGACCCGAATTTAAATGGGTTGACCTTAACCTAACCCATTTTTGCAAACATGTACAGGTTCGAAAATCCAACCCAAACCAGACTCGACAGGTTACTAGGATGACCTGACCCTACTCGCAAACATGAAACAGCCGCACATGTGCATGTGCTAAAGGCGGCGACGGGGCTAAAGGTAAGCTAATGAGTCGAACCGTTATCCTCTGGTGGGTGTCCTTCTGCAGGTGAGTGAGGTTGGCTGCTACTGGCATGGCCGGATCATTTGGACGCATTTTAAATTGGTTGTGGGAGGGAGAATCAACAAAGGCTGGATTGTTAAAGGCGGGATGTAGGGTCGACTGGCCCGATTAAGGTGCTACACATGCGTAGCCTGCACTAGTTCAAACTCAAAACCATAGAGGTTTAACCCCAGCTGACCAGACATCTATGTTAGTGGATGAGGTGTTCGGATTAGCGGCTCGATCACTGAGGTCGAAGTTGGGTTTTTAGGTCAACTCGTACCCGACTCGATTTTATATGGGTCAAAAATCTTAACCTAGACTCAACCCATTTAACAGATAAGTTGACCTGAACCTAAATTTTTTTGGGTTAGGTCCAAGTCAAGTTTTGGGTCGTGTCAATTTTTGACACCCCTAATGATGACGAATATCATTACTTTAGAATATTAATTATTTTAAATTTAATTATAACATTCTAATTATTAAATTAAAATAATTTATTGTAATAATTGATGTTTCAGACATTCTTCTTTCATTATAATAATGTGTGTTGTTCATTATAATAGGTAATGGTCCAGACATTCTTTATTCATTATAATAACTTGAGTTGTTTATTTTAATAATTGATGATTTAGTGATTTTTTATTCATTGTAATTACATGTGTTGTTTTATGTATTCTATCATGTTATTGAATGTTTATTCAATATGTATTAATTATATATTAACTGCATATTTACTGTATTGAGTGTATATCTATATTCTATTGATACACAGTTAATACATAAAAAAATATATATAGTTAATATACAATTAATACACAATCAATACTAAGTAAATACACAGTTAATATAAGTTTAAAAATGAATCACAAAATGAAAAAAAAAAAAATTCATGGACATTTGAAATATGTGCAACTTAATTTAGAAATGGAAGATAATGTCTTACACAATCGATATATAGTAAATAAATAATTAATACATACATAGTAAATATATAATTAATACACAATTAATATCAAGAAAATACACAGTTAATACAAGTTTTAAAAAAATCACAAAATGAAAAAAAAAAAAAAAAAAAAAAAAACTCATGGACTTTTGAAATATGTGAAACCTAATTTAGAAATGGAAGATAATATCATACACAGTCGATATAAAGTTGAAACATAGTTGATACATACTAAATATACAATACATACATAGTTAATACATAATTAATACCAAGTATACACACAATTAATAAAAGTTAAAAATAGAACCACAAAATGAATAAAAATAACTCATAGACATTTATTGCACAATTAATACAAAGTCAATAAAAATTTTACATGAAGTTTTACACTCGCCACTTTACATTGCCACAACGTCCAATCGTATATACCAAACCGAATGACCTTTTCACTTTTTTTAATAGTGCCTTATGTTTTGTGTTCATCGGAGGTTCATGGACTAATTTAAAATATTGACGTATAAATACCCTAAACCCTAAAAACAAAAAAAACGTAAACCCTAAAAACTATTTTGAGAGAAAAAAAAAAAAAAAACTCTCTTTGAAGATGAAATAAACCAGAATGAGGGGCTAGCTTTGTTGGATGATGATAAACTCCATGAGTTTTCATAGGGCTTGAACGCCAATGAACAGTCTGCAATGCCGGAGATGAAAAGTTAGCCGACTCCAATGAAGAAGATGAAAAGTGAATTCGAAGATGAAAAGTGAACTGGTTCCTCAACTTTAAATCTCATGCGAATTCAAATTAAATTTGCACCTCTGGACCAGGCTAGGTCGGTTAGGCTAGCAAGGGAAAGACAAAATACAACATCTATATTAAATGTTCACGTGTCCAATCCACATGTCACGATTTCATTGGAGTCCAACGCAAAGCTACGTCCGGCCTCAACACGTAATAATTTGTCACAAAGAAGAGCAGGAGGAGAAGGAAGAAGATGATGCATGCATTAATGATTACAAGAAGCTAGACCTTAAAGATGATTCAAGCATTAATATTTATTCAATGCATTGTATAAATAATAAAATCTTATATGTATTTTTGTTTAATTGAAAACTTTTAAATTTACTTTCAAACATTTTTGCTATGTACAATGGGTGTATTAATGTAAATTTTATGATATTTAATATTATTTTAGCTCAATATTTAATATTCTTTGAGCTAAATTTATCAAATTGAATATGTAGAAAAATATTCTTGATTTCAAACAAATGTAATTGTATTTTCCTCGCACTGAAATTATAATGTAGAGATATAGAAATATATTTTTTTCATGATATCTACTTACATCCTTATTTTTTATAATTTACTCAAAAATATTTTATTATTCTTTAAAAAAATAAATTTTTTATGAAGGAATATCATATATTCTATTTTTTTCAGATTATTTTAAAATATAATAGTATATTATCAAAAAAATTTATAGTGCTCTGATATATAAAACTTATAAAATATTTGCTGAAATTGGATACAATTTTAATTTAAATTGCTAGTTTTTTTTTTCATATTCTTCTTAAAAAATTTTGACACTTAAATAATTTTCTTTCATCTCAATATATATAAGGATATCAAAGTAATTTATTATGATATAGATGCAATATAACAACTTGACAGTTATGTTTCACAAATAAAATATATTAATTTTTGTACAATAACTTCAGAAAGCAGCTTTCTATACAATAATTTCACAATATACTTTACCGACAGCTGCACCTGTCTCTAATGAATCCAAAGGCTTTGAGGAAGTCACCATTGAAGATTATCAATGAAATCAAATAATCCAGTATATTGATCACACTGAAAGGTTTGAAAATTTTGGGCACTGAACTTTTGAAAGAGATAGATCCCATCAATCCAAGGGTTAAAAAAAATAATAGGTGATTGTTAGCATAAACGCTGAGCTCAATCACACTCCTAAAACTATAGACAATCTTGTGAAATTGTTTAAAAAAAGAGACATTTCTTAAGAGTTAGATCTATAAAGAGTCATAAACTTTGTAGCAAAAATCAACAAGAGGAGTATTAACATTAAAAATTATACTAATAAATTTAGGTTTGGTTTGGGATTTCTTTCTTGCTATTTATTAAAATAGCTTTTTAATAAAAAATTAAAATTTTTTATAATCTGCTTTGAAAAATAATAAAAAGTCATCACAAATAATATCTCAATTTTAGATAAGTTAAAAATATCAATGAAGATGAGATTAAAAATACCTTTATTTCTAATTAATAAAGTAAAAATTATATCATATCGTAGAGAAAATTATTAATCAAACTTAGTAATTTGCTTTTAAGAATTCTGGGCTGTTACTTGCCTGAGCCTGGAATCTCGCACAAAATGAAGGAGAGTGATGGGATTTCGGAGTTCCTGAAAGTGACTGCTACAGTTTGAACTATTCAGGCCAAGAAAAACCCTAGAGAAAAGCCTGCCAATCCATTTTCCTGGGCCATGAGCGAAGGTTTCGTCGTTGCTCCCTTGCCGGAACACAGACCCCTCTCTCTCCACTGCCCAAGTGGCGGCCAGCATTGTCGCTTTAAGCTATTCCTCCCGTTTTACGTCCTATACGGTTAGTTCCTTTTCTTGCCTCTCAATCCCATGACTATTTTAAGGTTGCCGCTTGGATTTCTCATGGGAGAGTGAATCTCTCCATTCTCGAATAGTAATGTTTCAAGTGGACACTCTGCCAAAGTACAAGCGGCCGAAGGCCTTCGCCATCCGCAATTTCCCCCAGGGATGTAGCCCTCATGAAGTCAAATTGTATACTAAACCTGTAGAACAAACGTCTTCTGTTGTGGGGTTGGAGAATGTTAAGCTCACTGGATCAGAAAACTATTTAGAAGCCAGTCCTGAGCATGAGAAACTTGAAGTGCGGGAATTAGTGAGGGAGAGTTCAGAGTTATCCAAGTTTCAGAATGGGCATTGTTCTTCAAAGATGTATGGACCTCCAAAGAGGAGGAAAGTTTTTTCTATCCGACAATTTCCTCCTGGATGTGGACCAAGTTCTGACGGTATCAACAAAGATTCGCTAAAGGCTAAGAATTTGGTGGGGAAGAAAATTGATGAAGCAAGCAAACATTTAGTGGGTTATACTCTTAGTGTTGCGGCTACTGAAATTGTTGGGGAACAAATGAGAATGAATGATGATATTGAGGCGGTTACTGAAACTATTCACGGAATTTGTCGTGAGACAGGAATCAGGCCTCAGATTTCTTCTATGAAATATAAATTTTTTGATGGGGAGAAAAAGAAACCGGATTCAAAACAGCAAGAAATGGTAGGGTGTTCTGCATTGATTAAATATTCTGGAAATAATTTGCATCCCATGAAGAATATGACTTTGGTGAAGCAGCCATTAGTGATGCATAAACCCGCACGAGCTGCAGATGCTGAAAAACACTTGAATCATGAGAAGTCTATGGTGAAGCAGGCAAAAATAGCAGATAGCTCTGTGAAGGTTGCATTTTCTGAAATGGCTTGTGTTGAGGATAGAAATGATTCTGATATAACAAAAGGGAAAGCGAAAAACTTTGGTGAATGTACTTTGGTCAGATCAAATACTGACAAGAATTTCTATGGTAGTGGAACTCAAGGCAATATTAGTCACGTTCAGATAAAATCCTCATTGAAACGTGGTTCAAAGAAGATCTTTGGTCGCTCTATTTCTGATAAGACATTAGGTGGTTGCAAAGGCTATCAAACCAACAAGAACCTTCAAATCAAAGAAAATGCTGGCAGTTCATCTCATGTAGTTGTGAAATCTACATTTGCAAGTAAGTTATTGGATAATGATGGTAATCCATTGGTAGGAAAACATTCTGTAAATGAATGTGAAATTACCCAAATAGTTAGTGATAGTTTAAAGAGAAAGTTGTCAGCAGAGGTTCTTTTTTAAAGACTACATTCCAGATGAAGGTGAAGATTTTCTTGAAGCTTATGGGGAGAGGATGATTAATCAGGCTCTGTTGGCTGCTGAAAATTGCACCTTGAGGAATTCCAAGAGATTCAGTGCAGTTGGTTCTGGTTCTGGCTTTGTACAAAGCAAAATAAAGAAGGAGAAGAGTTTGGTAGACAGGAACTATGCTTCAAAGGTTTTTTCTTCTTCCCAACAAAAGAACAAAGGCTTAATTAAGGATATTGATCATTTGGTAGGAGCAGATACAAGCCGGAAAGAAATTACTGCATTTAAAAAACATAATGAATTTAGTGTTACCATGACCCCATTTAAATTGAGTCAGAAAGGTAGTGATAATGAAGAAGTTTTGGCTCGGCACCGAGTTAAAAGGGCTTTGCGAATTTTTCAGCTTATATGCAGGAAACTTTTGCGAGCAGAAGAGTCTAGCTCAAAAAAGTTGGGTAAAATAAATAGGATTGATCTGCAGGCTTCTAAAGTGCTCAAAGATAATGGTGAATGGGTGAGCAATGGTGAACCGATATTGGGGCATGTTCATGGAGTTGAAGTTGGTGATGAATTCCATTACAGGGTGGAGCTCTCATTAATTGGCCTTCACCGTCTATTTCAGGGCGGTATAGATAGTATGAAGCAAAATAGGATGCTAGTGGCGGTTAGCATTGTGGCTTCTGGTGGATATGAGGATGATGTGGATGGTTCAGATGTTTTGATCTATTCTGGTTCAGGTGGAATATCTGCTGGCGGAGATAAGCAACCAGGAGATCAAAAACTTGAGCGTGGTAACTTGGCATTAAAGAACAGTATAGAAGCTCAAACACCTGTGAGGGTTATTCTTGGTTTTAAAGAGAAAAGTGATCCTCATGATGCAAGGGGCAAGCTAGTCTCAACATTCACCTATGCTGGATTGTATCATGTGGAGTCATACTGGCAGGAGAGAGGTTCTCATGGGTTTAATGTGTTCAAGTTCCAGTTGAAAAGGAAGCCTGGGCAACCGGAGCTTGCTTTTAAAGAACTGAAAAGGTCAACGATGTTAAGAATCCGTGAAGGTCTCTGTGTTGAGGATATAACTCGGGGAAAGGAGAAAATTCCTATCTCTGTAGTTAATACAATTGACACTGACCGTCCAACACCTTTTAAGTATATAACCAAGAACATTTACCCTTCATGCTATGTCAAGATACCTCCAAGGGGTTGTGATTGCATCGGTGGTTGCTCTGATTCCGATAAATGTGCTTGTGCCATTAAGAATGGTGGGGAAAATCCTTATAACTGCAGCGGTGCTATTGTACAAGCGAAGTCACTTATTTATGAATGCGGACCTTCCTGTAAATGTCCTCTTTCATGCTACAACAGGGTCGGCCAACATGGTATCAGAATGCCATTGGAGGTCTTCAAGACTGGAGGTAGAGGTTGGGGTGTTAGATCCTTGAAATCTATTTCATCTGGCAGTTTTATATGTGAGTATATAGGAGAGTTGCTTCAAGATGGTGAGGCTGACCAGAGGACTTATGATGAATATCTTTTTGACATTGGCCATAATTATGATGACCGCTCTTTATGGGAGGACCTTCCAAATCTTATACCAGAACTGCAATCTAACTCTGTTTGCGATACTGTAGAAAATGTTGGTTTTACAATTGATGCAGCAGAATATGGAAACATTGGGCGATTTATTAATCATAGTTGCTCGCCTAATCTGTATGCACAGAATGTTCTATATGACCATGATGACAAGAGGATTCCTCACATAATGTTCTTTGCTGTTGATAATATTCCACCATTACAAGAGTTAACATATCACTACAACTACACAATAGATCAAGTCCGTGATTCTGAGGGAAACATAAAGCAGAAGGCTTGCTATTGTGGTTCTCATGAGTGTCGTGGCAGGCTTTACTGAGCTTATCAGTGCTTTCCTATACTGGTATGAAGATTAACTAAAACATACCCATCAGCCTTCTCAGAGTATGCACTTAGGGTTACAGTTGAAATTTTATATGTCCAAAGATCTTCATGATGAAACTAAAGAGGTAAGTTCTTAATTTCGTACAAATCATTGGCTGCATAATGCTTTTTGTCGTATAAATGGAGAATTCAATGTCATCATTGTAAGTGTGAAATTCATTTTAAATTGTTTTTAGTTTAAAGTTTGTTGTCTCACCTGGATTTTTGTCACTTTGAAGAGGAATTATGAGATTTTTTACTGTTGTACTTTACAATAGACCTATCAGATTGTATGTTTGGTTTATCATACATTACAAGTTTAGGACTCAGACTCAGGTTTCTGTTTAGGCAGTTGCTTGTCTTTAAAAGTTGTTGTAGAACCATTATTGATAAAATAAACTTTTTAAAGACTGTTATTGGTACTATAAATTTTTTCCTGTCAAAAAATAATTTTCTTACATCTATGACACTTCAATAATTTTATTTATAATTTTTTTGTCATTAAAAATATCTAAAAATAGATACAAAAGCTCTAGTCAAATATGATTGTTTTGTTGTCTGCTAGAAACAACAATCACATAATTCAGCAAATACTCTAATAGAATTTATAGTAGAGAAATGGAAAAACGCTGCATTGCATCCAGCGAGAGTTCTATAGTTAATATATTTTATAACCAATATAGAGAGAGCATCTAAGTATATTAAAGGAAGAAGAAAGCAAATGAACTGTTAGATTGAAATCGTTGCACAGTAAAGCTGCAGCTTTAACTATGCAAAAGGTTCTCTGAGGTAATCAAAGAAAGTGCTTGTAAAGTTGAGAGAAGGGCTGCTGTATATCATAAGTTATACCTCATAAATTCTGCTTATCATCTGTTGAAATCCAGTTGTTCCTAGTTCAAAGGATCCGACGGACACAAAGATCAATCCGTGGGATACTCTCATGGATCACGCCATAATGAGGGAATGAATTTAGGAAATATTTCTATTTTCTTATTTATGTATTAAATCTGCAATTTATTATTTCCTCATTAGGATATCTTGTATAGATCTATAAATAGGGAAGATTGTAATGAAAAAAAAAAGCTTTTCCCTCTCAAATTTTCGTTTTAACATGGTATCAGAGTCACCGGCCTTAATTGCCGTTGAAGAACGATCCTAGATCATCGGAGAAAAAGAAGAAGAAGCTTGGAGCATCCGACATCTGATCATTGCCGACTCCGTGTGCGCCGAAGCCGGACGGGACGGACAGTGACGGAAGTCGCTGCAGCAGACCATAGCTCACGCCGAAGACGGAAGCTGGGACGGAAGTCGCTGCAGCACGCAAAACTTCTGATTCTGCCAACGTCGACAGCAGGATAGTCGAACATCCACGTAGGAGACGAAGCCGAAGAAGCATCGTACCTACCCGATCCGACGGGAAGAGAAGATCGGCGAAGGTGTTCCGACCTGACCGGAAGAAAAGACTCCTGCCGAGCGGCTCCCCGTGTGCGTGTGTGCCCTAACCGAGCGGCTTCCTGCGGTAGCTGATCCTGCGTGCAAGCAGGTGTCGTCCGATCAAGCGATAGAGGAAGATATCGCACGAAATCCCGCTTGCTTCCAGGATCGCACGAGCGAATCCCTTCTCCGTCTCTGGCTCCCGCTCGGTGAAAAAGACCGACCTGTGCCAGTCCCGATCCGAGCTCTTTAAGTTCGGCTAGTGTGGTTAAAAAAAAAAACTCAATTATCGGCCTTTATTGCTGACAACTAAAATCGGAGGGATTTTTTGGAAGCCTTCATTGCTATCCAGGAGTGTATAGATAGTCTATACTACTATCATCATGTCAGAAATCAATTCCTCCCAGAGCATTGACCAAACCAAGGAGTCGATGGTGCACCAAGGACGAGGTGATCTCCAAAGCATGCAACCTTCCTATCATCTAAATGGGAAGAACTACCTGAAGTGGTCTCAATTTGTGAAGACCTACTTGAAGGGAAAAGGTAAAACACATCATCTCCTTGGAGGAGGACCAAAAGAAGGAGATCCCAAATTTGGGGCATGGGATGAAGCAGACTCCATGATTATGTCATGGATGTGGAATTACATGACTCCAGAAATTAATGACACATTTATGTTCCTTTCAACGGCAAAGGACATATGGGATGCTGTTAGACAAACCTACTCCAAAGCTCGTGACGCGGCCCAAATCTTTGAAGTTAAAGTCAAAGTTGGAAGCACGAAATAGGGGAGTAAGACCGTGATGGAATATGCCACCATTCTACAAAATCTGTGGCAAGAACTTGATCACTATAGGTGCATTGAAACCAGATGTCCGGAGGATGGTGCGATCCTAAAGAACTTTATTGAAAAAGATAGAGTTTATGATTTTCTTGTAGGACTCAATGCAGAGTTTGACCAAGTTAGAGTTCAGATCCTCGGCAAAGAGGAGATGCCATCACTCAACGAAACCATTTCTCTCATCCGCATAGAAGAAAGTCGACGAGGAGTAATGTTAGAACCAAAGACAGTTGAAAGCTCAGCAATGGTGATGAACAAAGAATTGTCATGGAAGGAGAAGGGTAAAGATCTTTCGAAGTTCAAAGATAAGGACTCACTTTGGTGCAGCTATTGCAAAAAGTCAAGACACAAAGGAAACATGCTGGAAAATACATGGAAAACCCCCCAGCAAGTAGTGGAATCAAAAGGGTGAAACAAGGATCACATCACATGCCAACAACACTACAAGTAAGCCAGAAGCATGGTCCAGCCTTGGAGAATTCAATAAAGAAGATATTGACAAATTAAAACAACTCCTGGTATCTCTTGAAAAACCAAATGCTTCTTCTTCACTTGCACTCTCTGGTAAGACTCCAATTTCTTTCAGTTTAAGTGCTTCCAGAAATCATCTAAAGGAATTATAGATAATTGATTCAGGAGCCACAGATCACATGACCCACTCACCTACCCACCTCATAAACTATACTCCTTGCCCAAACAACAAGAAAATCATCACTGCTGATGGTTCTCTTACCACGGTAGCTGGCCAAGGAGACATCATATTATCTCCCTTACTCACCCTGAAAAACGTCCTCCACGTACCACAATTATCCACAAATCTAATATCAATACAAAAACTTACCAATGATCATAATTGTCAATTCTTATTTAACCCTACTTATTCCTTATTTCAGGACTAGAGATCGGGTAAGAAGATTGAACTTGCTAAGGAGAAAGCAGGATTGTACTACCTGGAAGAACCAAACCAATTTAATAATAGTTGCTCCATGTTATCCCTAGTAGATAGGAATTCCACTATTTGGCTTCATCATTATAGACTAGGACATCCGTCTTTTGATATCCTAAGACATATGTATCCACAACTATTTTAGAAAATAGAAAATAAAAATTTTCATTGTGAAACCTGTGAGTTGGCTAAACATAAAAGAACCTCATTCCCAAACAAAAGTGAGAGATGGACACTCCTTTCTACCTTATTCATAGTGATATACGGGGACCCTCAAAAAGTCACAATATCTCTGGGGCACGCTGGTTTGTGTCTTTCATTGATGATTGCACTAGAGTCTCTTGGATCTATCTCCTTAAAAATAAATCTGATGTTAGCACCATTCTTCCCATATTTCATTCCATGATCCAAAATCAAATTGGGATAAAAATACGGAGATTCCGCTCCGATAATGCCAAAGATTATTTCAACCAAACCCTTTTCTCATACTTCCAGAATGAAGGGATCATCCATGAGTCCTCATGTGTTTACACCCCACAACAAAATGGGGTTGCAGAGAGGAAAAATTGTCATCTTCTTGCCACCACCCGAGCCTTCCTATTTCACTACAATACACCCAAATCCTATTCGGGGGAAGCTCTTTTAACTGCAACCTATCTCATAAATCAATTACCTTCAACAGCTTTAGGCCTCAAAACTCCAATGGAGACCTTGTCCTCTTTTAACCTGAGTTTCGAACCCATCATAATATTGCACCCAAAATCTTTGGATGCACTGCCTATGTTCATATCCACAGCCATGAGCGAGGAAAATTAGATCCAAGAGCACTCAAATGCATCTTTGTTGGTTATTCAGCAACCCAAAAAGGTTATAAGTGTTATCATCCTCCCACAAGAAAAACCTTTGTTTCTATTGATGTTACCTTTGATGAGAAAAATTCTTATTTCTCAAAAACTCATCTTCAGGGGGAGACTGAACTTGAGGAAGATGAGGAAATTGAACTAGCACCTCCTGATATTCCTCCACCACCTCAAAACAATCCACCTGAAACCCAAGAAAGGGAAACAAATGACAACGTTATTAGATTTGGAAAGGTTTACTCCAGACGTACAAGCTCAAGCTGTATTCCAAAGCAGATCCAAGAATCTGAACAATCTCCTGGAAATAAGGTAAGTTCACCGCCTCCCTTATACCCTATAAACAACTCTATATCCTTCAACAACTTTTTATCGTCACACAAAAATTTCCTTGTTACATTAGAAGATATCCATATTCCTAAAGATGTTTCTGAGACCTTATCTGATAAAAATTGAAAAAATGCCATGAAAGATGAAATGCAGGCCCTGGAGAAGAACAAAACATGGGAGATCGTCAATCTACCGATAGAGAAAAAATCGGTCGGTTGCAAATGGGTGTTCTCAATAAAATATAAAGCTGATGACACACTGGAGAGATATAAGACAAGACTAGTGGCAAAAGGGTTTACTCAAACGTATGGCATTGACTACCAAGAAACGTTTGCGCCTGTGGCCAAGATGAATACTGTCCGAATACTACTCTCACTAGAAGCCAAGTACAATTGGCACCTGGAACAACTGGATGTGAAAAATGCATTCCTACATGGGGACTTAGAAGAAGAGATATTTATGGAAATACCACCAGGCTTTAAAGAAAAATCCGAAGGTAACAAGGTGTACAAATTGAAAAAAGCTCTATATGGGCTCAAACAATCACCAAGGGCCTGGTTCGGAAAATTATCTAAATTCATGCTCTTGAATGGGTATCAACAGAGTCAAGGGGATTATACACTATTCTTCAAACACTCAGACTCAGGGGGAGTCACAATATTATTAGTGTATGTTGATGATATTATTTTGACTGGAAGTAATGAAGAGGAGAAAGCCAGTTTAAAGAAAAATCTTGCTAAGGAATTTGACATCAAAGAACTTGGTAGACTAAAATATTTTTTTCGGAATTGAAGTAGCTCACTCCAGCAAAGGAATCTTCATTTCACAACAGAAATACATCAAAGATCTTCTAAGAGAAACAGGTAAACTTGCCTGTAAGCCAACAGCAACACCAGTAGAACCTAATCTTAAATTGGGAGAAGCTAAAGAAGATCCAGATGTAGATAAAGGGGCCTACCAGAGACTTGTAGGGAAATTGATCTACCTCTCCCACACTAGACCAGACATAGCATTTGTTGTAAGCATGGTCAGTCAGTTTATGCAGAATCCAAAGCAAATTCACATGCAAGCGGTAGACAGGATAGGAATGCAAAATTCTTGCAGAAGGCGTCTCAATCATATCAGATTGGAGGCAGCTGTAGCTAAATCATGATATTCATCTTCAGTTAATGACCAAGCAACAATCTTTTGTTTTTTAACTTGCCAAGATATATAATTATTTCCAAGATACGCATAATATCTTGTTGTTTATTTCCGATCCACAGGATCTTCAGCCCAATCAGAATCTGAAAAGAGATGAAGTGTAGGGGTGCTAGGTTGAATAGAAAGACCAAATGCGAGTGTGCCTTTAATATAATGTAGAAGACATTTTAGTAAGTAATAGTGCGAATTCAGGGGCTGCTGCATATATTAATAGAGTTTGTTGATAGTGCACGAAATATCAGGTATACTTTTGATTAACTACTGTAAAGAACCAAATAGATGTTCAAAGATCAGGGTTAGTGACACCGGACAACCCTGACTGGGTTTCGTCGATCGGCCTAGTGCAATGGCAAGACAGAGTGGACCTTGAACGGGGACGCCGAGACGTCGCCGATCACCACTGTTCCTACAAGGACTACAAACACCACCACCTGACAGTGCGCCAGGATACAAAATACAAACGAAAGAATTAATTCTCAGCTCAAAATCATCTATCTCTTATTAATGTTCCTTCAGCTATTTATAGTCACTTTTAGAAACAGTGACGGCTACACAAGAAACAAGAATGAAATAAAAGAAAAGCAATACAGATATCTGAAGTTCTTATAGCACATGGTTGCTGTGGCCACACGATTCAGATACATCCTTAGCTCCGGCGTCAGTCCACCGGGGTAGGTGGAACTTCAGGTTCAAAGTAAGGCGATAAGTCGGCGACGTTGAATGTGGCTGAAACATTATATTCGCCAGGTAGATCAATCTGGTAAGCGTTGTCGCCGATCTTTTTGATAATGCGGAAGGGACCGTCCGCTTTTGGTTTGAGTTTGCCAAATGCTCCTGGAGGAAACCGATCCCGCCGTAGACGTATCCATACTCGATCTCGTTGAATGTAGCATATTGTCGCGTCTTGTTGGCTGTGTTTTGGCATTTCTGATTATGCTTGCTAATAAGATCTTGTACCTCTCGATGTAGCTGTTGAATCTCTTTACTTTGTTGTTCTCCTTCGCTGCTGTAATGTTTGTTTTTAATCTGTGGAATCAATTCAAATGGAGAAAAAGGATTCATACCGTAAACCACATGGAAGGGGCTGTGTCTTGTAGCCTGATTAACAGATCTGTTAAATGCAAACTCGATCTGAGGCAAAATAAGATCCCATTGTTTCAAAATTTTCCCCACAAAGCACCTGAGGAGATTACCGAGACTTCTATTAACGGTCTCTGTTTGACCGTCAGTTTGAGGATGAGCTGTTCAGCTGAACTGAAGCTTAGTACCGAGCTTGCCCCATAAAGTTTTCCAAAAATGGCTTAAGAATTTGACATCTCTATCAGATGTTATAGTTTTGGGAATACCGTGTAAACGCACGATCTCTTTGAAATATAAGTCAGCTATGTGAGTTGCATCCAAGGTTTTATTACATGGCAAAAAATGCGCCATCTTGGAGAATCGATCAACCACTGTCATAATGGAATCCTTGTTCAGTTGAGTTCGGGGAAGACCCAGCACAAAATCAAGGCTGACATCAATCCAAGGACCTTCAGGAACGGGAAAAGGAGTATACAGTCCCAATTTTTGGCCGTGTGTTTTTGCTAATACACAAATTCTTCATCATTTTATAAAACGATCAACATCTCTAGCTAACAGTGGCCAAAAGAAATGTTCTTTAATTAAGAACAAAGTCTTATCTCGCCCAAAATGTCTGGCAATTCCGGCTTTATGGCATTCGCTAATGATGGCTAACCTCATAGAGCCATGAGGAATACAGATTCGATTCCCCAAGAAGAGGAGGTCTTGTTGAATGTGATATAACTGGTGTTGTCCCTGTTGGCATTTTATCCAAATGGAACCAAAATCAGAGTCTTGAGGATACACGTCTTTGAGTAATTCAAATCCAATCACCTTGGTCTGTAATGTGTGGACATATAACAGTCGTCGACTAAGTGCATCTGCCACTTGGTTGTGTTTACTAGATTTGTACCTAAGCACAAAATGGAAAGCACCCATGAACTCCACCCAGGATGCGTGTCTTCCTTTTAACTTTTTTTTTACTGTTATTATAACGTAAGGACTCATGATCTGAAAACAGATTGAATTCATTAGGTAACAGATAATGATCCCAATGATGCAGGGCTCGGATAATAACATAGAACTCCTTGTCATAAACTGAATATTTCTGCCGTGCCTCATTAAGCTTTTCGCTAAAGAACGCAATGGGATGACCCTTTGGCTTAAGACAGCCCCTATTCCCACATTGGATGCATCACAGTCCAATTCAAAAACATCATTGAAATTGGGTAAGGCAAGAACGGGTGCGGTTGAGACAATCGAATTGAGTTGTTCGAAACTATGGGCAACATTGTCATCCCAGTGGAATTTATCGCCTTTCAGCAGTTCTGTGATAGGTGCAGCTACAGTGCTGAAGTCTCTTATAAATCGGCGGTAGAATGATGCCAGCCCAAGGAATTGTCTGACTTCAGTGATAGATCGGGGAGCTGGCCACTGCAGAATGGCTTCCACCTTGCAAGGGTCTGCTTCAATATCGTAGGAAGACACCATGAATCCCAAAAATGACACTTTAGGGGTCAGGTATTGACATTTTTGTGGATTAGCATAAAGCTGTTGTGCTCTGAGAATATCCAACACATTTCTTAAATGCAACAAATGCTCTTCAATGGATGAGCTGTAGATTAAAATGTCGTCGAAATAGACAACCACACATTTACTCAGCAGAGGTTGAAAGACCTGGTTCATGAGTCTCATGAATGTACTGGGAGCATTGGATACTCCGAAGGGCATCACAGTCCATTCTTATAACCCTCCCGCGTCTTAAACACGGTTTTCCACTCGTCGCCTGGCCGGAGGCGGATTTGGTGATATCCGCTCCGTAGATCAATTTTGGAAAAAATGGCAGCTCCGTGTAATTGATCGAAAAGATCGTCGATGCGAGGTATTGGAAATCTGTACTTGATGGTAATTTTGTTGATGGATCTACTGTCTATGCACATACGGAAAGTTCCGTCTTTCTTCGGCACCAATAAAGCCGGGACGGCACACGGGCTGGCACTCGGTCGGACAAAGCCTTTCCTGACCAAGTCATTGACCTGCCGTTGTAGTTCTGAGTGTTCATCCGGACGTAAGCGGTATGCGGGTCGATTCAGGAGAATAGAACCTGGAATTAATTCCATATGGTGTTGTATATCACGTAGTGGTGGCAGTCCATCTGGTAGTTCGTTAATTAGAACATCTTCGTAGATTCGTAATAAAGGACGAACTTCTTCCGGAATGACCATGTGCTCTTCATTTTCTTCTATTAGCAGAATTAGGAAGCCCTCCTGATTATTCCTTAATTCTTTAAGAAATAAGCTACGGCCCACTATGGTTGACACAGTTGATTTCTCTGGTTCTTTGATCTGTAATAGTACAAGCACAATTTGTTGATGGTTATGAAGGAATGAATAAGTATTGGAAGTACCGTGATGAGTAGTGTTCTTGTCGAACTGCCATGGCCGTCCTAACAGTAGGTGACAGGCATCCATAGGAATCACGTCGTAGAGGACTTGATCGCTAAAATGGCCGACCAGGCATCTTTTGCAAACTTGGACTTCTGCATTCTTCTGTATCCAAGATAGTGAATAGGGATTTGGGTGATCCATGGTGGGTAGTTGTAATTTTTCAACCATAAGATTGGACACCACGTTTTCACATCTCCCGCTATCGATGATCACGTCACACACCTTATTCTTGACGGTGCATCTGGTTCTAAAGATGTTGTGCCGTAGCCATGATTCTTCTTTATGAATATTAAAAGCATGTCTTAATACCAATAGGTCTCCATCATCGCCATGTAGATACGATGTTTCCGCTTCACTCGACTCAACAAAAGGAGTTCAGAGGGATTTCTTCTAATTCAGGTTCTTCTATCAATGTGACAATTCGTCTGTTGGGGCAATTAGATGCTATATGCCCAAAACCCTGACACTTAAAACATTTGCGGGGAGGTAATGGAGGAGGAATTTGACCATTGCGGGCCACAGTCCGTGGTAATCGATCTTCTGATAGTCTACTAGATCCCCCTGTATATTTGTGTGGCTTAGCTTCTTGTTCAATCACGTTTTCTGTTGGAACGATCTTGTTCATGGGCTTCTTGAATCGATTTTGTTGTTTTTCCACTTTTAAAGCTAAATTTACCACATCTTGAAATGTCCAGTAGGACTGGAGTTGAACTACATTGCTGATAGCGATATTTAGACCTCCTAAGAATCGAGCCACTATATGTTCTTCCGGTCCTACCACATCACATTTTACGGCTAGTTGTTCGAATTCAACGACGTAGTCTTCTACCGACAATTGTTGTTGTTGTAACTGTGTGAATTTTAAGAACAAATCTTGCCTGTATTGATCGGGAATGTATTTCCGTTGTAGCTCCCTCTTCATTTTGTTCCAGGTCTCGATCTTACTCCGCCCTTCCCGAGTTCTTGATCTCTTCAGGTTTTCCCACCATAACGAGGCGGCTTTCTTCAATCTGATTGCTACCAATTTAACAATTCGATTAGCTAGAACTTCTTTGAAATCAAGAATCCGCTCCACAGTTTGTAACCAGCCGATAAACTCATTAGGATCCATTCTTCCATCAAATTCAGGGAGTTCCATCTTGATTCCAAAATCATTAGGTATTTTCCTATTGTTTCGCTCCCGTAGTCGCTGTCCAACTTCATCGTCGCTGGAGTTTTCTTGATGAAAGGGATTGACGTCTTCTTCTTCATTCGGCCCAGCATTGGGTTCTCTTTGTTTACTCCAGGCGAGTCTCTGCTACAACTGTTCGATTTCTCGCCGTAGATCTTCGATCAAGACTTCTTGGACTGATCGTTGAGGAGCTCTTCGAGGCGGCATCTTTGCCGGCTCTGATACCACTTGACTGGGTTTCGTCGATCGGCCTAGTGCAATGGCAAGACAGAGTGGACCTTGAACTGGGACGCCGAGACGTCGCCGATCACCACTGTTCCTGCAAGGACAACAAACACCACCACCTCACAGTGCACCAGCATACAAAATACAAACGAAAGAGTTAATTCTCAGCTCAAAATCATCTATCTCTTATTAATGTTCCTTCAGCTATTTATAGTCACTTTTAGAAACAGTGACGGCTACACAAGAAACAAGAATGAAATAAAAGAAAAGCAATACAGATATCTGAAGTTCTTATAGCACATGGTTGCTGTGGCCACACGATTCAGATACATCCTTAGCTCCGGCGTCAGTTAGGACATGGGAGCAGTTCACTCAGCGGATTGGATGTTTTTAGACGCCATTGGAGTAGCAAGAGGCTTGTAATCTAGCATTCCAGCACGATTCAGAACAACAGCAACATATGTTGATTGGTTTAGATAAAAGCCATTTAATGTTTGCAGGACATTATGCCAAGAAAGTACTGAATATTCCCCAGGTTTTTCAATTGAAATGTCTTATGTAGATCAGCCAATAATTTTTGAATAAGATTTTCATTATTGCCGGTCAATAGAATGTCATTGACATAGATCAAAAGGTAAAGAGAATTGTTGGCTCAGTGATTAATTAACATGGATGGGTCGGCTGCTAGACTGAAAAGCAAGATTTAGCAAATGAGTGGAAAAAGTAGCAAACCATTTCCTTAGTGATTGTTTAATCCCTAGATGGATTTCTTCAAAAGTCAAAAAAAAAAAAAAAGATGTCGTGGACCAGCAAATTCATGTGGTTGAGTCATATAAACCATTTCATGAAGAGAGCCGTGGAAGAAGACATTAGACACATACAATTGCAAGATTTTCCACTTAAAAGTAAGAAGACATTAGACACATACAATTGCAAGATTTTCCACTTAAAAGTAATGGTGATAGTGAGAAGTATTCAATTTGTAGGAAACTTAGCAATTAAACTGAATTTGCCAGAATAATTTAAGCCATATTCTTGCTTAACTACTTGAGCCACCAGTCCAGCTTTATGTCTAGTAATGGAAACATTCACATGATATTTTGTTTTAAAAATTCATTTGCAACTTAACACATTTTGTGTAGGAGATGGGGTAACCAATGTCCAGGTGCCTTGAGCTTGAAGTGCTTCAAATTCTTTTGACATTGCTTGATGCCAAATTAATTTTGAGAGCTTGAGAATAGCAGGTCGAATTAATTGGTTGAAGACAGTGAGACATGCTAACAATATGTTTGGGTTTTAACTAGCCTATTTGCAGCCGAGTAAACATAGGATGGGATCTGAGAGGAGGAGATGATGGAGAATTTGAAGATAGAGTCGCTGAATGGATAGGGGCTGGAGAAGTAGATGAAAGGAGTGGCTATGTAGGCGGAGAAAGAACGGGTGAAGAGTGGTTATGTGTACTTAGAGAAGAGCTGGAAATAGTAACATTGCTGGAATGAGATGGAAGAGTAGTTGTAGCTGGAACTAATGTTAAGGGTGGATGGTAAGGCTTAATTGTTGGAGGGAGAGAAGGGGGTGGGTGAGGCATGAAAAAGAAATATATGTTCAAAGAATTTGACATGATGGGAAATAAAAAATGTATTGGTCCGGGGATTGTAGCATTTGTAACTTTTAGAGTTAGGAGCATACCCAAAGAAAACACGGGGAGCAAATTTTGAATCAACTTAGTGTTTCGAAATAATCAGTAGCCAATGATAGCATAAACATCTGAAAGTTTTGAGATGGTAGTACATAGGGGATTTTTTATAGAGTAATTGATAGGGAGAGAAGTTGGATGTGGTAGAAGAGGGAAGTCTGTTAATTAAATACACTGCGGTGAGTAATGTATCTACCCAAAACAAAGATGTTTTGGCATCAGGCATTAAGGTTCTTAGAGCTTCAATGATATGACGATTCTTTCACTCAATCACACCATTTTATTCAGCTATGAAGCATACTGGGAAGTTTTAATGCGAAGTAGTCCAACTATGTTATGAACTTCAATTCATAGTATATGTTAATTATTTTTGTTTCATATGATGCCTAATGTTCCCCATGCTATGGAATAAAGATTTGTTGTTGTATGATGCCTAATGTACGGTGAAATTCAAGATTCATGAAAGATTTCTTACATTCAGCCCACAACACCAAACAGATATATATTTTTTGTTATACAATATTTTTTATTGTAAGGTATATGATGGGAGATATCAAACAATTATAGGCTTGAGCTTCAGATCGACCCGTTGAATTGAATGAAATAATTAGCAGGCAAATTTTCTTACCATTTCTAGGGGTGCATGTAGTAACAGACACATACGGATGGCCTATTGTGATCATATATTTTAGAAGGAGAACAAAGATAGTTACATAAGCATATAAAAAAAAGTAACAAAAGCATACACATGTAGTGTGTCTTTTCTTTGTAATTTTTTGGTTTTTTTATATGTAAAATGTAAGTTTCAATGATGCAATACATTGGAATGTATTTTTTTAATGTTTGTTATGATGCATTTTAAATGTATTAAAATTTGAAAATCTGTTGATGTAAGCCATTTTCAAATATAGGAAAAATTTAGATTTTTGGGGTTTCAATTCTTCAATTTTTTTATTTTTATTTCATTTACTTCAGATACTGAACTACAACAATAATATCAAGCTTTTATCCCAGTATGCGGGATTTGACTATATAAATCATTTTTCTCCATTGTGTACTTCATGTCAAATATCAGAAAAGTATTAGAGAAATTGAAATGCAGCCAATCAGACTGGCTCTAAGCGACCATCAGGTTCATGACGAAGAAAACAATACCCTCCAACACATTAACATGTTTTCTAATGAAATGTTTGGCTTGCATTATGAGGCAACTTTATTTATTTTTTCATTATTAGTAGCTTCTTAACACAATTGAAAAGATTCTTATTTATCCTCCTTTGCAATCGCTGCATTATTTAATGTTTTTCTTTGTATTTCTTTCGTGGCAGCCTTTTTTCAACAGGCTTTTGTGATGCTAAATTGCTATTAATATTAGGGTTACTGCTGAAGATCATTTGTCTCTAATCTGATCAACGTGGATCACATGAAAATGAAAATGGAGTATGTGAGGTCTTCTGTTTTGACTGGTTTTTTGTGTGGGTGTAAATCGGAGCTACCTTCATGGGGGTGAAGTCTTCTACCTCTCATCGTTGTTTTTTTTTTGGGTAAGTTTTTTTCTTAAGGACCAGTTTTTTTTAGGGCATGTGATATCTTTTCCATAGCAGAATTTGTATTTTTCTTAAGTTTTGTTTGCAGGCTCATAGAATGGAAAATCTTCAATGGAATATTCATTTTTCCAATATTCTGTTTGGAGGTATATATCATCTTCATCAGCCATATTATATATATATATATATATATATATATATATATATATATATATATATATATATATATATATATATATATATATATATATATATATATATATACATACATACATACATGAAAAATTGACTTTATATGCCCCCTAAAAATGAAAATTCAAAAAATATGTCTATTATTTATTTTTTTGGAGAAATACATTTGAGAGTCATTTCAGACTAAAATTTTAATACTATACTTATATCCTGCTATATAAGAAGAGTGATGTCCCGCGCTTCCCTACTTCGAATTTTTTCATTATTATTGTCATTTTACTTTTCAAAATTTCTTCTCTCAAGAAGGATTGTGATGAAGTGTTGACCCTCATGTAATACCCAAAAAGAAACAAAAGAGAAGCAAAATAGAAATCCTGCATACATACCTCATGTCCGTTGAATCCCGAAATCACGCCGATTCGGCGTCGAACTGATCAAATCCCGTAAATCCAGCCGACGTTCCTCGCGGGATTCCTGCGGCCTGCCTCGATCGAGCGCCATTGCGCATCGTTAAATAGAAGCCAAGCTCCTCCCTCTCCATCCCGCTGCTCTACCTTCTCCACTGCCGAAGCTCCCTCCTCCGACCAAATCCCTCCATATCCCGCATCTCCTTCCTCCATTCGCACTCTAGCCGAACCCCGCTGATCCCTTCAGCTAGAGAGAAGTAGAGAGGGAGAGAAAGAGAGAGAGAGAGAGAGAGAGAGAGAGAGAGAGAGAGTTCAAATCCCTACCTCACTGCCGATTTCCTTCATCCAGTCCAAAGCCGAGACCCCACCGATCTCCTCCTCTGCTCCGACCGAACCCGAGCCCTTCTCCGCTCTCTTTGTCGCTGCTTCGGCTTAGCTCCTCCGACCGACTCCCTTACTGTCGGATTGGGAGTTACGACATTTTAATCGAAAGCATGAACAGGAGATCGCTGGCTGTGAAGGTAGCTACCTCCCTTTCGCGCCCTTCTTCGGCCTGATCCCGTGAAAACAGAAAAGAGAAGGGGAGGGATTTTCCTTTCTCTTAATCTTGTTTTTTTATTATAATAATTATTATTATTTATCTATTTAGTTATGATTATTTATTTATAATTATAATTAATTAGTTTTAATTATAACTTAATGATAATTAATTAAATTTAATTTCTAGTTAATTATCTTAATTATAATTAATGTTTGTTAAACATAATTAATTAAGGTTAATTATGTTTAGTTAATTATAATTATAATTATCAATTAATTATAAATTAATTTTAATTAATTAACTATAATTATGATTAATTTCTAATTAATTGTAAATTAAATCTAATTAATTTATAAAAATGATCTGAAGTTAAGTATAGTTAGTTATATATTAAATATAACTAATTATAGTTAATTTATAATTATTTATAAATTAAAAGAAAGAATGCTTTTTCTCTCCCCCTCGAGCTAATGTCGTCGACCCCGCACAGGTATAACTCCTAAACCCTAAAACTCTGAGAACTCTTTTTCAACGCATTTGTCGGGACACAAAACGACCACCTATACACGCTTTTCTTAGCGTAGTGGGAGGAAGTGCGTCCCGACGCTTGCGACGAAGCGGGTAATCACCCAAATTCCTTCTTCGAAGTTCGTATCGCCTTGGAAACCCCGCCTATGCACGCTTTTCTTAGCGTGGTGGGAAGGGATCCCGGTGCAATGCGCACGACGAAGCGGGGATACCCATAAGTACCCGCTTGCGGGGAAATAACTGTCTTTCTTGCAAATGCTTTAAAAAAATGCTTTTCTTGCAAAATGTTTTCAAAAAAATACCCATGCACCCTTTTCTTAGCGTGGCGGGGAAAAAAAAAATTACACGGCCGCGGTGTCCTCGAAAGAGGGCATCTACCATACACGCTTTTCTTAGCGTGGTGGAAAAGGCCCAGTTTTCCGTAGTTTTCCCCTAAACGGGGGAGACACCGGAAGGTTGCCGAAATTTCGGGTGAACGCAATGCTACATTTGGACTTAGTTGAACTCAAAGGATGATTGAACTCGGACTTGGACTTATGAACCTTTGAACTTGAGAATACAACGGACTTGTGGACTTGATTCAATTGGCTTAAATAAACTCAAACTCAAATAAGCTTGAAAATACAAAATTTGAGCCTACATTTGCTTTGAAAGTCAAATGAGAAGAACGAAGAACTAGAACTTGATTGAACTCAGAACAACCAAGGATTTGGAACTGTGCTCAGAACTCAAATCAAAATGAACTGAATGCACTTGAACTTAAATTTGAACCTGATTTATACATCAAGTGGATATGATTTGAACTTGTAAGTTGAACTTTGACATTGAACTCAAAACTTGTGGACATCGAACTTGAGTAAGACATGGACCCAAGAGAACTTTGATGTGGACTTATAATTTGAACTATAATAAAACTTGACTTTGAATCTCATGTGATTCAAAAGAGCCATTTGAACTCAAGAACATGACTTGAACAATTTGAACATTCAAGGGAACTTGATTTTGCAAGCATTTGGGACTTGAACTTGCAAATGACACAACATAACTACAAGGACTTGACTTGGATATTTAAACTCAAGTAAAGACTTGAGTGGACTTTGAACTTAAACAATGAAATGGACTTGTATTTGGACATAAAGCAAATGATTGAATCCAAATGAAATAAATTCATGCTTGAATTTGATTGGAATGCCAAGTGAACTTTGATATTGAACTCAAATTTATGAGTATTCAAATTTGATTTGAGTGGTTGGACTCAAGTAAGGACTTAAAGCACATGCATAGAACAAAGCTTGAATCATTTGCAAGAGAACTTGGTTTGAACCAAGTGTAGGAGACTTTGATTTGTACTTGATCTAAACTTGAAGGAATGATGACTAGAGATTGTAATTTGGGATAATCTCAAAGAACCCAAACAATTTCAACAAGGGACCGTACTTTAAGTAAATGAACATACCATCAAATGCAAATTCAATAGCAAGTCATAATATTTGATCGATCATATGCAAGCAACAATATTTCCTATATGCATATGTAAAGAAAGAGAGTGGTAGTGCAAAGAAGAAATGTTTGAAGATTGCATACTAAGTTCAAGTCAAAATTTAACTCTCCTACAACCAAATGCAAGTTGACATACAAACTCTCAATGACATCAAAAGGTCATATGCAAGCAAGAACATAAATAAATATCCTACATACATGACGGTTCACTTTCAAACAACTATTATAAGACTTGTGATTGATTATAGGTGATATGGAAAATAATGAACATGTAGCATTCAAGCCATTGTGAGTGAAGTCTCAACCGGTAGGAGAGTTGTCATGTATACAACATCTAGCCTACAAGTAGAAGGGAGATGTGTAGTGACTACGAGAAATATGCAATGGATATTACGATGCCCTTTCAAATGCCGGTGATTAATAAACAAGTAAAGATCACATTTCATTACAAAAATTGAGAGTCAATAAAAAAAACATAATAGCATGATGACCAGTTTATATGAGAAGGTCAGTGATAAATACAAGCATCCACGAATAAGGCAGGAGATTAGTTGGTACACTACGATCTACCTGCAGAAGGCAACGAGTAGTGTACGATAGTCTACCTGTACGAAGCAGCGAACAACTCCATTTAGAAGCTGCTACGCCACGCCACCGGATCTGCAACATTCGTACAAGCAGACATAAGGCGTCAACAAAGTCTGAAATAAATACCCCTGCACGTGCACTATAAATTGTATACACATAGGTACACTAAAAGGGGTAAAAATAATTTTAAAACCCGCATGGGCCCCGGCGAACTCGTTATTGGTACACACGTGGCGTCTAGGGATGCTGCGCGTGTTGACAAGTGAATTCAGGTTTGAAACCGATCCTTCTATACGGGTCAATAGAAGTCGACATGGTTCGAACCAACAAACGAATATACGGTTGTGGTGACCGTCATATTTGTCTTAATATATTCGTATTAGGCCATCAAGGCCTACAACAATATGAATTCACTAATAAAGGCTCAAAGCCTACAAAACCCGATCCTCTGTCGACAGCTCGACAGAGTTGACAAGGTTCATCCATAAACTGCAAATATTTTTAAATGACCCATAACACCCCGATGATGGCCGTGTTGAATGCAAATCTCAACCGGAGGGGTTCCCAGATATCTTTAAATATTCAAAGTCCATTTCAAATATTCTAAAATTCCACCCAAATGTCCATACCAAGTACTCAAAATTCCACCCAAATACTCAAAACTCCACAAAAATCTCAAAATCCAAAAAATATTTAAAATTTGAAATTCAATCCATCAAACACTTAAAGCAAAATCCATCCACCATCCGCAACAGTTTGTCGAGGTGGACAAATTTAAATAAGCTTTAGCTCACAAAGAGCCAAATGCTTGGTCGAAAATATCACTAGGATCCATTCTCAAACAATCTCTTGCCAGTAAGGACGTGGTACGTGTCCTCTAACCGGCAGTTTCGCCACCAAATGGCACTGCAGGTAAACGGTTATGACCCGGGGCCCTCTGAACCGAGTGGTTTTGCCGCCAAATGGCACCACAGATAGCGGTTATGGCCAGAGCCAATACGCTCCTTAATGACGTTAAATTCTTGAGATATGAATCAATAGGATATGATTGATAGGGCACAAAGCCCTCTGTTAGCTAAGATGGATTCAAATTTGTCCCCTTAGACAAATATTCACCCCAGGTCTACGAGGTTCCCTTGGACGAAGCAACCTATGGCTGCCGACAAGGATCCTTCTGTCAGGTTGGGTCGACTACCTCCTCTGACTAAGTAGACCAGGGACCACGATGGCCCGGGACGACGGAACCATGGGATCTTGATCGGGTCTATCATTCATTCCCCCACCATCCGCTTTAAGTGCTAGATGGTAAAAATTTCTATTTTAAATATCAAACTTTCCAAATATTTTCAAATGCTCAAATTTAAACCAAATTCTCAAATCCAAATCCAGTTTTCAAATCCAAACCTATTGCTGCTACTATATGCCATATACACATATTTCTATACAAATCTGATTGATGACTAGCCTTAATCGAAAGTTCTCTCTCATGATTGAGAGGGGTAATTAACTTTAGGGGCTTGCGCCTATAGGAAACCAGAACTCAGATCATAAAGTCCTCACAAAATGAGGGCGAAATCTCTGGGTGGTGTCTTATCTACAAACCCATTTGCCTTTCAAAATTTACCTCGGAACTTATTTCCGTTAAAACTCCCTCGTTGAAAAAAAAAAAAAAAACGCGGTGGGGAGGCCGGGGCCGAATTTTCGGAGCCCCCACATTTCTGGCGACTCCGCTGGGGATTGGTTTCTCTTTCCATCTTTGGCTAGTCGTCTCAGTGCTATAGTAGCAGCTATATCAAGTCGTACTCAAAATTTTTGAGTCTATCAAAATGATTATTCAAAAAAAATTTCCATTGAAATGACGTATTTAGCAGTATTTTAAATTTATATTATTTGAATTGCTCGCTAATATATCTTCTCTTATTTTTGTGTTTTGTGCAAGTCTCTGCATTTTGAAAGTGCGGGGTGATGTATCAGATTCTGATTACTAACTATTGCCTTTTATTTATGTAGATGGATCTACAGAACACCCCGATTACTGTCCAACTGGGGCAAGGAGCCAGAATTCAGCTGGCGAATGCTGTTATTGAGATCATAAATGCCGGAGCTACCATCCAGTTTGGCAGCGTTGACTTCCCGGCGATTGCTGCAAGGAATGCCGCCATTCCTGTGAATGGTAGGAATGTTGAGAAGTCTGCCAGAAGACTCGATGCTGATGAAGCTCCTATCCGTCGTGTGCATCTGCCGGCACAATGACCTACTACCGAAAATCCTCGTGGAAGGATTTCTGTGTTCGAGAGGCTGTCACAGCCTGAGGCCCTGACCACCAGAAGAATTGTGAATGGTGGAAGAGTCTCTGTGGTGACTACAAACACCACACCCCTGACGACCAGGTTATCTGCACCTGAGAAATACGATGCTGAGGCCTCCTCATTTGGAGGAAGGCCTACAAGGAGGCAAAAAAGGAAGATGAACGTTGAACTCCGAGCTCAGCAACAACTCCCTGTTCACCCTTTCAATCTGTCGGCCCAAGTGCCTGAAGCCAATGTTCCTACCCGGAACAAGTTTTTTGATTTAAAATGGGTGAAAAGGAATAGCTCCACTGATGAGCTGAAGAAGTCTTTCTGGGAGCAACGACAAGAGGTCCCAGCTCCTCCAAAGAGAAAGGAACCTGAATCTCTCTCAGCCCGGGTCTATCGGGTCCTGAAGACTGTAAAGGAGAAAGGTCTGAAAAAGAAAAAGTTCCAACGACCCTTAGTGATAGAGGCCAGAAGAACTCCGCCAAGAGAACGTCTATCTGCTATGGCGGAAAGAAGAGAAAGAAGATATGTCCTACGCGGTGAACATCAGGGTGTGACACCTGAACCATATGTTCAGGGATCCACTGCTGAAAGGTCCCGGTGGAAAGGAAAACAAGTCTGGAGGCCAAAGCCTCGGAGAAATAAGAAAGAAAGAAGAGAAAGGAGGACTGATCTGGGCGTGACATCTGGTGAGGCTTTCCGGAGATCCGCCCAAGTCTACAAACAACGTCAGAAGTGGGCCCCAAAAAGGACCCATAATGACATTCCTCTAGACGGTAGACACCTTGGAGAATCCTCCAAGGGATCCCGTCGTCCTCCATCTCCTCCAAAGGAAGAGACTAACTTCGATCGCAGCCCACTGATCGAAGAAGTCCTCGTGCCTAATCAAGAACCGAAAATCCAATGGCGTCGTCGCTCGGAGATCCGACTACTGGAAGAAAATATAGATGATCAAAATCTAGAGGAGGAAGAATTCCTTGAAGGGGAAGAAAATATTGAAGAAAACATTGATGAATTTATGGAGGAAAATTTAGAAGAAAATATTGATGAATTTATAGAGGAAAATCTAGAAGAAGAATTTCAAGAAACAAATGACACTCTGGATATGGAAGTTGTTTATATGGTGACACATATAGACATCGATGATGGTGCCAATTATGATGATGATGAAGATGAAGAGCGCTGGCAACCGCCACCCAGGCAAGTATACCATCGTCGTTGTAGAGAAGGGTCCACCACTGGAAGAAGTCGTCATTCTCAAGAAGAAGAAGAAGTGGAGGAAGTAGATGATAATCATTCAGATGCTGAAAATGTCACACTCGCTGAAATGCGGCGACAAATGAGGGCCAAAGACAGGGAAATCTCTCTGTTAAATGAGAAGATGACTGAGATGATGGCTCAAATGGGAGCGATGATGCAGATGATGCAAAGAACTGCCGCTGTTGGTGACACGCCCAATCCTCCTACTGATCCTCCAAACTTCCAAATGCCTCAAGTCTCAGGAGTACGGGGCGCTCCTGAAGGCGGTAATGAAGTCAATAACATTACCCGCCAACCCACTCCACAGAATATTGCAAGTACTTCTGAACTAGTGACTGCTGCACAGTTGGAAGAAATAATCACAGAAAGGATCAAGGCTATCATAGCTGTTGATCAAGCAGAAAAGTTGGTGAGCAAAGGTCGTTCGTACCCTGCTGAGTACGACCAAGTACCATATCAAAAAGGGTATTATGTACCAAAGTTCAATACTTTCAACGGTACTAACAATCTCCGACAGCACCTAGCACAGTTTAAAGCCACCTGTGGGAACACAGGAGGTAATGACGCCCTACTCTTCCGACAATTCGTTAGTAGTTGGACAGCAACTGCTTTCGAATGGTATGCTGAACTACCGAATGATTCTGTGAAGGCCTTCGCAGAATTAGAAAATATGTTCGTGAAGAGATTCGCTAGTGCAACAGAGAAGATAACGATCGCTGACCTCGCTCTGGAGAAAAGAAAAAGAGAAGAATCAGTGACAAAATACATCACTCGTTGGCGAAATCTAAGTATGAAATGTGAGCAGCAGTTAGAAGAAGAGCATGCAGTACAGTTGTTAATGGGCAACATTGATGACAAGATGCAACCCTTCCTGTGCATGGCTATGATAAACACATTTCAAGAGTTGCTCGACAGAGTGGTCAAATTTGAGAAATTGAATTTGTCCAGATCAGAAAATCACTCCGATAAGCCTAAGAAGGCTAAGACCCCAGGTGCTAGAAGGGGTGATGCTGACTCTACGTTTTTCTCCAGAGCTGAAGAGAAAAGCAGGTAATTTATAATGTAGACAAGGGCAAGAAGCCGATATAATATCAAGAAAAGCCCAAACAGGCCTACAACTCCAACCCCCAGCCGAAGCTGATATTCGGGGCAATGTAAGCCACGAACTTATCAAGGTGGAGGAGAACGCCAGAGACAGACAATGGGAACTGGTGATAGAACATTCCAATCCCTCAAAAATAAAATGAATAAAGAATATTCCTTCAAGAGGGAGAGTGTCGCCAAATTATTTCGACAAGTGTTGAAATCGGGTTTAGAATTGCCTGAATGCAAGAGACCCGAAGAGTCGAAGCACACTGGTGACCCAAATTATTGCCCATATCATCGGGTACTCAGCCATCCTATTGAAGATTGCTACATATTCAAGGATTGGCTTGAAAGAAAATATCAAAAGGGGGAGCTCACATTGTCCGACAATGTGTTATATCACCCTAAAAAGGAATCAACTCGGGTGGTCACGTCCTCTTCCGTACCCCTGGTTGAAGAAAGAAGAAACGAAAAGAAGCCAAGTCAAGAAGAACAGTGGGAGACTGCGATCTTTAAGAAGACTGAAAATGTTGAAGCAGCTTGAAGGAGTTTCAGGTGTAAAGTGGAAGTCTCCTATTGAGCCAATGATTGATTTGAAGGCACTGCCGGTGGTACGACCTTCTACTTCAAAATAGTTTTTCAACCAAGTTGGTTCTTCAAAGATTGAAAAGAAGAAATCATCCAAGAAGAAGACCAAGTTAAAGAAGCACAAGGAGAAGATGACCGCAACTCAGAGGATTATCGACAGTTTGGATGAGTATTATCAAACTGTGAGGCGACCTATCAAGCTCGCTGACTTCATGTTAGAGCTTAAGATAGACGAAGCCGAAGGAGATGAAGATTCTCTTCCAACAGAAATATGTCGGGTCATCTCAGTGGCGTCGAGGACCTCAGTAAAAGAAGAATACACAGAAGAAGTACCCTCTGAATCCTGTATGATGGTTTTGTCAATGGATTATAGTTCGGAGGAGGATTTGTATTGTCCAGAGGGAGACGAATCAGACCCTAGCATAGTGTCTCGAATGGGACATGTAAACTTGGGTGGTGATTCTGAATCAACAGATGAGTCCCTAGATGCAACAATGGCTGATTCTGAAGAAGATGCTCCGTTAAATGACTCTGAACCGGAGGAGATTGCTCAAGTGCAGTTAAGAAGCGGCAAGGTACTACCGCCTCCACCAAAGAAAGGGGTCTCCAATAAAGATAAGGATAAAGAGATAGTTATCAACGATGATATTATCTCTGAAGATCCCAAGAAAAAGAAGACCTCAGCCAATGGGATAGATTATAATATCTTATCCCATCTAAGAAAAATCCCAGCACAACTCAGCATATACGACGCCTTGGTAATGTCTAAAGACCTTCGGGAGACTCTGATTCAGGCTCTCAAAGATCCCGAAAGATACGAGGCATATTTTGCTGAACATAATTTGACTGAGGTCCTACAAGCTCGTAATGAGCCGTTCATTACTTTCTCCAAAGAGGATATGATGCTTGGAACTGTAGTCCATAATCGTCCTCTGTATGTTACTGCAGAGAGCGACAAGCTGATCATTAGTCGAATCCTAATCGATCCTGGATCCTCCGTGAATCTGATAAGCTTGAAAGCGCTGAGATCTCTCTGCCTTGATGTGGAACACCTCGGGCCAGATAAGTTGATGGTGCATGGTTTCAATGAAAAATGGTAGAAGACCCTCGGATCATTTATGCTCCCTCTCGTATTTGGAGAGCTCCACATAGAAGCTAAGTTCCATGTGATTGATGCGGATACTTCATTCAAGGCGTTACTAGGTCGTCCTTGGTTGCATGAATATGACATTGTCTCGTCAACATTACACCAGTGTATGAAATATCTCAAAGATGGAGAAGAATTCAGGATCTCTGGTGACATTCAGCCCTTTACAGTTCATGAAGCAACAGTCTATGAAGATGCGCGATACTTCATGCCAAAGAAATAAAAGTCTTCGAGTTCTCTCGAAACTAAAGCATCAAATTCAAAGACTACAAAGCGACCTGAACGAGAAGGTGAGAAGAAGCAGGTGGGGAGAAAGAAGGCAATGACGACTCTTACCAAGGCACCGACCATTCCCAAAGAGAAGAAATTTGTACCTCATCTTGGAAGTGACACAGATGAAGATGATGTAACTCCTGCTAAATCTCGAAGAGTATGCCAGTCCACGGATGAATGGAGCAGGCAGGTCGAATTTTCAAATTATGATTATGATTACGACTCCATTTACATGAACACGGTGCAGAATGTGTTATCTAGAAGAATAGACAGTCTATCAATTTCAGATAGTGTACTCGTGGTCACGCGTGTTTCCTTACAACATTTCAAAGAAATTATTCCGCGCGAGGTGCATAAGGTTGAAGAACTCGTCACCCTCTATCTGCCTCCTCGTAAAAATGGGACTGTGCCAAAGAATGTGTTATATTCCACGGGAGTTCGCGAAGAGGAGAATCATGACTGAGATTGCATGCTCCTTGACTCCGATGAATTATTTCCTACAAGGCTACCTAGATTCAATACCAAAAATATTCAAAGAATGCTACGAAAATAAGTCAATATTCCTACCACCAAGTGACAACTTCGTACAAGTTTGGGCCTCTGGTATGGGAGGAGTCCGCGTCCGTTACGACAGAAGGATACAGACGCATATAAAGGTATTGGATTCATCAAAAGAAAATTCCTCCGGAAAGAGACTTGCCAGGCAATTACATGCATGGAAATTGAATCCGAGAATGGTGGTGCCGAAGAGACATACGAGGCTGATGATTATGATGAGCAGCCCGTAGAGGCCGAGCCTGCACCAGAAGAGCTTGAAGATGGTGGACAGGCAGCCACTATGGATGAACTAAAAGAAGTCAACTTGGGGACTGAGGAGGACCTCGCCCAACCTTCATTAGTTCTCTCATACCCGAAGAACAAATAGAAGAAATAAAAGAGCTCCTCTGTGAATTCATGGACTGCTTTGCCTGGACATATGCTGAGATGCCTGGCTTATCCCCTGATGTAGCGGTTCACAGATTAGCAATCAAACCAGATGTAACACCCGTCAAACAAGCTCCAAGGAGAATAAGATTTGAGATTGAAGAACAAGTGATTGCTGAAAAAAAGAAACTCATAGAGACAGGTTTCATCCGAGAAGAAAAGTATGCTGATTGGATCGCAAATATCGTCCCAGTGAAGAAGAAGAACGGGCAAATTCGTGTCTGCATTGACTTCAGGGACCTTAACAAGGCGTGCCCAAAAGACGATTTTCCACTCCCTGTATCTGAACTCCTGGTAGACAATACGTCCAACTACGACATGTTCTTCTTTATGGATGGATCGTCAGGATACAATCAAATTAAAATGGCGCCCGATGATGAAAAGCACACATCGTTTAGGACGCCCATCGGGATTTTTTGCTACACAGTCATGCCCTTTGGCCTGAAGAACGCTGGTGCCACCTACCAGCGGGCGATGACTCACATATTTGATGATTTGATATATCAAAAGGTCGAGTGCTATGTAGACGACCTTGTTGTCAAGAGCATAGATCGAAGAAATCACCTAGATGACTTGAGGATTGTATTTGAAAGAATCAGGAAGTATGATCTAAAAATGAATCCTCTCAAATGTGCTTTTGGGGTCTCCTCCGGCAAATTCTTGGGGTATGTTGTCCGTCATCGAGGCATCGAAGTTGACCCCAACAAGATCAAGGCAATCATGAAGATGCCACCTCCAAAGAACCTTCGACAGCTTCGCTCACTACAAGGGCAACTGGCTTTCATCCGGAGATTCATATCAAATTTGTCGGGCAGGTGCCAACCATTTTCGAAGTTAATGAAGAAAGATGTTCGTTTCAAATGGGACGCAGAATGTCAGGAGGCATTTGACAACATCAAAAGATACTTGTTGAATCCACCCATTCTCGCAGCGCCAATTCCGGGGAAGCCTCTTATATTGTATACAGCTGCACTAGAAGAGTCCCTCGGAGCACTATTGGCCCAGAATAATGAAAAAGGCAAAGAAAATGCGCTCCACTACATCAGTCGAAGGTTGATTGGAGCAGAAAGCCGTTATTCCCCAATTGAAAAGCATTGTCTGGCGCTGATTTTTGCAGTTCAGAAACTCCGTCACTATATGCTATCCCATAAAATCACACTGATATCAAAGATCGATCCGCTGAAGTTCTTGATGACAAGACCAGCGTTAACAGGTCGTCTGGCCAGGTGGGCAGTATTGTTATTGCAGTTTGATATCATATACATGCCATAGAAGGCGGTGAAAGGACAGGCCTTAGCAGATTTCCTCGCAGCACACCCAATCCCGGTTGATTCTCCTCTAAATGATGATTTGCTTGATGAGCAAATTATGCATGTTGAGGAGAATTAAAAGCTACCATTCTGTGAAATGTACTTTGACCGGGCATCGTCGATTAGACCTGTCCGACCTCCAAATATTGCAAGAGCCCGAGCCGGCATCGGTCTCATTTTCGTAGCACCCGAGGGAGGGGGAGGCATAATGAGATTTTCATTTAGTTTGACTGAACCTCGGACCAACAACGAAGCCGAGTATGAAGCTCTATTAGCAGGGTTGGAGATCGCGATCGATGTCAGAATCCAACATCTCCAAATCTTCGGTGATTCTCAGCTCGTGATAAATCAGGTCTTCGGTATTTATAAGGTTGGCAAAGTCGAATTGGCCCACTATCATCGGCGATCCCTCAAGCTTCTGAAGCAAGTATCAAATGTTGAAATAGCTCGAGTTCCTCGAGGATAGAATGCTAAAGCAGATTGTCTGGCCAAATTAGCCAAAGAAATGACGAACATCAATGAGGAGAGTCCTATATTCATCGGGGTTTACACTCGTAGGGTCTTGGAGCCCGCTTTATTACAATTCTCGAGGGCAGAAGGAATTTCGGATTCAAGCCAGCAAGATAAAATCTTAGTTGACTCTCAACCTCTCCATCAGATCGTTATGGAGAATTATCCAGAAGAATATCACGTGGCCAAGAGACATAAAGCTAGTCAAGCTTCAGAATCGTGGTGGCATTGTTTAGATATTGAAGTCGAAAATGATTGGAGACAGCCATTCATTGACTACTTCAAGGAAACAAACTCCCGATAGAAAAGTCTATGGCCGCACAAATTCGAAAAAGAGCGTTGAGATACGCATTTGTTAATGACACGTTGTACAGACGAGCCTTTGATCAAATGTGGCTAAGGTGCTTGGGGACCAAGGAAGCTGATAAAGTGGTAGCAGAAATCCATGAAGGGCTTTGCGGAGCACATCAGTCAGGTCCCAAAATGGCCGCTAAAATCAAGAGGATGAGTTACTATTGGCCGACTATGGTCAGAGATTGCATTGACCACGCTAAGAGGTGCCACGAGTGTCAAATCTACGGTGATGTTATACATCAGCCGCCAAATCCACTACACCCAACAATAGAATCTTGGCCATTTGAATGTTGGGGCACTGACATTATCGGGCCGATAGATCCGCCGTCATCAGCGGGACATCGATTTATTCTGGCAGCGACAGACTACTTCTCCAAGTGGGCAGAAGCAGCTCCATTCAGAGAGGTCACATCCGAGCATGTGATCAATTTCTTTGCCCACAATGCCGTCTACAGATTTGGTGTGCCACGCCGCATAATCTCGGACAATGGTACTGCATTCAAAAGTACAAAAATTTACAAGTTCGTTGATCGGCACAAAATCGATTGGCGATATTCATCTATATACAATCCAAGAGCAAATGGCTTGGCGGAGGCTTTCAACAAGACGCTGGTGAAGCTGTTGAAGAAGATCCTCACAAAGAACAAAAGAGAGTGGCATACGAAGATGACAGAAGCTCAATGGGCCTATCATACGACCTACAAAACACCAACAAAAGCCACTCCTTATTCATTGGTGTTTGGTGTTGAAGCCGTATTACCATTGGAGATCGAACTACCGTCACTTCGGGTAGCAATTTAGAACAATCTCACTCAAGAGCAAAATGCCCGCCTCAGAATGGAGGAGCTCGATGCACTTGATGAACTCAGGTTACAAGCTCAACAAAACCTAGAAATCTACCGAGGAAGAATGACAAAGTCCTTTGATCGAATGGTGCGTCCTCGATCATTTCAGGAAGGGGAATTGGTCCTGGTGCTGAGAAGACCAATCATTCCACACAGAAAAATTGGTGGCAAATTCGTATCCAATTGGGAAGGTCCCTTCGTCATCGAGAAGGTGTACCAAGGAGGAGCATATCAGTTGATCGATCTGAACGGTCAGAGGTCTATGCCGCCAATCAACGGTCGACATTTAAAGAAATATCACGCATGAAAAATCCATATCTGATGTATTTTGTGATAATCAAAATTTTATATGCATATTTATTAATGCATGTTTGCTCATATTTTGAAATTCTCTTGTATAGCAAGAATGCATTTCAAAATCCCTCATTAGACTGGGGGCATTTTAAATATTTATTCGGGTCGACATCGCGCTGCGTGCCGAGATCCCCGAATAAATATTTAAAGTCTCAAAGACAAAAAGCCTATCCAAAATGTCCCTGTGCGAGACAGGGGGCATTTTTAAATAATCATTTGGGTTGACATCGTGCTATACGCCGAGATCCCTAAATGGATATTTAAACTTTTATATTCCAAATCTATTTCATTCTGAAATGTCCCTGCAAGATAGGGGGCATTTTAAATATTTATTCGGGTCGACATCGCGCTGCATGCCGAGATACCCGAATAAATATTTAAAATTATCAATTCAAATATTCTTTTGTGCTAAAAAATACAAATGTGTATTTCAAAATATATGCAGGTGATCTTTCAAAAGATAGAGACAACACCTTCTACAACAAAACAAGACTCAAAAGTCAAGAAAGAAAATTTTGTGGCTACACACGCCTACAAATTGAGCCAGAAAAGTTTGAAGTCTTTCGACAGCCTGAAGCTTAAGGTTCGAATGGGTTAAAAGGTCGGATCCAATAAGCCCAAATATGGCCGGATCGCTGGCAGCTCCGTCTACTCAACAAGCCATAAGAAAGGCCGTAGTAGCGGAACCCCCACTTCGTCAACCCGTCAGTAGGGACTGTAGGAAGCACGAGGGCAAGTTTGACTCAACAAGTTCAAGTGATCGTAGTCCACAAAAAATTCTCCCAAATGACTGGAGAATCAAAGTTCTAGTGGAAGGATGAGTCTCGAACAATCACCTAATGTTCGTAGGCTCTAAAATCTGCAACCACAAAGGATGACTTCAAATCTACCAACTTCAGCAAAATCAGCATTGGGGAGCGCAATTCCCATAGCTCAAGTCTGAAGCCTGAATGGGTGTAAGAGGTTGGATCCAATAAGCCCAAATATGGCCGGATCGCTGGCAGCTCCATCTACTCAACAAGCCATAAGAAAGGCCGTAGTAGAGGAACCCCCATCTCAGCAACCAGAGGACGAAGAGCTGTCAAATCCCAGCTCTTCCGATCTGATGAACTCAAGTGATCAGATTAAAGTCTTCTCACGTGGTTAAGGATCAAGATACTACCTACGTTCGGTACTGTCAATTGAATCGAAAACCTGCAAATCCTCCAACAAATCCGTAAAGCACGAAGCGAGGATCGAATGAATTTTTCTTCAACAAGTCCGTCAAAGCATAAAGCACAGGACCGAAGAAAACTATCCCAAAGTTCACACAAAGCTCAAGGCTGAACTAAGGGGATTCTATCATCAACAGGTCCGTTATGCACAAAGCTCTGGACCGATGACTTTTCTCCATCGACCTAATACAAACCTAAGGGTTTAGGTCACCGGCATCTACTCCTTCATCAAGCCTGCCAAAGTTAGAAGCATGAGACCGAAGGTACAAAAATTACTTGACAAGTCAGTAAAGACAAATCAGGCAATTCTCCATCAATGTTCACAACACAAAGCACAGGGTGAAAGAAATCAGTATCTCAACCATCTATGGATACATCTAAAAGAGTCAAGAAGAAAAAGAGATTAGTGTGACATCCAAGCAAATTCTTAAAAATCCACTAAATGAAAAGTGTAGTGTGACATCCAAATAAAATTTTGGAGATCCACTAAATGAAAATCGTAGTGTGACATCCATATAAATTTTTGGAGATCCACTAAATGAAATCCCTTGTGTGACATCTAGGATGAATATCTAGAGATCCACGGGGTCAATCATCTTACAACAAACGTGATTCGCTCTAGACACGTACCACATTTGTTGGGGGGCATTTGTTGACCCTCATGTAATACCCAAAAGGAAACAAAAGAGAAGCAAAATAGAAATCCTGCATACATACCTCATGTCCGTTGAATCCCGAAATCACGCCGATTTGGCGTCGAACTGATCAAATCCCGTAAATCCAGCCGACGTTCCTCGCGGGATTCCTGCGGCCTGCCTCGATCGAGCGCCATTGCGCATCGTTAAATAGAAGCCGAGCTCCTCCCTCTCCATCCCACTGCTCTACCTTCTCCACTGCCGAAAGCTCCCTCCTCCGACCAAATCCCTCTATATCCCGCATCTCCTTCCTCCATTCGCACTCCAGCCGAACCCCTCTGATCCCTTCAGCTAGAGAGAAGTAGAGAGGGAGAGAAAGAGAGAAAGAGAGAGAGTTCAAATCCCTACCTCACTGCCGATTTCCTTCATCCAGTCCAAAGCCGAGACCCCGCCGATCTCCTCCTCTGCTCCGACCGAACCCGAGCCCTTCTCCGCTCTCTTTGTCGCCGCTTCGGCTTAGCTCCTCCAACCGACTCCCTTACTGTCGGATTGGGAGTTACGACATTTTAATCGGAAGCATGAACAGGAGATCGCTGTCTGTGAAGGTAGCTACCTCCCTTTCGCGCCCTTCGTCGGCCTGATCCCGTGAAAACAGAAAAGAGAAGGGGAGGGATTTTCCTTTCTCTTAATCTTTTTTTTTTATTATAATAATAATTATTATTTATCTATTTTGTTATGATTATTTATTTATAATTATAATTAATTAGTTTTAATTATAACTTAATGATAATTAATTAAATTTAATTTCTAGTTAATTATCTTAATTATAATTAATGTTTGTTAAACATAATTAATTAAGGTTAATTATGTTTAGTTAATTATAATTATCAATTAATTATAAATTAATTTTAATTAATTAACTACTATAATTATGATTAATTTCTAATTAATTATAAATTAAATCTAATTAATTTATAAATGATCTTAAGTTAAGTATAGTTAGTTATATATTAAATATAACTAATTATAGTTAATTTATAATTATTTATAAATTAAAAGAAAGAATGTTTTTCTCTCCCCCTCGAGCTAATGCCGTCGACCCCCCGCGCAAGTATAACTCCTAAACCCTAAAACTCCGAGAACTCGTTTCATTTTTCAAAACGCTTTTCTTACACGCTTTTCTGGCGTGGTGGGAGTGCGCGTCCCGACGCTTGCAACGAAGCGGGTAATCACCCAAATTCCTTCTTCGAAGTTCGTATCGCCTTGAAAACCCCGCCTATGCACGCTTTTTTTAGCATGGTGGGAAGGAATCCCGGTGCGATGCACACGACGAAGCAGGGATACACATAAGTACCCGCTTGCGGGAAAATAACTTCCTTTCTTGCAAAATGCTTTAAAAAAATGCTTTTCTTGCAAAATGTTTTCAAAAAAATACCTATGCACGCTTTTCTTAGCGTGGTGGGGAAAAAAAAATTACACGGTCGCGGTGTCCTCGAAAGAGGGCATCTATCATACACGCTTTTCTTAGCGTGGTGGGAAAGGCCCAGTTTTTCGTAGTTTTCCCCTAAACGGGGGAGACGTCGGAAGGCTGCCGAAATTTCCGGTGAACGCAATGCTACATTTGGACTTGGTTGAACTCAAAGGATGATTGAACTCGGACTCGGACTTGTGAACCTTTTAACTTGAGAAGACAACGGACTTGTGGACTTGATTCAATTGACTTAAATAAACTCAAACTCAAATAAGCTTGAAAATACAAAATTTGAGCCTACATTTGATTTGAAAGTCAAATGAGAAGAATGAAGAACTAGAACTTGATTGAACTCAGAACAACCAAGGACTTGGAACTGTGCTCAGAACTCAAATCAAAATGAACTGAATGCACTTGAACTTAAATTTGAACCTGATTTATACATCAAGTGGATATGATTTGAACCTGTAAGTTGAACTTTGACATTGAACTCAAAACTTGTGGACATCGAACTTGAGTAAAACATGGACCCAAGAGAACTTTGATGTGGACTTATAATTTGAACTATAATAAAACTTGACTTTGAATCTCATGTGATTCAAAAGAGCCATTTGAACTCAAGAACATGACTTGAACAATTCGAACATTCAAGGGAACTTGATTTTGCAAGCATTTGGGACTTGCACTTGCAAATGACACAACATAACTACAAGGACTTGACTTGGATATTTAAACTCAAGTAAAGACTTGAGTGGACTTTGAACTTAAACAATGAAATGGACTTGTATTTGGACATAAAGCAAATGATTGAATCCAAATGAAATAAATTCATGCTTGAATTTGATTGGAATGCCAAGTGAACTTTGATATTGAACTCAAATTTATGAGTATTCAAATTTGATTTGAGTGGTTGGACTCAAGTAAGGACTTAAAGCACATGCATAGAACAGAGCTTGAATCATTTGCAAGTGAACTTGGTTTGAACCAAGTGTAGGAGACTTTGATTTGTACTTGATCTAAACTTGAAGGAATGATGACTAGAGATTGTAATTTGGGATGATCTCAAAGAACCCAAACAATTTCAACAAGGGACCGTACTTTAAGTAAATGAACATACAATCAAATGCAATTCAATAGCAAGCCATAATATTTGATCGATCATATGCAAGCAACAATATTTCCTATATGCATATGTAAAGAAAGAGAGTGGTAGTGCAAAGAAGAAATGTTTGAAGATTGCATACTAAGTTCAAGTCAAAATTTAACTCTCCTACAACCAAATGCAAGTTGACATACAAACTCTCAATGACATCAAAAGGTCATATGCAAGCAAGAACATAAATATCCTATGATGGTTCACTTTCAAACAACTACTATAAGACTTGTGAATGATTATAGGTGATATGAAAAATAATGAACATGTAGCATTCAAGCCATTGTGAGTGAAGTCTCAACCGACAGGAGAGTTGTCATGTATACAACATCTAGCCTACAAGTAGAAGAGAGAGATGTGTAGTGACTACGAGAAATATGCAATGGATATTACGATGCCCTTTCAAATGTCGGTGATTAAGAAACAAGTAAAGATCACATTTCATTAAAAAAATTGAGAGTCAATAAAAAAAAAAAACATAATAGCATGATGACCAGTTTATATGAGAAGGTCAGTGATAAATACAAGCATCCACAAACAAGGTAGGAGATTAGTTGGTACACTACGATCTACCTGCATAAAGCAACGAGTAGTGTACGATAGTCTACCTGTACGAAGCAGCGAACAACTTCATTTAGAAGCTGCTACGCCACGCCACCGGATCTGCAACATTCGTACAAGCAGACATAAGGCGTCAACAAAGTCTGAAATAAATACCCCTGCACGTGCACTATAAATTGTATATACATAGGTACACTAAAAGGGGTAAAAACAATTTTAAAACCCGCATGGGCCTCGGCGAACGCGTTATTGGTACACACGTGACGTCTAGGGATGCTGCGCGGGTTGACAAGTGAATTCAGGTTCGAAACCGATCCTTCTATACAGGTCAATAGAAGTCGACAGGGTTCGAACCAACTAACGAATATACGGTTGTGGTGACCGTCATATTTATCTTAATATATTCGTATTAGGCCATCAAGGCCTACAACAATATGAATTCACTAATAAAGGCTCAAAGCCTACAAAACCCGATCCTCTGTCGACAGCTCGACAGAGTTGACAAGGTTCATCCATAAACTGCAAATATTTTTAAATGACCCATAACACCCCGATGATGGCCGTGTTGAATGCAAATCTCAACCAGAGGGGTTCCCAGATATCTTCAAATATCCAAAGTCCATTTCAAATATTCTAAAATTACACCCAAATATCCATACCAAGTACTCAAAATTCCACCCAAATACTCAAAACTCCACAAAAATCTCAAAATCAAAAAAATATTTAAAATTTGAAATTCAATCCATCAAACACTTAAAGCAAAATCCATCCACCATCCGCAACAGTTTGTTGAGGTGGACAAATTTAAATAAACTTTAGCTCACAAAGAGCCAAATGCCTAGTCGAAAATATCACTAGGATCCATTCTCAAACAATCTCTTGCCAGTAAGGACGTGGTACGTGTCCTCTAACCGGCAGTTTCGCCGCCAAATGACACTGCAGGTAAACGGTTATGACCCGGGGCCCTCTGAACCGAGTGGTTTTACCGCCAAATGGCACCACAGATAGCGGTTATGGCCAGAGCCAATATGCTCCTTAATGGCGTTAAATCCTTGAGATATGAATCAATAGGATATGATTGATAGGGCACAAAGCCCTCTGTTAGCTAAGGTGGATTCAAATTTATTCCCTTAGACAAATATTCACCCCAGGTCTACGAGGTCCCTTTGGACGAAGCAACCCATGGCTGCCGACAAGGATCCTTCTGTCAGGTTGGGTCGATCCTCTGACTAAGTAGACCAGGGACCACGATGGCCCGGGACGACGAAACCATGGGATCTTGATCTGGTCTATCATCCATTCCCCTACCAACCACTTTAAGTGCTAGATGGTAAAAATTTCTATTTTAAATATCAAACTTTCCAAACATTTTCAAATGCTCAAATTCAAACCAAATTCTCAAATCCAAATCCCGTTTTCAAATCCAGACCTATTGCTGCTACTATATGCCAGATTCACGTATTTCTATACGAATCTGATTGATGACTAGCCTTAATCGAAAGTTCTCTCTCATGATTGAGAGGGGTAATTAACTGTAGGGGCTTTCGCCTATAGGAAACCATAACTCAGATCATAAAGTCCTCACAAAATGAGGGTGAAATCTCTGGGTGGTGTCTTATCTACAAACCCATCTGCCTTCTAAAATTTACCCCGGAACTTAATTCCGTTAAAACTCCCTCGTCGAAAAAAAAAAACGCGGCGGGGAGGCCGGGGCCGAATTTTCGGAGCCCACATGAAGTTGAACATTCTTCACTCATGGATGATTCCAACATATACGTGTACTAATTTTTTGATGTTATTATCGTATATTAGGGTTTAGGTTTTTATGATCTTGATAGAATATCAAAAGTGTGTTTTGATCATTGTTAGAGTATGTGCTAATTATGTTTGTCTCTAATTTGAATCATGTTATTAGATCATTACTCAAATCATGTTTAAACATTGTTCGATTATGGTTCGAATGGGATCCAAACACTTTTGCACACATTTAAGAATATATTTTGAATAAGGTATGAACTCTTGTTCAAACATAGTTCAATTATTGTTCTACTAAGGTTCAAGCATTGTCAAACCATGTTCTAAGATGATTAGATCCTTATTCGAACAATAGTAAAATTATATGCTAATGATTTTTTTAAAATGAATTATTAATAATCTTATACTATATGAAGTGATTTGGAAAGAAGATGGATACGTTGGTTGGATATTCACGGAAATTGATGTAAATAATTGATAGTACAAATAAGTGTTTTCTTTGAAGATTTTATGAAGTCCTATGGATAAAGTGAGAAATGTTGCTAAGAATCAATTTAGTTTGAAGTTGGAGATAATTTATCACTTTGATAGAGCATAGCCAACAATTTCAAACCCTTCAATTGAAAAGCTTATAAATTATGATTTTATTTTTTAATGAGATATACTTATCAATTCAATAACGATCTCTCATATATGTTTTTATTGCTCCCAAGAAGATTTCAACTGCAATTTTTTTGTGTAAATAAAGATGATGCAAAATTAGTTAATTCATCATATTCTACTGGTGTAGGTGATGATATGAGTGTAGTACATGCAGAAATAGGTGATGATGTGGACATAATATGCAAAAAAGTAAGTGATGTTGTGAATATATAGGAGCAGATGATACCAATTTAATAGATGCTTCAATGCTAGAGCATTCATGGGGAGATTACAAACCCATTTTTCATCAACTTGAAACAAGCAAACATGTAAAGCTTTCTCATTCTCCATGTACATTTAGGCTAAAGAACATATAGATAACTCACATCTTATAATAGTCAATGTTTTAAAAGTGACTTGAATTCAATTGTTGTTGATATCACGCTCGAGTTTATTCTTTGCTCAATTATAGGTTGGATAGCTTTTTTGGAGTAAAGAAGAATTGAAGCAGATGTCACATAATTATGCACTTAAAAAAGAATTTTAATTTAAGCTGAAGAAATCAGATAAAGAAGCATGGTATATATGCTCCACATCGAAGAAATGCTCATGAGCTTGAGATCAACAAAATTGGCAAACTCAAGTATGTTTGAGATTAGGAGCTTTGAATCAAAACATTATAGATGTTAGATTGACAAACTCAAGCACATTGTATGTTAGATTGCATGATCACTGACAAGCTCAATCATAGCTCATTAGACATAATTAAGGATAAACTCATTGGATCTGATCCTAACATGAAGCCAAAGATGAACATAATTGATATGAAGAGGGATTATGATATTAATTTATTCTATGAGAAGTCCTGGTGGTGTTGTGAGGAAGCTATCACATTTATAAAAGAATCCCCCTAAACATCCTTTTGGAAGGTGCAATCATATTTTATTTTGTTAATTAGGAAAAATTCATGAACAATTGTTGATTTTTAGCTTAATAGTGATGGATGTCTCAAGTATGTATATTTGTTTTTCAGTATTTGTATTCAAGTCTTCTTAAGTGCATGTCGTCTAGTGTTTAGTGTGGAAGGAATGTTTTTTAATACACATTATGGAGGTACTTATGCAATGGCGTAAGATATCAATATTTAGGTTTATTCAATGACATTTATAGTATTGGACTTAGAAAATAATAAGTCATGTATGTATTTTATGACCAAGGTTAAGGGAGCCAATATACACAATAGAAAATATAGTGGTCATCTCTAATAGACATAACAATATTGTCAATGATTTATCAATTATTTTCTTAGAGGCATGTTATGGAGCTTGCATTTATCATGGCATAATGAATATCACAATGAATAAAAAAATAATAGTTACTATGAGGAATATCACTTAACTTTCAAGGCTTATAGAAGAGCTGAGTTTTACGGGCACTTCGATAAAATACATGTAAAGAATCCAAGCATAATACCTTATTTAGAGAATGAAGTTGTCTTTAAGTGATGAACTTGTATTTTCTTTTTTCAAAAATTGATAAAACTTAATGATAATTGGTATTGCAAAGAGCTTCAAAAATTATTTTAATTAAAGAAATTAAAAAAGCGTTGTGGAAGCTCCTAATTACGCCTCAAAGCTTGTTTCACCTCGTTAGTCAATTTGAATTGCATATTCTTGATTTTGGCCTTCATAGTGATGTTGATTTGAACGAGAGGACATACTAGTTTAACACAGGTTGTTCACAGTAAAATTCCCTATAAAATTTTACGCATACACTTGTGTGGTGGTGCCATTGCCAAATCAAATTCATTGTTAATCAACTTGGCTTAACCTTCCTTATAGCATTTAGTTGGTTATATGTATTTTGTACTCAACATTTACATTTAAACATATGTCTAGAGTTATATGATCATTTGCACCCCATTTTAGACTCTTAATTTGATTAATTTGATATCAATTCAGTAGGGGATTATACTCTTTAGGATGGAGCACACAATGTTGTAGGACAGTTTATTATTACTCCTTATAGGCTTAGGTGACATTGAATGTCACAACCCATATCAAAAACATCTCTATAGATCATTTTGGTCTGTTCTATTTGTAGCATTAGTATGCATTCATCACTCTAATTGATATCTTTATTTGACTTATTTTAATAGTTTGGTCACTTTCTTTATGCTAGGCTTCATTTTAAATTCAATAATTTTACTTTGACTAGATTTATTCTTAGTATAATCATGCTTTTTTATTGTGTATTTTTCCCTCAACCATGCCCTTTCAGGTCAGAATCTTCCTAGACTAGTCATATTTTTTGAACCTAGCCTACTCCTAGTTTGGATATACCAATTTTTCTATGGAACATGTCCTCTTATCCATCCTTTTTTGGATGAGAAATATCCTGCACGTGCTATGCTCGTCTAGATAAATTCATCCTTAGTTTAGTCATGTCTTTTTTATTATATTATTTTCATTTTGGATTTGGTCATAATTTTTTAATCCATGTAAGAAAAGATAAAAAATAAGAAGATTTGTTATAAAAATTGGTTTAGATGTAAAAATTCTAATAATTGGGAAATCTTTAAAGTGGTTCGTAAGGAATCTAAGAAAGCTATTTGCGATGCAAAGAGCTTATCTTTTAATGATTTATATAATATATTAGATACTAAGGAGGGGGAAATATGTCACGACCTGACTCGACTAGCCTGAAAATAACGGGGCGGGAATAGTCGGTCGTACAGAAAAGCATATATAAAACATAAACAATTTCATTATTAAAACTTTTATGTCATGACCTAAACATCATCCAAATATATATAAAAGAGCCACTAATAATGTCAAATAAAAGCGTTCCAAATAGTTCTTCTCACACAACTACTAAAAACTTTTAAATCATCAACAGTTACATAAGCTTTCACAAACTACACGGACAGAACAAAGACTTAACATAAAACATAAAACATGAAAACATTTCTTCTTCTCGAGGTCCTCTACGACGGTAGGTATACTGCAGTCTCGTAGCTATTACTTCTTAATTGGTTATCCTGAAAAATATTTTTAAAAGTAAGATGAGCCAACGCTCAGCAGGTGAAAAACATATATCTCAAATTCATGAAATATTTTTCTTAACATATCATTAAGCATGAAATTGAAAAAGGATCAGTATAAACATTGATGCTTGAATTTATAAAATAGTTTCAATAATTGTTCTTAAAATATTTTTCTTATTCCATATCATTCTTTTCTTTCTTTTCCATAAAATTTCATTTTTCTTAAATCATTTCATTAAATGCATAACTTTCAAAGTCATAATATGATAATCACCCGTCCCGGAAATGTCTGAGTTTTGTACTGATCAAGTACACAGTCTTTTGGCCATTTCCTTTACCATTTGGCTCCGAAGAACCCCATTACCATTTGGCTTTTGCAAGCCCCATTACCATTTGACTTTTGTAAGCCCCATTAGCATTTTGGCATTTCCGGATCAACATGCATATGCACTTTATAATACTATTTATTTTCATCAAAGGATTTGAAATTATTCAATGCCTCATATGATCTTAAATGTTTTATCGGGTAAATGAAAACTTTGCATATCTTATGTCTTAAATTATTTACTTAATGTGAATATTTTAAACAACATATCATGAATATAAACAAAGATTGAAAAACTAAAGTCATGATAACGAATTCAAAAACATAAGTTTGTAACATTTTAAAAGTGCAGAACTATTTAATTAAAATTTCATAAATTCAATTTAAATGCAATTCACCTACATTGCAACCTGCGAATAAAACCACCACAACGTTTTACGACGCTGTCTAACCACTTGCCTTCACCTTAATCCACACCTAAAAGACAGTTACTATTGAACTAAGCATACATCATAATTATTTTCAATAATTAACATAATTAATTTCTATTTTCGGAATTATCATAAATCTAAAAATTAGAAATCCATCTTAAATTTCGCTCAAATCTCTATTCTAAAATTATTCCTAAATAATATGTAATAATTATCTAATTTATTTTCGGATTAATTAAATTAAGAAAATTATAAAAATGAAAATTTCACTAAAAATCAAAATTTTTGTTTTAAAATCATTCATAAGATCCTTAGAAATATCTTTTTTAAAAGCACTTAATAAAAATTAGGTTTTGATAAAAAGCCCTAATTTTTCTTTCTCAAAAAATTCCTCAAATTTCTTCGTTTTTCATTGTTAAAACGTTCATCTAATCATTCCTTAAAAGTTTCGTAAAGAAATTACGAAAGAACATCAAATTTTGGAAAAATCCTACATTTTTTCTTCTCAAAAAATTTTAAGATCGAGAGGGATTCGTTTTAGAAATAATCATACTTTTGTAATCCTCTCGTCGTCCTCTTCGATTTGGACTAAATTTTCTCGCCGGAAGAAAGTTGCCGGAGCCACCCCCATCGAGCCGAGCCGTCCGTCTTCCGCCCCCTGTCGTCCGTCTTCCGCCCCTTGTCTGCTCAGTTTCGGTTTGGCCGAACCAAAATGAGAAGGGGAAGGGGGCGGGTGCTCATTTAGGAAAAATAGGAAATCCAAATGACATATATGCCCTCACTTAAACAATTCTGGCATAATAGAAGGTTAGCGGTAAAATTGTCATTATGGAACTTTGATATTTTTTTTTTTCTTAAAATAGGCAAAATTAGGTATATATTTTATATATTAAATTGATCAGAATTTTGCGTAGAATTCTATAAAATATTTTCGTCAAATTCCATTAACTTTGAAAATTTCACTTAAGTCTCGTCGCTACGTATCGAAAAATGTGTGACGACCTACGAACATCGATTTTGTGTTTTACAAAATATATATGTATAAGTTAGCCAAACAAAGAGATAGGAGTAGTAAGGATTTAGTTCAAGTGAAGTTTATTAAGGATGAAGATCAAAAAATATTTTTCTTAGAAGATGATATTCAACAAAGGTGGATGAGATATTTTACTAAACTTTTTAATGAAGAATGTGAAAATACGATTGTATTTAGTGACTTTAACATTCTAAATGAAAATAAAGATTTTTGTTTTTTTATCGGCGTATTAGTAAAAATCGAAGTTAGAGAGGTTTTTAAAGAAAATGAAGTGTGGAAAAGCTGTTGGACCTGATGATATTCCAATAGAGATGTGAAAATGCTTAGGAGATGTAGGAATTTCTTGGCTTACTAAACTTTTTTATATTGTTTTGAAGGCTAAAAAGATGCCAGATCAGTGAAGAATGAGTGCGTTAATTCCAATTTTTTAGAATAAAGATGATGCACAGGAGTGTGCAAATTATAAAGGAATTAAGTTAATGTGTCATACTTTAAAAAACTTTGGGAGCAAGTTATGGAGCGTAGGTTGTGGCGTAATACTAATGTTTCTTAAAAAATCAATTTGGATTCATGCCGGGTCGGTCTACTATGAAAGCCATACATTTATTGAGAGTTTTGATGGAGAAATATATAGAGAGAATAAGGAGGATCTACATATGATATTTATTGATTTAGGGAATATGATAAAGTTCCAAGAGAAGTGTTATGGAGAGTTCTTGAAAAGAAAGGAGTTAATAATGCTTATATTCAAATCATTAAAGAAATGTATGTAGGAGCTATTACTTGTGTTCAAACACAAAGTGGTTTGACCAAGTATTTTCCTATTTCGGTTGGATTAAATCAAGGATCAACCTTAAGTTCATATCTTTTTGTTTTAGTCATAGATGTTCTCACTAGACATTTGCAAGAGGATGTACCTTGTTGTATGCTTTTTGCTGATGATATTCTTCTTGTTGATAAGACTAGAGAGGGAGTTGAAGGAAAACTTAAATTATGGATGTCAACCTTAGAGTCTAAAGGTTTTTGCTTGAGTAGATCTAAAATTGAATGTATAGAGTGTAATTTTAGTAGCAATAGACCTAGTGAGGGGATTGTTACTTTGGGCGATCAAGTTATTAATAAGAGTACACATTTTAGATATCTTAGATCTATTATTCAGAGTGATGGTGAAATAGATGGGGATATTATCAGCAGAATTCAAGTTGGTTGATTTAAGTGGAGGAATGCATCGGGCTTGTTGTGCGATAGAAAAGTCTCCCTCAAACTTAAGAGAAAATTCTATAAGATGATGGTGAGACCTGCAATGTTTTATGGTGCCGAATGTTTGTCATTAATTAAAAGAGAAGCATAATACTAAGTTAAGTGTTGTAAAGATGAGAATGCTTAGGTGGATGAGTGGCTTTACCCTTAGATATATGATACGAAATGAGCATATGCGTGAAAATGTTGGAGTAGCTCTAGTGGAAGATATGATTAGAGAGAGTCGCCTTAGATGGTTTGGTCACATTAAACGGAGGCCTTCTGATGACCTAGTTAGGAAAGTTGAGGTATTATATTTGACTTATGTTAAGAAAGGTTGAGGTATATATGATATCGAAGAAACTCTCACGTATTATATAGAAAGGATATTCTTGCAAAAAGGTTCTCAGATTTATTATACAGAAGTACCCTCGAAGGGAGAGTTGATGTGCAATAACATATGGGAAATTGAATCTGATGATGTTAGTGAGGTAAAGCTCTACAAAATTAATTTTTCAAATGATCAACCCGTTGAAGCTAAACCTGCAACAGAAGAGCTTGAAGATGATGGACATGCTGCCATGATTGATGAGTTAAAACAAGTCAACTTAGGGACTGAAGAAGATCCTCGTCCGACCTTCATCAGTTCGCTTCTCCCCAAAGATCAAGTTGAATAAATAAAACAGCTCTATGAATTCAGGGATTACTTTGCATAGACATATGCGGAGATGCTTGGCTTTTTCCATGATGTAGTAGTTCACAAATTAGATATTAAATCAGATGCAGTGCCCGTTAAATAAGATCTAAGGAGAATGAGATTGAAAATTGAAGAACAGATGATCGCAGGGACAAAGAAGCTCATAGATGCAGGCTTCATTCATGAAGAAAAATATGTCAATTGAATCACCAACATTATCCCCGTTTAGAAGAAGAACAATCATATCCATGTTTATATCGACTTTTGGGACCTCAATAAGGTATGTCGAAAAGATTACTTTTCACTCTCATTGTCAGAGCTCTTAGTTGATAATACTTCCAACTGTGACATGTTCTCCTTAATGGATGGATCATCATGGTATAATCAGATCATGATGGCACTTGAAGATGAAAATCATACCTCAATTAGGACACCCATCATTATATTCTGCTATACGGTCATGCTTTTCTGCCTGAATAATGTTGATGCTACCTATCAGCGGGTGATGACGCGCATCTTTGATGAGATGATTTATCAGAAGGTCGAATGCTACGTGGATGACCTAGTCGTTGAAAGCATAGACTAGAGAGACCACCAAAGTGACTTGAGAACGGTGTTCAAGAGAATCAAGAAGTTTGATCTAAAGATGAATCTTCACAAGTGTGCTTTCAGGGTCTCTTCAAAAAAATTTTTAGGGTATGTTATCTGTCATCGAAAAATCGAAATTGACCCCAACAAAATCAAGGCTATTATGGAGGTGCCTCTGCCAAAAAACATTCAACAGCTTTGCTCGTTGTAAGGGTAACTGTTTTTATTTGACGATTCATATCAAATCTGTTAGGTAGGTGCCAACCATTTTCCAAATTGATGTGGAAGGATGCTTACTTCGCATGGATTAGCGAATGTCAAGAAGCGTTCGACTATATCAAGATATACTTGTTAAATGCATCTTTTCTTGCAGCGCTAATTATGTGAAAGCCTCTTATCATGTATAAAGCAGCACTAGAAGAGTTCCTAAGAGCATTATTGACCCAACATAATGACGAGGGAAAGGGGAATGCGATCTACTACATCAATCGAAGATTGGTTGTGGCAGAAATATGTTATTCTCCCATTGAGGAGCATTATCTGGCTTTAATTTTCAATATCCAGAAACATTGCCACTATATTCTATCTTATAAAATTACATTAATATCAATTATTGATCCGCTGAAGTTCTTGATGATAAGGCTAACATTGACATGTCGTTTAGTCAGGTGGGTGGTGATACTTTTGCAGTTTGATATCATGAATTTCCCATAAAAAATAGTGAAAGGGCAAGTTTTAGTAGATTTGCTCACTACATATTCCATTCATGTATATTCATCGCTCAATGATGGTCTTCCTGATGAACAAATCATGCATGTCGAAGGAGAGGAGAAATTATGAGTTTGGGAGATATATTTCGACAAAGCATCTTCGATAAAACCTGTCTAGCCTCATAATCTAACAAAAGCACGAGTCAATATTGGTCTCATTTTCAAAACGCCTGAGAGAGGCATAATGAGACATTCATTTGGTTTAACCAAACCCCTAACCAATAACGATACTGAATATGTGGCTCTAATAGAGGGTATGGAGATTGATATTTCAGTCGAAATTCGAAACCTCCAAATTTATGGTGATTCTCAGCTTATTATAAATCAGGTGCGGGGCATCTACAAAATTATCAAGCTTGGGTTGGCCTACTATCGCTGGTGGGTCTTTGAGCTTATGAAGCAAATTTTGACCATTAATTTAGCTCGAGTTCTATGAGCCTAAAATAGCAAGGCTGATTATCTAGCCAAATTGGCTAAGGAAATGATGAGTATGAATGACGAGCTTGTGTTGATGGGGGTATACACTCACCGATCTTAGAGCCAGCAATTCTATAATTCTCATAGGAAGATTGACTTTCAAATCCAAGCCAACATGATACAATTCTAGTTAATCCATAATCTTGCCAACAAATCATCATTAAAGACCCACCAAGTGAATTTTAAATTGTCAAAAGGAGGCGCAAGGCTAGCGTCGCTTCAAAATCATGGTGGCTTGACGTCGAAGAAGAAGATGATTAGAGGCATCCGTTCATCGTCTACTTCAGCGAAACCAAACTACCGTCGAATAAATCACTAGCTGCACAGATCAAGAAAAGAGCGTTGCAATATGCTTTTGTCAATAATATGTTGTATCAAAGAGCTTTTGAACAAATATGACTGCGGTACTTAGGGACCAAAGAGGTTGATAGAGTGGTAACAAAAGTTCATAAAGGACTTTGTCGAACACACCAGTCAGGTCCCAACATGAATGCTAAAATAAAGAGTATGGGTTATTATTGGCCCTCAATGGTGAAGAATTGTATTGATCATTCTAATATGTGCTATGAATGTCAGATCCACTTATACATTAGCCATCGAATTCATTGCATCCTACAGTAGTATCATGGCCATTTGAATGATGGGGCATCGATATAATCGGGCCAATAGATCGTCGTCAGTTGCACACTACTTCATACCAGTAACAACTGACTACTTTAAGTGGACAGAAGCAGCTCCATTCAAATAAGTCACAACATGTGATCAACTTCTTCACCCACATCATGCTGTATAATCTCAGACAATGGGATAACATTCAAAAGTATAAAGATCTACAAGTTTGTCAATCGACACAAAATTGATTGACGATACTCGTCTATATATAACCTAAGGGTGAATGGCCTGACGGAGGCCTTCAACAAGATGGTGAATTTGTTGAAGAATATTCTTAACAAGAATAAGGTAGTGATACATTAGTATGGTGGAAGCATTGTGGGCATATCGTACAACTTACAAGGCACCAACAAAAGCCACTCCATATGCACTAGTGTTCGGAGTTGAAGCAGTGCTGCCACTGGAGATTGATTTACTGTCACTTCGGGTAGCTGTTCTGTATGATCTCACTCAGGAGCAAAATGCTCACATGAGGATGGAAGAGCTTGATGCACAAGATGAAATTAGAGTGCATGCTCAATAGGACTTGGAAATTAACTGTTTCTTAAAGCAGCTTTCTAGTAAAAAAATTATTTTCTGTTTTAGAAAGCTGCTTTAAGAAGTAGTAAGAGAGTCGTCCCAAATAAAACATTAATGTAGTAGATGGGACAATAGTAGTTACAAGTGGCTTGGGAGAACATCCTTTGGTACCTACTTGTGCATGGCAAGTCTGCAGAGAAGTTTTTTTTCTTCTCATATGTATCAACAAGCTATTTTGAAAGTTCATACAAAAAGTAAGAAAGAAAATTCTTCTCTTTTTTTTGCATCAAAAGTAGAAGGTATACTGCTATAAACAATAGCATTAATAGGTATCACAACTTTAGAATTAATTATTGCTCTACATACAGACTTATGTCAATGAGATTTTGACACAATAGTATAAATAGGACCACGAGATATCATAACTATAGATGCTAACTACCCGGTTGATCCCTATAGATGTCCGAGACACTTTTTCTGGAGGGAGGATAGTAGGAGAAATCCTGCAAAACATTTCTATTATTAGAAACGATATGAGTAATCAACTCTTGTTTAGTAATTGGTCCCTTGCTTGACATAGATAAGATCATTCACTAAATTCTCCTAACGATCTTTACTATCTTTTCAGCCATGTAATATGCCCCAAAATCATAATGATTTAGTGATATTAGAATATCTGGAACATAGAAGTAGGTTGATACTATTGTTGTTGCTATGCTCGAATATACTTATTTCTAATACGTCTTGCTCCCCTACCTAGTCGTGGAGTAGGAAAGCTATGAGACTATTGAGAAACAACAAGGTGGGCGTTAATTCAATAGAGCGTACCCACTGTATGGGCAGTTAAATCAACAAAGGTCTAAGAAGGACCACCTGGAAGTTTGTGGGTAGGTGGCCAAGAAGGCAAATATATAGAAGGAATACCATACAACCTACTAAAAATAGATGGTTTAGTACTGTGTCAGATACTAACCTCTTCCTATAAGGGATGCCATTAGCACCTATTAGAAACTATAGTATGTATGAGAATAGTAGAAGCACCATTATATGTTTTGCCCCTTCCTCTTGGGAGGGCATGAAGGAGAAATTATTCTGTGTGGACGGCGCAGAGACCAAATAGAATGAGGCATGTCACCCTTGCTCGGTACGCGGCTCGGTACCTGGCTCGGTACTGCTGACGTGACGCACTGATTGAATTCCGGACGGTAAACTGCGTTCGGCATCCGCACAGAATAATTTCTCGGCATAAAGGGGCATGTATAAGCATAATATCACCTATAGTAACTGTAGTTTGCCACACTAAAATTATATGCGCCTATGCTAGTGTAAGAATTTGCTTGAGTTAAAGTGATATTTGCCTAGTAGAAGACCTGATTGTGATTTTTTTTATCTTCCATTAGCAAATAGGAGTATCACTAATCAAGAGCTATATAAAAACTAGGAAATAAGAATACTAGAGTAAGAGACTAGAAATTAATCACACGATTTTATGAATGAGACGTAGGTTTACCCAGAAATGATTATTAGAATTAAAATGACGCGAAGAAAAGGGCTGGAAGGAGTGAAATTAGTTATTTTGTGCAACAATAACTAATCTCGTCATAGTGGCAAGTGCACTGAAAAGATCAATCGAGAATCAAAGTTGAATGTTATGTCCAAAGCATTTTTCTGAGTGTGGAGAGAGAGAGAATGCTTCCCAATAAAGCTGCCAATTCTTTTGTTATGGGCGAAATGATGATGATGTGAGATACTCATCATAGTAAACAAAAAATGTCTTTGTTTTGTTTTCCCGAGAAAACATCGAAGGGATTCAAAGTTTGTTATACAAATAGAACAATATACTCTTTGAAATGGGTCGAATCACAAGGCTAAGGATGAATTTTCGTAACCAAATGAAATGATTGTCTCTTCACATAGAATTCCTGTGTGATAATGATCTATAAATTACCTAAGACTTGGAAAATGATTTAATAAGCTCAAAAGGGTGATAAATAGATGTTGAGAGTCTAAGACAAGATAGAAATAGTCTCGACCAGAATTTTATTGGTAAGTCAATCTAGGTCATCAAACTTGATATAATTAAGCAATAAAGGTAATAGACCCCGGCTAGCTCTACTTAATATCTTGTCCAAGACATACAAAGAGAGATTTTTTATTTAAGAAGTTTTCTAGACAGTCTTAATTTTGAGAAGAAAATTTTCTAAATTTATTTTTAAAGTTTTTTTTAATCAATTTATTTAAGTTAATGAAAAAGTTTCAGTTTAAGAGCCTACCACAAGTTCTATGAATCTTCGACAATCCACATACAAATTAGTAAACAAAATGAAAAAAGCATCACATGAAAAGCTTTAAAGAATCTGCATGAGTAAATAAAACATTATGTTGTGATGAAGAATAAAAAATGAATAGGGCGATGTAGCAATAAATTGAATTGAAATTTATCATCTTATACTTAAAGCGAATGTTGGGGTGGATGATGATGAACTTGATAAATGCCTTATTGCTATGTTATCCCAAATTATCATGATTCCTAGTCTTTTTGGTCGGAGGATATAGTTGACCTAACCTAACTAAAGGTTCTTGTTAGCAACCTTGAGTTGCTTCATCTAATGCTACATTGTTGACTGGTGTACATGTTTTTTTAAGGGGAAAAATTTAAGTTGAACTTAACTAACAAAAGGTTTTGTGCATTATTAACTATGCCTTATGATTCATACTCAAGGTTTTTGGCCATTTGGAAGCATACGAGTTGTGGCCTTAACCATAATTTAATGGTGCTTTTCTATGATAAAATCACTCGGTTAAAGTGTAATATACACTTATACAATAATTAGGATATATATTGAGCCAAATAGGACCTAATAAGAATTTTAAGTACAATTGGCAAACCCACCACAACACTGGTCACTTTTCATAGTTTTTATATAAATAAATAAACCCACCTTCTCTAAGTCCCATATTATTCCCCCTTTGGTCGGGAGAAAAGTAGAAGAATGAGGAAGAAAAAAAAAGGAGAAGAAGAAAAGAGAAGATAGAGAGAAAGTCGGGTTTGAGGTTGTAGAGCAAGTTTTGTTTGTCGAGCTAGTTAGAAAAAGTGTTTCTCTCCAAGTGGCAGCCGATACTCTTATGTCTATTTTAAGTGGTTTTGAAAATTTGTAGGATTTTTAGGTTTTAATTTTATTAAAATAGATAAAAGATGTGATACTTGGATTTCTAGCGAATATTTATTATGTAAATTTTGATATATTGTAATATGATCATTTTGCATATTTTACATGATCATTTTGTTATTTCATCAAATATTTCTTTAGTTAATACATACCCTATACAACAAACAACAACAACAAAATCAAGCCTTTATCCCACTATGTGGGTTTGGTTTCATGAATTATTTTTCTCCATTATGTAATGTTAAAAGTTAAATTTTTATTCAAATCTAATAAAGAAAGGTCATTTCAAATATTTTCTAACCAAGTTTTTTTTGGTTTATCTTTACCTTTCTTAACATAAGTCAAATCTAATGCATATAATTTCCTAATTGGGTCATCGGAAGGCTGCCATTTTATATGACCAAACCATCTAAGCCGACTCTTTCTAATGTTATGTTCCACTGGAGCTACTCTAACTTTTTCATGTTTATGCTCATTTCATTTACTGTCTCTAAGACTAAAGCCACTTCCACCAAAGCATCCTTATCTCTTCAAAACATAACTTAATATTATGCTTCACTTTTAATGGCCAACATGCACCATAAAGCATTGTAGGTATAACCACAATCTTATAGAATTTTTCCTTGGGTTTGAGGGAGATTTTTCTGTCACACAACAAGCCTGATTCATTCCTCCACTTTGACCATCCAACTTAAATTCTACTTATAACATATCCATCTATTTTACAATCACTATGAACAACAAACCCAAGATATTTAAAATATGTACTCTTATTAATGACTTGATCACCCAAAATCAAAATCCCCCCACTAAAACTATTATTACCAAAATTATATTCCAAATATTAAATTTTAGATCTACTCAAACAAGAGCCTTTCGGCTCTAAGATGGACCTCCATAATTCAAGTATACCGTCAACTCGCTCTGTAGTTTTATTAAAATGAAGAACATCCTCAGCAAAAAGCATACACTAGGTTACAACCTTTAGCAAATATCTTGTGAGAACATCCATGACTAAAGCAAAAGGATATGGGCTTAAGGCTGATCCTTGATGAAATCCAACTGAAATAGGAAGAACACAAGTAAAAGCTTTTGCATACATATCTTTAATGACTTGAATATCAAGCATTATCAACCTCTTGCAAATATCTTGTGAGAACATCCATGACTAAAGAAAAAAAGACACGGGCTTAAGGCTTTGATGAAATTCAACTAAAATAGGAAAATACTTAGTCAACCTACCTTATGTCTGAACAAAAGTAACAACTTCTGCATACATATCCTTTATGACTTAAATATAAGCATTATTAACCCTTTGTTTTTTAGAACTCTCCATAGCACTTCTCTTGGAACTTTATCATATGCTTTCTCTAAACCAATAAATATCATATGTGGACCCTCATTATTCTCTCTATATTTCTCTATCAAACCTCTTAATAAATGTATAGCTTCCATAGTAGACTTACTTGATATGAATCCAAATTGATTTTGAGAAATATTAGAATCACACCGCAACCAATGCTTCATAACTCTCTCCCATAGTTTTAAAGTATGACACATTAACTTAATTCCTCTATAATTCACAGAATCTTGTGCGTCACCTTTAGTCTTAAAAATTGGAATCAACACACTCATTCTCCACTTATCTGACATCTTTTTAGTCTTCAAAATAATATTAAAAAGTTTAGTAGGCCAAAAAATTCCTTCATCTCCTAAGCATTTCCACACCTGTATTGTTGCCTTTTTCTTTGGCTGTTATTTAGACTATTGGGGTTGTATGGTAGCTAATAGAGCATGCTTCTGTAACATAACAAACTTCTTGTATGAAATAGAGGGTTGGTTTGATTTTACTGACTATTTTTTAGTTTCATATTATTTTGGATATGGATTGGTTGAGTCAATATGGGAGTCAAATTGATTGATTAAAAAAGAGGGTTGTTATTCCTGGGTAGCAAGATTGTTTATTTTTGGGAGTAAGAGGAGTTATATCTTATCTAATATTTGTTGTGCAAGTAAATAGGTTATTGAGGAAATGTTATATGGTATTTCTAGCATCTATTTATGATAGGGGCATAGAATCTGGATATTTGTATGATGTGTTGGTAGTACAAGAAATTTTTGATGTTTTTTTTCAAGGAGTTGGCGAGTTTACCTCGAGATAGGGAGATTGAGTTTTGTAATAATGTATTTCTTGATATTGCTCTGATATATCTAATACTTTGTATTGAATGGAACTCGAGGAGCTTTAAGAGTTGAAGATGTAGCTTCAGGAGTTAATCAATTGAGGTTTTATTCTTCCTAGTGTATCTTCATGGGGAGCTCCTATTCTATTTGTGAGAAGAAGGATTGTATTGTGCACGTGTATATTTACTACAAAGAATTGTACAAGGTTCTTCTAAGGACTAATGATCTATTTAATATGATTGTGAGAATTCTATATTTTCAAGATTGACTTGAGATCTTGATATTATCGGGTGAATGTAATAGAAGAATATGTGGCAAAAATTGTATTCAATATATGATATTGATAATATGAGTTCTTAGTAATGGCTTTTTGGGTTACGATTGTGCCTCCGTTCATTATAGATATGATGAATCTGATATTTAGAGAATATCTGGATCAATTCATGGTCATGTTCATATATTATATTATAGGTTAGTTAGCTTTTGAAGAGGATTATATAGTCCATTAGAGAATTATTTTGGAGATACTGAAGTAGTATCAATTGTATGCAAAATTTTCAAAGTGTGATTTCTGGCTAAAAATTATATCTTTTTGAGGAATTTGGTAAGCAATTCATGCTTCTTTGTAGATCCTAAGAAGATTCAGGTTGTTACTAATTAGACGAGCCTTACTATCCTATTTGAGGTATGCAAGGTGTAATGCTCACCATAAAAAATTCAAGTAAATTTCCATTAACCATTGTTAATTCTAATTTTATTAGCAATTATAAGTATTAGAATATTTAATGGGGCTTATAGTAATCAAGGATTAGATTGGTGAAGTGAAAAACCCAAGTTGGGGAAAATTGCTCTGTCGGTGACGCGATGTCGGGATTAGCAGCACCCCTACATTGAGCTCTCATAGAAATGGGGAGAAAATATTAAGCACATTGGCACGAGGGGTCTTTTCCATGGTAGCTGTCTCATGTGGATAGATTCTAGGAGAATCTATAAGATTCTCTAAGAATGTATTGATGTTGGAAAGTTGTGTGTCACGGTGCTAGGTCAAGTTAGTGATTTTTAGATAAATAAATATTTAAAGTCAATTACACAAAATTCATTCCCTAGCCAACCTTGTCGGAGAAGAAAGGGAAATAGGATGTATGAAAGAGAGGAAATAGAAAGAGGAAAGAGTGATTTGGAGGGCAAAGTTTAGGTTTCGTTCGTCGAGCCAGTATAGGTATTATATAGTATAATGTAGACTTCTGAACCGCTATCTCTAATTTCAATTTTAACTATTTTATAAAAAGCTAGGATTAAAATATATTTTCTCAGATTTTATAATTTTTTTCCATGTAACTTTTATACTTCAATGCATGCTCTACCATGAATGTTTTAACTATAAGAAATCAAATTTTTATCAGTTAGTTTTTTCTATACAAATTTCTGAGTATATAATCCGATTGAGATTTTTATGGTCATTATAGTAGTTATATAAAGGTCTTAAAATTTTCACGTAAATATTCCTCTAAAGTTAGAAATTGATTATAAAAGTTTTTGTGGGTATCATGTTTTACAAGTATTGTGGCTTCTATTTTCAATATATGCATTAAACAAGCATTGCATTGAAAAGTACACTTTAGTTAATATGCCAATTACATTATACTGTTCATGACATGATATTGGAGATCTAATATGTGTAAAAGTACACTCTAATGTGTAATAAAGGTCATATATGTTCTATTATGATCCCATATATATAATACAAATATGAGAGGGTTTCTTGCCCCACTTGGTAAAATCATGTATGAGAGGTTATATAACATTGTATGAGCTATTCTGGCCCATATGTCTAGTGTAGATGTGGAAAGAATTCTAGCCCTACTTATTGAAGTAAGGTGCGAGAGGTTATGTAACATTGTATGTAATATTCTTGGCTCATTTACCTAGTGCAAATATTGGAGCGATTCAATCCCCACTTGCTACATGTAGATGTAGGAGGTAAAAAGGGTGGCATAAGCAAAATTGAAGCTATTAGTATCAGAATATGTGCATTATAATCATTGCATCACATTTGTATTATTGAAATAAGTATTGGTAATAATCTAAAATAATTGTTGAAAATTTTGAAATTTTGACCGAACTCTAATGAAATATTAAAGCTAAGTGCAAGTGAATCACTGAAAGTGAGTATTCTATAAAGTATTTAGAAACTTATACAGAAGTGATTTTACAAGTTAGTAAAAGTTTCAAGTATACATTGGAACCTTTGAAAAATTATGGTTTACCATTGCACTAATCCTTAGTTTATTCTATGTTGCATTTTTATTATATTGAAATTTCTTCTTTTAATTTTGATATTGACATCGGTGATGGGTATTGGAAGGAAGTTTACTGGCTAGTTGTAATCATTCCATTATATTTAATATTTTAAGAAAATTGGAAGGTCCATAAGAGTACAATAGGTGTAGTAGCAGGATCTTTGGGACTGGTTAACAAGGTACTATTTTTATAATATAGTATTTTATTATTTTAATGTATAAAATATTAGAATTGAGTAATGTATATGAATTTTTGTTAAATGATATGCATTTAAAACTTTATTATTTGTATTTTATAGTAGCTTCTGTTATTTATTTGATGGTTGAGTTAGATAATTATAGGTCGAGATATTTAAACCTTCAATTAGATCCTAGGGCATCACAGGTTGGTGTTGACCTCATTTTTTGTATGAGGCCATCATCAAGACCTATCCATCATCCAGTCAATAATCCTCCAGCTCATGATTAATTAATCCATCATTCAACATTTTAATCATCAAGCATTTCAACTATCTTGCAATCATCAATCGCCACACCTTTAATTAAATTTCAATCATTTAACCTACAACCCGCAATCAAGCCAATATTCAATTAAATATAAATGGTATGCATTCAATCAATTAAAACCCTTAATCAACAATCTATACAGTCAATCAATCAATCTAGCATGCATTTTCAACAATCATCTATAAGCATACTTCAATCACAGTTAAAAAACCAGCTTCCAATCTACAGTCAATCAAACATCAATTAGCTTGCACTCCCAACATTCAATCAACATCTCAATCCAATATCCAATCAAAGTTAAAATCACATGAAGTTGCTGCTCTGCACTATAATCAGTTGACTCAGTGCATTACCTTGTTCAGTGCACTAGCACTCATGACTTCAATCATGTTCAAATCACTTCACTAGGAGTTCTATACATCAAACCAATCATCACCGGCTCCTTTGCCAGTGATTGGCCCAATTTGACCCAGTTGAGCTAGCTCAAGTTAGCTCAATTGATCATTAGCCACCACTACCTCCAATAAAACTATTAAATGATATTTAATTTTCATCAAACGCATTTAAACTTCTTTCCTAGTGAAATGGATATGATTGGTCACGCTGGCCCAGTCAATATTTGACTTGGTCAATTGGACCCAATCTTAGTATATCCAAGTCAGCTTTAGTCAAATTAATGCATTCAACCAAATCTAATTCTCCAAATTTTATCAAGTCTTCACAATCACTTCATTAAATGGCCTAAATCTATCTAAACTATGAATGAGTTAAATCCTAGTGGATTTGACCAAATCAACTCATTGGAACTTGGTCAAAGCTCACTACACACTCACTAACTTGCTCAGAAACTTAACTCATCACTTCAAACTCCTTTGAATTCATTCCACCAGCAATTCAAACTCCTCAAGTTCCACCTCAGCTCCCTTGACCAGTTTAACTGGTCAAATAGTGAACAATTGGTCAAGGAAGCTCATAGGATTGAATTGCCTAATCTAATTCATTTCCCTCTAAGGCCAGCATATTTAAGTGCTTGAATTACTTCTGGAACCTTCCTAAACCTCATCTGAACTATCCTTAAACCCATGGATTAAGCCTAAGCTAAGCCAAGTGGTCCCCTCCCCATGTGAAGACAAATAAGGCTTTCCACATCATAGTCCTTGCTACTGCCCTTTGCTCAGGCCCCTAGTCAGCTAGGGACATGTGTCAAGCATCCTAGGAAGCTTCCAAATCGATCATAGCCGTCCAAACAAGCTAAGGCATTTGAATTGGGTAAGAAGGGTCCAAACCACTCATTTAAGTAATTATTGATTCTCTCGCCTCTTCCAAACCAGAGCTATTTTCTTTTTGGCTCTATACTCTCCCTACATTTCCCTAGTTCAAATCTACTAAGCAAGGGTCGCCGACGGCGAGCTTCCAGCCACCTCAATCTTAAATTCCCTCAATGATTCATTCCTTGCAATCCCGATGTCCTCAGCTGCTGACATCTTTTGTGAGATTGTTCTAGACATTTCAAAGAGCAAAACAAACCCTCAAGCATCCAATCCATCGATCCTACCGAGGTAAAACACAAACCCAAGCTTGCAATAGTTAGAATTAAATAAATTTTTATAAAGCATGTTTTAAAGTGTAAAAATCATTCCCCGTTGCTCATTCATATCCCAAAAACTTTTCTTTAAAAATCTATATATTTTGGTTCAGTCCATTGCAAGCAAAGTCCATCATTAGGGTTTTAGCTTAATAACACATGACCTGTACGAAATTTAGGCCGTTGATCTTGAGATTAACAGCCCAAATCTCATTATTCCACAATTTATTCAAACAGCACAGGAGATTTGGTTGATTTCATATGATTCTCGGCGGCGCAATTATTGTTCACAAGTTTAATTTATTGAAACCTTTTTTTAAATGCATTTAAATATAGAAAACTTCAAAAAAATCATATAAAATTAATTTTTTAACCACAATTTACAAATAATATCTAATTTTTTTTTTCAAAATAAAATCTACTTTCATTTCAAATTAAAATTAAATAAAAATATTATATAAATATTAAATAATTTAAATTATGTTATTTTTAGTTTTTTATTAATAATTTATTAAATAAAAATTTAAATAATTTGAAATTTCTTGATAATAATTTTAGGCATGTATTTGACTTCCAGTAATTTTTCTAGATTTATTTGAGCTTTATTTTAATAATACTTGAATTTACAAGATCATGGGTCTTCATTTGGCCTTTAATTTTAAAAATTCATTGTAGATATATTTCAAAACTATTTCAAATACTTAAGTCCTCTTTGAAATTGTTAAACAAAGCTTAATTGGGGAAAATTAAATTCAAACATGTTCATTGAGTGTTTAGGGAATAATTACATCACCATTTTTTGTTTTTTGAATTTCTGTCTAAATATTCCCTTAAACATTCAATTATTTATATTGAACCTTGGGAGGGATAAATCATGGAATGTCATTAACACTCCATGAGTTGTCCAAAGGCATTTGATTTCCATATAAAGGGCTATCAAATTTGTAAGAAATTGGGCCATCACTTGACCTAAATATTTAGGAATTTGATTTTCCATTTTTTTTGATTTAGTACACTATGTTTGATGTGATGGGAGAGCTATGGAGCATAGGTTGCGGCATGATACTAATGTTGCTAAAAATTAATTCATGTAGGGTAGGTCGACTATGGAAGTCATATATTTATGAAGAGGTTTTACGGAAAATATAGAGAAAATGAGGATATATATATATATATAATGGAATATATGGAGTGTAATTTTAGTAGTAATAGACCTAGTGAGGGGATTGTGACTTTGGGTGATCAAGTCATTAATAAGAGTACACGTTTTAGAAACCTTGGATATATTCATAATCTAAAAAAGTTAAGGATTTTGGTAACTGCTTAAAACTTCCTGAAGAATATCGACATAGTTTTTCTGTAGATTGAAAAGCTTCTTTAAAAGGTTTTATTTTTAATTTTGCTCCCCAACCATCGTTGGATGCATCAACTACTACTATTGTTCAGAGTGATGGTGAAATAGATGGGGATACGATCAGCTAATTTCAAGTTGGATGGTTGAAGTGGAGGAATGCATCGGGCTTGTTGTGTGATAGAAAAGTACCCCTCAAACTTAAGAAAAAGTTATATAAGATGATGGTGAGGCCTGTAATGCTTTATGGTACTGAATGTTGGCCATTAAAAGAGAAGCATAATATTAAGTTAAGTGTGCAGAGATGAGGATGCTTAGGTGGATGAGTGGCTTTATCCTTAGAGATGGGATATGAAATGAGCATTTACGTGAAAAGGTTTGAGTAGCTCCAGTAGAAGATAAGATTAGAGAGAGTTGCCTTAAATGGTTTGGTCACATATAATGTCGGCCTTCCGATGACCCGGTTAGGGAAGTAACGATATTATATTTGACTTATGTTAAGAAAGGTATAGGCAGACCTAAAAAGACTTGGTTAGAAAGTATTATAAATGATCTTTCTTTATTAGATTTAAACGAGAATTTGACTTTTAATAAGAAACAATAGAGAAAAAGGATTCATGTAGCTGACCTCACGTAGTGGGATAAAAGGCTTGATGTTGTTGTTGTTGTTGTTGTTGTTTGATGTGATGTGATTGTTTATGTTTATACCAAGGGTTATAAAATATTGCTTTCAAACCTATACAACCTTGTGAGAAGATATATCATTCATAATGATGCGTTCAATTTTTAATCAAGTAAATTAAACCTATTAGGTAATGTTATGTTTGCCTCCTGAGAAGATATATCATTCATAATGATGCGTTCAATTTGAAAATTAAAATTTCAGAAATTAAATTCTCCCAATGAAAATTAACTTTTTAAAAACTCTACTTTTAAAACAAACTCTTATCCTCCCCAACTTTGATCAATTGTCTTATTTCATTTATAATTATCACGACAAGAATATACGTGGTTATATAGTTAAAAAAATTTATCTCAGGGTTATATAGATATCTAGGACATAAATAGGAAATTCATAGACATAAAAGTTTTTACATAGAAAACTTTGGAAAAAGAAAAAATTGTGAGGCCACGCCTAGTTGAAATGATTCCACTAGTATTTGAATAGATTACAAGAGACTTATTCATCCTCAAAATGAAGAATGATCAGATTATAATAGTCAACTGTTGGGTATAAATCTAGTGACGAACATAGATCAAATGAATGCTTGGTAATATTTGACTGAGTAGAAATCCAATGTCAGTAGATGGCCGGGCAAAGTTCGGCGTCAATCGGTGGTCGAGCAGAAGTTTGCCATCAATCGGTGGTTGAGAGAAAAAATTAGGCATCGATTGGTGGACAGGAAGAAGTCCGACTTCAATCAGTGGTCGGGCGAAAGTCCGATGGTGGTCGAGGAGTCTGGTGGCAAGATAACTTTAATTTATTTCTCTTTCTTCACTTCTTTGCTTGGGTCCTCTTTTAGAAGGAATGAGGGGTTTATTTATTATTTTTTAGGAGTGGTATGGCTAGTAAATAGCAGGGAGATCAAGTGTTGGGAGTGGTTTCAATGGTCGACCAAAGTTGATCTCCTTGATCATAGACCATTTACTAGGTGTTTAAATGTCTTAATGATATCATAATTTGACGATCTTAGACTTGTTGTATTCATTTCATCAAGCCACCTGATTTGATTAAAAGCATGCTACATTTGGAAATCATTTAATAATCCAATTTATGGTTTGAACTTTCCAAATGCACTTCGGGTCTTCTATTTGAACCCAGTTGGGCTCGGATTAAGTCGAATTTGGTGTCGTTGGGTTTGAATTTTTGAGACACTCAATTCAACTATAAGTTTGCTGAAATCAGAGTTTGGATGGTCTTAAATTTAATTTTGGAAGTTTTCAACTTGATTTTGCCTCGAGATTCATACCCGATTAAGATAATTTTTTGATGATATATCAGTTGCCCCCATATTTCAACTAGAGTATGAAAATATAGGTCATTGCATTTCAAATTGTTTAAATCATAAAATTATAATTCATGGGAAATTACTATGTGCGACCACTCCTTGAACATCAACGTGGACATCCCCTCGGGGCCATAAACCAAGTAAAATATCTTTGATTATAAATTGAGCATGTTATGAAGTTTGAATATCGATTGGAGCAAAAACATGTTGAGAAATTATGCTTTCAAATATTTGAAATTGCTTGAAATTAATTATAGATGCTCCATTGAGCTCTAAATGTGTCAAAATTGGATTCGCTGCGTCAAAAAACAATTTATGGGACCTTAAAAATGTCTTATTTATTATATTTAGGCCAATAATAGGGTCCAAACACGTATGGACGGCCGAACCGGCCAACCGGATGCCAGTGCATCTTTTGAGACTTACCCTTCTTGGCGCGCGATCTAGATAGCCAGTTAATAATTGGCTGCGATAATTTAGATTTTTTTTGCCCACCTTTTTTTATTTGTTGAGCAACACAGCCTGCCTATATATATATATATATATATGGAATTCCAAAAATTTTAAAATTAGGCCCAAAAAATTCCAAAAAAAATAAAAAAAAACTAAACCCTTTAGAGGCAAATTTTCCTCCCATTTTGAACCATTTCCCCCAATTTTTGTCCTATATATATAACCCCCCCCCCCCCCCCCCCCCCCCCCCCCCCCCCCCCCCCCCCCCCCCCCCCACACACCTCTTTGGGGCAAGGAGAAATTGCTCCTCATTTACTCACTTTTCCCTCTAATTTTCTTACAGTTAAGGCATTCCACCATATTGAATAGCTGGTATCCCTTACCAAGTACAAGTGCACCTCGATCTTTTATGTAGAAGTTAGAATTTTCAGCCTTCTCCTACCTTTTTTCTCCATTTTTCTTCTTGCTCTAGAGGCTTTCTGTTATTTTTGATAGGTGACATCCCCTATCCAAATTCAATACTCCTCTTCAATATAGAAGATCAAATGGGTGATCACGCCTCCACAATTTTTTTTTTTTGCCAAAGGACATCATCATGTAGCCCAACATAAAGGTCTGAAGAAGCATCATAAAGTGTCCAAAGCTAACGATGTTGACTCCATCATAACTAGCGACTCCTTGATCATTTTCAAGAAGAAGTTTCATTTCCCCAATAATCTTATTATAAAGGTTTCTGTAAAGTCAGATCGTGCATATTCTCCTCCTTTTTAATTTTGACTATTTATGAGTTCAATTTACGGACAGGGCTACGATTTCCACCTCTACTCAGAGTTGACTGATATTTCACCAACATGTGGAGTGAGTTTGTTCTAGTTTTCTTATAGAGTCATGTCGATCATAATGAGATTGATTGCATTTTTTAAAGATCATGGTGTGATGTTGTCTCATGAGTGCCTTTCTCAGATGGGTCGACTTACCTGTAATACATAAGGTCATATCACTTTTAGGTCCTAGTTGTTGGATATTCGCACTCGAGTCCTATCAAAGAGCTGGTTTAGTGTAATCTTCTTTGTGAAGAATGATTGGAATCTTCTAAGAGAATGAAAAAGATGAAAGATTTATCCATTCCCCTTCATGTTGGAGTAGAAGATCTAATAAAGATGATCGACCTTCCTGATGTAGATGCCCTTTACTATAAGGTAGGTTATTTGAGCAAATATGTAGATGAAGAGTATTTGTTTAATGTGAGACTATCTACTAAGGCAGGGAGATTTCATACAAATATGTTAAAGAAGTCAGCCAAGGTCCTAGAGGTGACTTTCCATACTCCTAAGGTTCTACCTAAATGATAAGGGAATACTGGTAATCTTCAGGCATCAAAAAAAAAAAAAAAAGTGGAGGAGATTTTGATAGTTACTAGCAAAGGTCATCATTCTTCTCCATCCAAGTTATACATTCTATAAGATATTTTCAAACATCAATGTATTGGATATTGACGAGCTGATGAACTAGTGAGTTCCCATTTTATTTTTTTATTTTTCTTTTTAAAATTTTATAAAGGTATATCCCTTACAAACTTTTTCTTATTATTTAAATTATTGTAATGTAATGATCTTGAATCAAATTAATCAAGAACTTAAATGATTGGAATAATAAGTTTGTGAATGTCAAGTATCTTCAAGGAGAATACAAGAAGGAATATGATGAAAAGATTAAGAAGATGAATATAGTGGAGGACCAGCTAGCAGAGTACATAATAGAATTGATTATTATGACAACCTCAACCCCTTTACATAATCAATAGATGGGTCGCATTCATACTAAGTTGGTGGATACGCAGGCGGCGATCAATTAGCACGTGAAAGATCAACATATTTTTAAGGAAAAGATATTAGCCTTTGAAAATGAGAACAAGAGACTTCAAACTCTATTGTCTAAAAAAGAAGCCAAGTCCAAATCAGAGTTGTCATCTTCCAAAGTCATAAGAGAATTTAATAAGTCTGTTTCCTTCAAGATGTTTAGTTCACATCATATTAAGAATGTAATTTAGCCTGCCAATCATTTGATACAAATAAGTTGAGCTTTGATAAGCTCATACTCAGAGGGTTCACTGAACAAGGTGAGAAGGCACTCGGGTCTATCACCCTCCCACTACAATTTGGTGATATGAGGATTGAAGTAAAGTTTCAAATCATAAATTCAAACACCTCTTATAATGCATTGATTAGTAGGTTGTGGATCCATGACTACAGTTCAAGATCATGTTAAGAAGTTCGTGATCACATATATAATATGGAGGTGAAGTCCTTGGAGCTGGAATGTATGGAGGAATGCTTCATTCGAGGTTTTCTAAAAGGAGTTTGTATAGTGCAACGTAAGACTGGAGCTGATGTTGAGGTGTTGACACCTAGCTAGGCTTCTGATGACTCTTCTTCATATTTAAATGGAGATGAAATTGAAAATGAGTTATAGAAGACTTTTTCCCTTGAGGACGATGATGTTAAGATTTTGTAGTATTTCTCTATTAATGGTTGTATCATTTATAATTTGTTAGTGATTATTACATATATCACGAGTTTATGTTTTTATGTGATGTATATGCCAAGTTTAGTAATATATCAAAACTAAACTTGTATGCCAAGTTTAGTAATATATCAAAAAACTATTGATGTTTTCTTTTTGTTATATGCATATGAAATTTACTTAATTTTGCTTCAATTTGGATAATGAGAAATATTTTAGTGGGTTCATTTTGGCTTAAGCGAATATTAGAGACATCCTTCTAGGATGTGTGACCTATCTAAGGTTGTTAGTCAAATCATTTACTTGATAACATTAATATGTATGGAAGAAATCAGATCAAATCCCCTTAGGATTGATCATCTAGTGATTGAGATACAAGATATCCTCCTATGATGTTTGACTTATTTGAGGTTGTTATTCAAAGTACTACTTGATGTCATTAACATGTATGAAAGAGGCTAAGTCAAATCCCCCTGGAATTGATCATCCAATGATTGAGATACAATATAGATTGTGTATTTCTAGAATCATATCTAAAGAGATTAGATTCATTATTAGTTTTTTATTATCATGTTTTATCCTTTTTAAAGGAGACAATATCAGAAAGTAGCTAACAACACATTATTTACCATGCAAGACAATATAATCGCTTTCTAGTACGACTTATGGATATAAGAGTTCCACCATACTCAACATAGAAGAGATATATACAACAACTACACAATAACTTAAAAGAAAATACATAATATAAGACAAGAAGTATTATAACACATGCTGATAATACTTGCAAAGGTTTTCAAAGTTCTAAGTTCGTTGGAGCATCTTTTTATTGGCATCCTTTAGTTTGAAGATGTCATGCTTGAACATAACTGCCACCAAATAAGGACCCTCCAAGAGGGGAGAGAGTTTGTTACACTGAGGGACTTTTCTAACTGCCTTAATGCTGCATAGAACTAGGTCCCTAATTGAGATACATTGAGGTTTCACCCTCCGAATATAATGACGGGCAATTCTTTAGTGGTTTATAGGGATCCTGAGTAGGGCTACATCTCTTGCTTTTGTGAAGAGATTTAGATTGTTTCTGAGCTTCTATTAGTTGTTATTGAAGTCAAAAGTTTGTACTCTATGGCTTGGGACTCTAATATTAATCAGTATGATCGCTTCTATATGAAAGTAGAGGTTGTACGGGGTTTCTCTTATAGGAGTTCTAGCAGTGGTTTGATAAGCCCATAGGATATTTAGGAGTTCTTTAACCCATTGCCCTTCAGCCTTCCCTAGATGTGTCTTCAACCCTTGCAAAATTTTCTGATTTGAAACCTCTATTTGCCCATTTGCCTGACGATGGGCTACAGCTGTATGCACCAATTAAATATGAAAAACTTTACATAAACATGTAAAGATTTTTCTTGTAAACTGAGTCCAATTTTTGATGATGAACCTTGAAGGAATGCCAAAATGATATATTATATTCTTCTAGTAGAATTGTTTGGCATTGACTTCAATAATTTTTATCAGAGGTTCTACCTCCATTCATTTGGTGAAGTAATCTATAGCCAAGATGATGTATTTTTTATGGTATAGTGGCTTTAGGGAAGGGTATAATTATATCAATCCCCTATTAAGCGAATGGCTAGGGGCTCTGAAGTGATGCAAGCTCTAGAAAGGGAGTATGTGTGAGATTGGAATGCAATTGACAATTTTTGTACTTTTTAGTGAAGTCAAGTGCATTATGTTTCATTGTGGGCTAATAGTATCCCTAGTTAATGCTCTTCCTCTCAAATGTTCTCCACATACTCCTGAATAAACTTCTTGAAGTGTATAATCGACTTTTGAAGGTGGGAGACGTTTGAGGTAAGGACCGGTAAAGGCTTATTTGTCCAAATCGACACCAATAATAATGAAATTCACTACTTATCTCCATAGCCGTGTTACAGCTGTGGAATCTTCAGGTAGAACTCCATCTTGTAAGATGGATAAGATGTGATCGATCTGAGAAGCCTCGCTTGGGAGTAGTTTAGACCCAATTGTATGGGCTTAAAAGTATGGGAGTAATGTTCTTGCAGAGTAAACTAATGTTAAAGCTATTTTATAAGCTAGTGAATAATGTCCTTCTATTTTAGATAAAAATTTATTAGCTTAATAGATGGAATATCGTATAACATTCTCTTCTCGGACCAAGATTGAACTGATAGCCTGATAGAAACAACCAGATATAAATATAACTTTTCTCCATGTCTTGGTTTAGAAAGTAATGATAGAGATGCCATAGTTTCATAGTTGTTTGAAGGTTTATTGACATTCATCAGTCCATTAGAATCCTGAGTATCTTAAAGAAGGGCATATATTTATCCCGTGAGCAAGCCAGTAAATGAGATAACATTGCAATCCTTCTATTCAGTCTCTAGACTTCCTTGATATTTCTCAGCGGCACCATATCCCTTAGTGCCCTGATTTTCTCAGAATTTGCCTTAATCCCTCGGTGGGTTACTTTGAACCCTAAGAATTTTCTAGAATCGGCTCCAAAAGCACACTTGGCAGAGTTGAGCCACATGTTGTAGCGTCGTAGCCGGTGCAAACACTCTTCTAAGTCCCTGGTGCACTTTTACGCTCAACATTTGTTTGCTCAAATTACTTTTTATGAGTATTGATGACTTTATATGTAGATATTTGTGCCTTCACACGATGGATAAGGATAGTGAGACTGAGTTCCCACAGACGGCATCAAACTGTTACGGACTAAAATATACATGATGATTGTTGAACCTTATATACCAAAACATGAATGAAAGGAGCAAAATTGATGATTTGGGCAACACGCCTGCTAGTGTTACACATCACTTGAAGAGTCAAACAATCTCCAATTTCCAAACGGACTGCGTCATTGCGATCAAGACATCAAATTCTTCTAGGTTAAGACCCCTCGTAGTTAAATCAGATGAGATCGATACAAAAGAATGACCGACCCCCAAAATTTACACGCAAAGATGTCCAAATGACATCCAATTAGCAAATAGATTATACCATTCTATTCAAAACGTCATCGACGTTTAAAATATACATCTTATTTGATTAACTGGGATTGACCGAGGTGGTGGCAAGAATCCTAAGGCAATAGCATGTAAATCGAAGAATTCAGTACTCGATGTCACCCAAACAACGTCTGATCGCAGAATAGACTTCGCCGTTGCGTCTAGAACATCTTTGACATTCAAAATATATATCTTATTTGATCAATTGGGATCGACCAAGGTGGCGTCACGTATCCTAAGAAAAGAATGAGTATGTCCAGAAATTTAGCAGTCAATGTCTTCCAAATGACGCCCGATCATAGAACAAACTTTGTCGTTACATTTGAAACATCGTCGACATTAAAAATATGCATTTTACTTATTCAATTAGGATCATTCAAAGTGGTGGCCTCGATCCCAAAGTGACGACACATATATCAAGGTAAAGGGACCTCAATAATATCCAAATGACCTCTGATCGCAAAACGGACTTCATCGTTGTGCTCGAGACATTCTCAATTTTTAAAAACAACATTTTGTTTGCCCAAGTAGGATTGTCCGGGGTGGTGGCATGGATCCCAGTGCAAGGACACATATATCGAGAAAAGGAGACATTGACACTATCCAAATGATGTCCGTTCGAGAAACGAACTTCACTGTTATGTTCAGAACATCATCGATAATACCCAAGGTTGAGGTCAATTTGATTAAATTAAAGACATGCGAGGAGGTTGACACACATCCTGAGTTGACGCATAAATTTTAAGAAAAATATCGCTCGATGATACCCAAATGATGTCCGATTGACAAACAGACATCACTGTTATGTCCAGAACACCGCCCATGCTCTAAATTGATTGCCAATTTATTCAATTGGGGTTGTGCATGTAATCGAGAGGTGGTTCCCAAGCAATAACATGCATTTCAAGGAAAATTATATGTGATGTTAACCAAATGACATTCGATTATAAAACGGACTTCGCCGTTGTGACTGGAACATTGACAATACCTAAAATGCACTGTCGATTTGTTCAATTAAAAAATGTGGCAAAATTGGCACGTAAAGCAAGGCGCAATACACGTAAAATGAGAAAATTACATGCGAACCGATGCCATTTTGGACTGATTGAGGAATTTTTGAATATTTGCTTATTGACAAAACACTAATATAGTTTATAAATTAAAAATTTTCAGTAGAAAATTATATGCTAAATTGAGGAAAAGCTATAATTAATTTAATGTCATTAATGCATTTTACCTCGTATTGATGAAATCCCCTTATTATGTCAATCACTAAATCACTGTTCGTGTTCGTTCGTCACTCCCTATTTCGTTGTTAAAACGAGATTAGACGGAGCCTTGCAGTTGTTTTTTACTGCAAGAAGACTCACGCTGCAGCTGCCAAAAAAAAAATACTGAATCCCCCTTCATGTCACCTCGGTCTTCTCTTCAAAATCCTCAAAGCTTCCACACGTAGGGGGATTTTTATTTGGTCCGGTGCAAGGACGTAGAGGAAGGTTCGGTTTTGCCTAAAAAAGTGCAAATACCGAGTTTTTTGAAAAAATACCGAGTTTTTTGAAAAACTCGGTATTTGCACTTTTTGACCTATTTTTGTCTAAAACCGAACCTTCCTCTGCATCCAGTGAAAGGACCTAATAATTGCTCCACGTAGGGAAACCCCACTCACCCGATCCAACTCCACACTTCCAAATTTATTTAAACCAATAATCCCTCTGGTCTCTTCAACGAATCTAGCCAACCCTTCCTTCTCCTTAGCAGACCACAGTATAAGCCCTCCTCCCCTTTAAGTGAAACTACAGTTGCAGCTTTCTTCCTCAAGAATAGGTGCTTTCCTAACCTCCTCTCCAGGGGAAATTGTTGGGTTCGGACACCGAACGATATCCGGAGCCAATGAAAATGCGTCACATCACCTCCTACTCAGTACTGACCTCGGTACTGAGCTCGGTACTGCTCGGTACTCAGTACTTCACAGTACCGAGCTTAGCACTGCTCGGTATTGTGAAATACTGAATGTAAGCTGTGTTCGGTGTCCTAACCCAATAATTTCCCCCTCTGCAGTAGACGCTTGCTGAGATCGATCCACCAAGTCCAATCGGCCAGAACGTCTCCAACAATAAGCAAAGAAAGTTACTGTTCACTGAAGCCCCTTAGTCCACGGTCTTCACTTCCCAACTTAGTCAAACAACCCATGGTTGACGATCTCCCATCTTCGCCTACACCAACCGTTTGAAACTACTACGTTCAGCTAGTATTCAATTTCTGCTTTGATTTCTTCACAACCTAACCTCAAGTCCAGTATTTAAAAGAAAAAAAAAAAAACCAGTAAGATTCCATGCAATAGCAACGACAAATTTCTTTCAGCCTATAACTGTAGCAAAATCCTCTTGTCTTTTTTCCACTAAAATCTGTTCAAATCCCCTTTAATCACAACACCTCATTATTGATTTAAAGTTTTTTTGGGAAAATTAAGGGCAAAGCCCAATTTTCATTGATAAAGAGAGCCAGTTACATGTGTAAAATGAAGAAAAGAAAATACAAAAGAGTGAAACAAGTCCTCAAAATGTAGAACTACCAAGATGGTGCAAAAGATTACACATGTCAAAAATTGAGTAAAAGAAAATAAACCATCCAAGAACTCAGCAAAATGTTCCATTTCAGGCAAAAGGAGCGGCAGCAGAAGATGAAGGGCTCAGCAAGAAATGGATTGCACCCAAAATGCCCCACGAACCCTTCGGTTGCGAAAAATGCCATCAATACATTTGTAAGTTGCATATAGCCACCATCCAGAGTAATAATACTATGCATCACCCCCAAAATTATCCCACATCCATCTCGAATACTCGAAGCAGCAGTAGCAACCAAAGAGAAAGTAGCCAATCCAAGCCCAGGAGGGTTACAGATGTCCCAACGCAGCAGCAGAAGGAAAAAATATAATCGCCCAACAAGAACCCAAGCCAGTAAGCACAGTCCATATAAGTTTCACAAATTCAAAGCCCTAAGCAACCAAAAGCAATTCAAATCCAAAAGCAGACTGATAAAACCATTTCCTATATTTCACCAAAACAACACGCCTAGTGATCCGACCAAAAGGTCAACAGAAAAAATTAAGATAAATAGAAGTAATAATAGTTGTCGGGAAATTCCAAGAACCGCTAAATCTTCTAAAATTCTGCTCTTTCCATATATGATAAATAGCCCCATTGACAGTAAGAAAACATAAGCTTTTATCTCAAATGTTGAAGCTTTGCATGCCCTTAATATAATCAAAAACTTGAAGAAGGTTCGACCTTAAAAGAAAAGTATCCATCCACATGAAAAGAGTTGTAAGAACCAAATACAAAAATTGCATTCAAAAAATAGGTGCCTATGTGATTCAGGATACCCTCTGCAGAAGGGGCAATAGTGACAAATATTGATAGAGAGGGTGAGTAACACATCCGCAGTTTTGAGTTTATCAATCAAAGCCATCCATGCATATGAAGAATACTTGAGAGCATAATTTTTGTGCCAAATAATTTTATACCAGCTAACCATCTCCAAACCCGAGAAAAACTGATCAGTGAAGCTCTTAAAATGGATTACGCAAGAATTATCCCGAGTAATGCTAGAACTATCATGAATAGGGATTTTAAGAATTGCATCAGAAACATGATCTGACAAAGCCATAGGAAGCATCCGTTGAGAATTATAAATATAATTAGATACCAGTTGGGGGCAAATTCTATCAGGTTCAAAAAATTTCGCCAAAGCTCTCCCATTACACCATGGATCCCAAAACATGGATAAACTATAAGAGAAAGACACAGTGAGACCAATTTTGTGTTTGATCAGATGAGCAGTAGAACAAATGAGTTTCCAAGTTTTGGAAGAATTAGTAGGGGGTTTCTAAGGAGAGATGTATTTGTTTTTAAACCAAAGTCCAATAAGAGATTGTTGACTGTACATCCTGCATATAAAGGAACAAAACAATCCATGATAAATGAAGTCAAAAGTATGAATGTCCAATCCCCCATTATGTTTAGGCCAAGCAGCAGTATTCCAAGAAATGACATACAATTTTTTTCTCATTAATATTTCCATGGAATGGAAATTTGGAGCACATCCAGTGATGATTTTACGGCACCCTTTCGGTAAGCAATAGTATTTGTAATAGTGAATTATAAAAATTAAACTTTCCCTGCAAAAGAATGAAATTTTACATTCCAACCATCAAGTAGAGTAGAAATTCTACTCTGTAGTGATTGGAAGTGAGAAGAATTATGTCTTTTGGAAGATATTATAAGTCCCAGATAGATAAGTGAAGATCCCACATTGAAAATTCCAAGAATGTCACAAATCTCCTCAACAGAAGAAATATTGTTAGAAAGAATGATAGAGCTTTTCTCTCCTTATTAATATGAAGATCAGATGGTTCCAAAAAAAGATCCAAGATATACATCAGATTGGACGCATTTCTAGAAGAAGCAGAGCCAAAATCCAATTAGTCTTCCTCATACATAAGATGACTGAAACTTATCCCATTCAAGTTTAAACCTTCAAAGTTGGCTTCAGAATGTGAGGAGTTAAGTAAGCAAGAAAGTCCATTCATCACTATACTAAATAAAATAGGAGAGAGTGGGCATCCTTGATGAAGACCAGAAGTGGACTTGAAAAAGCCTTCAAGAGATCCAGTGAGGCAAATAGAGAAGAAGACCTCAAAAATACAACCTTTAATCCACTGAATAAACTTTTCAGGAAATAATTTTTGCTTTATGCGATTAAAGAGAAATTCATGATAAATAGTGTCAAAAGCTTTCTTAACATCCAACTTACCACAAAAAAGGTTGGCAGATATTTTGAATTCACGAAGAACTTCAGCAGTAAGCAAAATATTATCAGTGGAACTTCTTTTATGAATAAAATCCGCCTGACTATCATGAATAATTATAGGAAGAATTTTTTTGAGTATATTGGCTAGCAGTTTGGCAACAATCTTGTAAAAAATATTACATAGAGAATCGACAGGAAATAAAAAATATTGGAAGCATGGGAGCATTTGGGAGCATGAGCAATAGTTTTAACGCCCCTAGGTAAGGCTCCAGAAGAGAAGTAACTTTGAATAACATTACAAACCTTAGGCCCAATGATGTACCAAGATTGTTTATAAAATTCAAAGGTGAATCCATCAGGTCCAAGGGCCGAATTAATAGCCCTTGAAAAACCACATCTTTAATTTCCTCATAAGAGAAAGGAGCAATCAAATCCATAGCAAATTGCTCAGGGACGAGGACCCCATCAGGAATACAATAAGTATCTGCATTAAGGGGTTTTGGAGCATTGAAAAGATTATCAAAATGTTTTGTAAGAGTAGTCACAATCTCATATTGGTTATTAAACCGCCCCATGGAAGTGTTGATCTCTTTCAAAATATTATGACTACAACTTTCCCGAATTTTAGCATAAAGGAACCCAAGATCGTTATCCCCATAAGACAACCACTTAGCTTTTGCACACTGAGAGATCCAAGAAGCCTAGGTGGCCTCCAGCAAATATAAATTAGCCGTAATATTTTTAAAAGAGGCATTGAGTTGATAATTAAGGGGATTACTTTGCAAATTGGAGATATAAATTGACTGTTTATTTTTAAGATCCCTGATAGAGCTAGCAATAAAGGTATAAGAAGGCCAATTCTTCTCTTAAGGGTCTCTTTCAATTTATGCAAACAACCATAAAATGCAGAAATCAGACTTGCTGAAACCATGTGAGAGAAGGAAGAAATAACTTCTTCCCAGAAACCATCAAAGTTAACCCAAAAAATTTTTTGAAAAGGAATCTACAAGGATTATATGAAAAAAGGCTCCGTAATCATGAGGAGAGGCGAATGATCCGAGCAGAGGGGAGGCAAAACATTATAGTAGGGATGGGGGAAAGCCTCCAGAAGAGCAGTATTAACCAAAACCCTGTTTAACTTAATATTAATTAGTTGGTCAACCCTTTGGTTGAACCAAGTGTAGAACAACCCCACAGAGCTCAAGTTAACTAGGCCACAATCATAAATCACATTATTGACTTCCCCAAGTCTGTCAGCTAGAAGGGGGAGCCCCCAGCTTTTTTAGTAGGAAGCCTACAACAATTAAAATCCTCAATGATGATCTACAATTAAGGGGAACCAGGATTAAGTTCCCTCAGAGTATCCCAAAGAATTCTTTTATCCTCAACAGTGTTGGCAGCATAAACAACCAAAATCTGAATTGATTGGGAGGAGTCATGGTAGAGAGAACCATGTATGATTTGGGGGGAGGAGGAGGGGATAAAGGACAAGTGAGAGGCATCCCACTTAGGCCAAATTTTACGAGGGTTAGATTGATTAAAATTCTCACAAGAGCCTTCATTCTCAAAAATACGATGAGTATTCAGAAACCAAGGATCCAAAACAACAGCATGATGAATTTTTTCTTCCAAAATGCATAAAAACTTTAATTTATAAGATCTAACCAGATATTTGCAAGCTCTTATTTGATAGGGTTATTGAAACCCTTGACATTCCAGCAAGCAAATTAGGGCATAGACATTAATGTTTAGGGAGCATGATTTGGCCTTTTTGGCTGCTTTAGCTTTAGAATTTTTGGAAGGTGTAGGAGATTGCTGACTGGATGAGGACGTTTTAAATGGAGAGATTCGGAGGTGGAATTAGAAGAGAAGGATTACTATCTTCTAGTTAGCACTCCAGCGAATCCTAAGGAGGAGGATCAGAAGATATAAGAGAAGCAAACTTATTATTCACAAGAATGAGGGGAGGGTTAGAGAGGCCTTAAAGAGAAGAATGGGAAGAAGTGGTGGCTTGAGAAGCAACACTTGGGAAGTTTAAGTTTGGAATAATATGGTCTTTATCTCCACTGGGAGGGAGATCAGGTTTTGAAGGAATGGAGGTATCCGGGTTGGAAATGGATTCTGGAGGAGGTGGGGATTGTTGTTGGTTCTGATTTTGAGGGGCAGTCAACAATCTTAGGAGTTTTGGAGGTAAAGGAGGTTTTGGGTTTGGATTGTTCGAACAAAGAGAAAAGGAATGAATGAGAGAGCCACATCCTTCACATGGGGTAGGCTTCGAATCATAAACAACTTTGAGAATGAGTTCTTCTCCATCAATAACCAAGTGAATTTCCTCCGGTAGGGTGAGTTTTTAGAAATTTGCACACAAACTCTAGCAAAAGTCAGATGCTTTCTTTTAGCTGTAAGAGAATCAACAGCTAATGATATACCTATGAAACTCGTAATTTTGGAAATGCCAGATCGGGTCCAAAGAGCCAACAGAAGATCCATTATTTTGATCCATAAAGGAATAGAAGCTGACTCATCTCTTTTTGATTTTGAACTTGGGAGACCATTTTTTAAGAATGAATGGTTTTCCAAGTAAAAACCAAGGGCTACCAGCCTAAACCATTTCATAGTCTTCTAATGCAAAAAGAATCCATCTATGAGACAGAAGAGTAAGCAAACCTTTGAGTTACCAAACATTTTCATAGTCGCAAGTAGCCTTTCGTAATAAGGATGTTGGCCCAATGAATACCCAACCAGAAACAAGGTTCCAGATGGAAGTTCCTTCAGACAAATCATCGGCAGTAAAAGAAATTTATGGGCTGGGGGAACAAAAGACATGGTGAAAATAGGGGTTTCATCAATAGAGGCGATGGTGGTATCTGCATAGAACGGGGTCAAAGAAGAGGGGACAGGGCAAAGCAAGGATGTATTGGAAAGAGGGAAGTCATTTGGATTGAGGGCCATAAAAGATGAGGGAGGGGAGGAGGATTCCCTCCCAGCCGGAGGGGAATGGAGTCGGGAGGAACCCAGACACATGAGAAAATGGAAACCCTAGTAGAGAAAAACATTCCAGTGCATAGTTAGGGAGCTTCCTCACTAATTGTATTATTGATTTAAATTTACCCATGTTCACTTTATTGGATAGCACCAGAGCAGCTTCTTGTACAAAGATTCCTACATTGCTTTCACATGAAACCTACTGTTTGAGTTTTCCCCCATTAGCAGCCTATTTACATTCTCCTACCAATATAGTTTAAAGCTTGTTACACATCTTCTTTCTCCAACCAAAAATCAATCCAAGTAATGACAAAATTCAGCCCATTGTATATCTTCTTTCCCCAACCAAATTTTAGCACACAAAAATCATCCCATCACAAGCTCATTATTTGCCCACTACATAAACCCTCTAAACCTGTTACAAATAGCCCATATAGCCATCAAAATCAGCCCAAAATCTGTAGTAAACTACCTTCAAGTAAGCCCAAAACCAACACTCCGACAACCTGATTGTATCCTCAAACTAGCCCATATTTAGCCTAGTTCATCTTCTCAAAAATTCTTACAGCAGCCCAACCATCTCCCATACTCCAAAAGCCCATGTAGCTTGTCTAGTGAGTCCATTTGGCAAAAACCCAAACAGCAACCTGAGCCCATTATCCCCACCAAAGCAACACATTCCTCCTAATTAACAAAGCCAAAGCCGACTGATCAGAAAACCATTTCTATCATTTCATTTTTTCTCCTGCTTTATTATTATTAGTTAACAGTAACTATTATTATTATTTGAAGTTAATATTACTACTTATGTGGATTAGTCAATGTTTACTTTATATCTTGGTTGCCGTCACATTCAAATATGTATATATGCTCGTATGTGTATATGTAAAAAGAAAGAGAAGAAGTTTCAAAAGGAAGGGGATATGATTAAAAAAAAGATTAAAATATAAAAAGATTAAAAATAGAAGAAAAAGAGAACAATAGCTTCAAAAAAAAAGGGGAAATCTCTTGTGCATTTTTACCACTTGTCAATGTCATCCCCGTGAAGGTATAATTTCTAAACATAAAAATCCTGCATTTGATATTTGTGTCGAGCTGGAAAACGCCCTATAAATTCTCTCGTAGCATAGTAGGAGGAAGCTCGATGTGACACATATGGCGAGGCGGGTAAGCTCTATATACACTATTATAGCATGGTGTGGAGTCCCTAATTAACTGTATATGCCCTTGTGATGTGGCAGGGAAAGCCACTTGTGTCTTCCAACAGGTATTTGAAGCCCCCATACATGCTTTTGTAGCATAGTGGGATCGAAGATGTAAGACCACGGTGTCACCCGACACCAACCATACATGCTCTTATAATGTGCTAGGATGACCCAATTTCTTGTAGTTTCCCCTAAAAGAGGAAGACTGCTAAATTTTTTAGCGAAATGAGGGACTTTATTTGGGCATTGGCTTGAACATTTGAACTCAAGCAAAGCCTTAAGTTGGACCACAGGATACTAAGACAAGATTTGGACAACTTGCTTGGACTTAGAGACCTTGACTTAATTTAAACCTAAATGAAAATTATAAAAGGTCATACTATAACTTGATTTCAAATGGACTAAGTGCAAAGGAGCATAATATTAGACCTAATTGAACTACATAAAAAGATAACAACATGCAAACAAGAATTAAATGAAAATGTAATCAAATAGCAAATGATCATCATAATGGATTCATAAAGGATTTTTGATATCCAAGCATTAATTGACAATCACGATTGCTCAATCAAGATCAAATGGAGGATGCATGTTCAATAGAGGACATAATTCACTGAGCGGTAGATTGGTCCCTCAATTGATATATACATAATCACTGATGAACGAGCCTATTCATCGAAATGAGAATCATCACTGAAGCAAGAAATGATGAAACTAAAGTGGCTCAAGATATTCAATCAAGTTGATATCCATGCAATGATTAAATGAAGAATATGACAATGTGCCTACAAGCAATGATTAATGAACATTATGAAAGATGCACACTGCAAAAGAACTGACACATACACAATCTACATATAAGTGGAAGTAGTAGATATACGACAATAATAGAAGACCCTCCATATGAAGAGCAAGTATACCTATAAGTGTCAATGATCAACTGAACAGTAAGTACACCAATTCTCTTGTGCATAGTGATGAGTGGTAAATATAATAGTTCATCAATCAACAACACAAATCCTCTGCAAGCACAAGGGTTCAAGGGCACTATCATTGGAGACCCATCACATATAAGCAAAGGCATCTACAAACAAACATATGAGAGGTCTCACTCATATAAAAGTTTGATCAAATGTGATGACGAAAAATATGTAGCGGATGCTAAACCATCCCATAATAAACAACCACTTAATATTAGTCAAAAGTACTGATTCCTTGTAACTAGTAGGATCTGATATACATTGGAAACGCAAACCATTAGTTCAGGGCAGTGGCCATTGGTTTTGAAATATAGGATATCAATAAAAAGCAGTCATCCAAGGTTAAAGTGATTAATTCTTTATTTAAGCCAACAACAGAAAATGATAATTATGGCATAATTAGGAAGTTGTTTATTGATTTCTATATGGGTTCTGAGAAGAGAAAGCCAGATCAAATTACCTTCAAAGATGAAGTGAGTGAGTATCAGTTCAACCAGGTTCTGAATATCGAGTTGGACAATATTATTGAGGTTTGCAAATTCTTGATGAGCAATGGTCATACATCTAACATACCACCTACGGTCAAATACATAAGGGCTACAACAAATATGAGTTCCTATGAGCTGCCATCGAAGACCCTTCAAATGTCTAAAATGCCCTTGCTCATGCACTATAGTATGTATACACATAGGTACACAGAAGGGTATGTATAATATACCCGCATGGGCCTGGCAAACATATTATGGGTACACACACAACATCTAAGGATGCTACACGGGTCAAATGATGAATTCAAGTTTGAAACTAATCCTTCTATAGGGGTTAATAGGAGTCGACATGGTTCAAACCATCAAACAAAAATACAGCTGTGAAGTCAACCGGGATATTTATTTTATACATTCATATTAGACTTTTAAGGCTTATAACCAAGAAAATCTAATGACGAATCTGATCCTCTGTCAACCAATAGATAGAGTCGACAAGGTCTAATCAATGAAATTGAAATGCCTATAAGACACCCCTATGATGGCCGTGTTGAGCGTAGATATCAACCAGAAGGTTAATTCCAAATACTCAAAACACTACCCAAATACCCATAAAATCCAAAAACCCAAAAAAATAAAAAATTCAAATATTTCAAATTGAAATTCTACCATTAAACACTTAAAGCAAAATCCATTCACCCTCCGCAACAATTTATTGAGGTGGACAAATATGAAAACAACTTTAGCTCATAAAGCGCTAATGTCTAGTTAAGAATATCACTAAGATTCATTCTTAAATAGTCTCTTACCAGTAAGGATGTGGCACGTATCCTCTAACCGATGATTTTGTCGCTAAATGACACTATATGTAAATAGTTATGACCGGGGCCCTCTGAATTTGGTGGTTTGCCGCCAAATGGCACCATTAAATTACAGTTATGGCCAGAGCCCGTATGCTTCCCAATTGCACTAAATTTTTGAGATATGAATTAATAGGATATAATCGATAAGGCATAAAAATCCTCTATTAGCTAAGGTGGATTTAAATTTTTTTTCCTTAAGTAAATATTCATCACATGTCTACAAGGTAACCATGGACTATGCAATCCATGACTACCGATAAAGATCCTTCTTTATATTAGGTCGACTAGCTTCTCTGACTAAGTAAACCACGGACCATGATAGCCTGAGACCACAGAACGATGGGATCTTGATCGGGTCTAGCATCCATTCCCCACCATCTGCTTTAAGTGCAAGATGGTGCATTTCCAATTTTAAATATTAATTTTCTTAAACACCTAAACTATACTACTACTATAGGCCAGATACTACGTGTTTCCACGTATCTGACTGATGACTAGCTTTAATCGAAAGTTCTCTCTCGTTACCAGGAGGGGTAATTAACTATAAGAGCTTGCACCTATAGGAAAATATAACTCATCTCATAAAGTCATCGCAAAATGAAGGCAAAATATCTAAGTTGTGTCTTATCTACAAACCAAGTCTGTCTTCCCAAAATTTATCCCAAAACTTAATTTGTTAAAACTCCCCCGAAAAATAATGGGGAGGCCAGGGCCGAATTTTCGGAGCCCACAACGATAGAGTTAGAATTTTTTGTCTCAACATTGTATTGATATCAAGAACACAAATAGGGAATTCATAGACAAGATTTTTTTATGTGAAAAATCCTAGAAAAAGGAAAAATGATGGGGCTATGCCTAGTTGAAATGATTCCACAAGTGTCTGAATAGATTACAAGTGATTGATTCGTCCTAAAAATTGAGAATGATCATATTACAATAGTCTACTATCGGGTTAAAATCTAGTAACAAACGGAGATCAGGTGAAGGTCTGGTGATGTTCGAATTGGCAAACTTCATCGTCAGTCGATGGCCGGGCAGAAGTCTGGCGTTAGTTGATGGCCGGGAAGAAGTCTGACGTCAATCGGTGACCGTGAAGAAATATGGCGTCACTTAGTAGCCAAGTAGAAGTTTGGCGTCAGTCGGTGGCTGGGTGGAAGTCCAGCGTCAATTGGTGACCAAGCAGAAGTTTGGTGACGGTCGGTAGCCGAGAAGTCTAGTAGTGGTTGAGGAGTCTTGTAGCAAGAGAACTCTAGTTTTTCTCTCTTCCTTATCTTCCATGTTTGGGTCCTCTTTCTTGAGGAATGAGAGATCAATTTATAGTTTTCTGAGTGTGGCATGGCCAGTAAATAGGAGGGAGATCAAGGATAAGTTGGAAGTTGTTTGAATGTACGGCCGATGTTGATCTCTTTGATTGTTGACCGTTTACTTGGCTTTTGAATGTCTTATTGATATCAAAATTCGACGATCTTGGGGTCGTTGGATTCATCTCGTGAAGCCGATCGATTCGACTATAAGCATGTCACGTTCGAAAATTGTTTGATTTTCCAATTTTTGGTTTGAACTTTCAAAATGCGCTTTAGGTCTTCGGTTTGAATCTATCTGGACTCGGATTGGGTCGAATTTGGTGTCGTTGGGTTCGTATTTTCAAGACGTTCAATTCGACAGTAAGTTTTCTGAAAGTGGCGTTTGACTGGTCACAGATTTAATTTCAAAAATTTTCAATTTGATTCTTCCTCGAGATTCGTGTTCAATCAAGATAATTTTTTGATGATATATCAATAATATTTATTTATTTTTACTTAATTGACTTGTTTCATGAGTAAGTGCTTAGCCGTTGAGAGAACCCAGTCATGTCAACCTCAAGCATCTCAGATGATACTAGGAAAAACATCAATATTTTATTATAATAATGAAATTAGCCCGATTCTGAAAATCAAGCAAATATCTAATATTAAAATTCATAGTTGAATTTTCCTCACACACCATCACTTTACAAACTTCCTCAGCCGCTGGGAGTCCTAAAATCTCAGAGCTAGTTTTGAGTATTCAGCATGTTTGGGCCTAAATAGTATTCACGCAACACTGGAAGCAACTACGAATTGCTTGGTCAGAGACAATGCATCAATGAACATTCAACTAGAGATTGCATTATAGAATTATACATTAAAAGGCTATCATGAACTTCAAAATTATTGCCCATTGCGCTTATATGGAAATGTTGTTTTGAGTGAAGGTGAAATAAATGGGGATATTTTAAGTAGAATTCAAGTTGGATGGTTGAAATGGAGGAATGCATCGAGCCCTTATGTGATAGAAAGTGCCACTCAAACATAAAAGGAAAATTCTATAAGATGGTGTTTAGACCTTCAATGTTCTATGGAGTAGAATATTGTCCATTAAAAGAGAAGCATAAGATTAAGTTAAGTGTTGCAGAGATGAGGATGTTCAGGTGGATGAGTGGCTTTACTCTTAGAATCAGGATACAAAACGAGCATATATGTGAAAATGGAGTAACTCTAGTTGTAGATAAGATTAGAGAAGTCGCCTTAAATGGTTTGGTCACATAAAATAGTGGCCTTCTGATGACCCGATTAGAAGAATAGATGCATTAGATTTGACTTATATCAAGAAAGGTAGATATAGACCCAAAAAAACTTAATTAGAAAATATCATAAATGACATTTCTTTATTAAATCTAAATGAGAATTTGACTCTTAACAAAAAAATGATTTATATAGCTGACTCCACATAGTAGGATAAAGGCTTGATATTGTTGTTGTTGTTTCTAATGCATGAAGATATTTTTATTTGCTAATAGACCCTTAATTGTTAAAATATTTAGTGGCAGATAAGTTCAATTGAAATTTACCTAATTATATTGAGCCTTCATAGAATCATTCAATAAGACATCCCAGGTCCCTATCGCTAAACATTCAACATAATCAAAAAAGCAATCTAAACGTTAATCCTAATGATACACATAATTAACTTCTCTATCTATCATCTAACACATTCAAGTACCTTGCACTGATCACCTTATTAATCAAAACAATTTTGATGTAGGACATGCAGAAATTTTTATTTTTATTAGCAAGAATTTTCAAGTCATAAATCTCAAATAATAATAATAATAATAATAATAATCTAAATGCTATTTAGATTAGACTCCAGCATTTAGATTAGACTCCATCATCAGACCTGGATCATGCCTGGATGATCACGAGTGTTGTTCCCTGGCCAAGGAGTTCCATCTTGCATGACCCAACCATCCTCGGGTGTTTTTTGAGCTTTAGCAACCAGAGCATTTATCCTGACTATGTACTCCTCATAATCTCGCTGCAATTAATTTCATGGCCAACATTCATTCAACACATTCACTTGTAATGGCTTTTAATTATAATGAGAAAATTTGTCATATACCTCAAAATACGTGGATTTAAGAGATCATATAAAAGCATGGAAAGAAAATTCTATTGCTGAGAAAATTACTAATAATAATAAAAAAATTAATTTATGGAAGTAAAATGCTTACTTTCATTGCCCTGCGTTCCTTCACAAAAGATGGCTGAACTTTATCTTTCAGGTAGTCAAATTTCTGCGAAAAATAGAACTCAGGCGCACGAGGTTCTATCAAGTATTTCTTACAAAATGGAACCCACTTTGTTGCAAACTCAGCTGTTTCTGCCATGGCCTCAAATGTAAGCATGGCAGCACCATCGTTGGAAACATAACACGATACTTTTCAACTGGATAATCCACAGCAAGGATTGAGAGAACAGTATTGGCAGTAACTAGTGGAGGCTCTTTTAATGGATCCACAGTACTAACAAAAAAGCCCACAGAAGCAAGCATGCAAGATTCACCCTCCATTTCATATCTAAAGGAAGCAGAGAAATGTAGTCAGACTAACCTGCTTGCAGATCTTTAAAACCATAATTCAGTTTTTATTAGCCTCAATAAATCAGATGAATATAAGCCTTGTGTAAGCAAAGCCACTCAAGTGTCTTGAAAATAATTTCCAGTTTTCAGACCTTTTATAACAAGCCATGTCTTAAACAAGGCTTTCCATTAAACTAAATATACTCAGTCATAACATTTACGAACAGCAATGATGACCATGATAACAAAATTCACCAAAAAAAATGTTTAAAAAAAAAACAGCTGTAACATATAATACTAGTAAACATTTTTCAGCAAATTATTTTTCAGTTTCAAGACATAAAAGTTCTAAATGAAAGACCCTAATAACATAAGTTGCAGGTTACGCAATAATATCAAAATATCAAAAGGAAAAATCTCATCAAACTATCAAAGTACTATAAGCTTGCGATGAATGGTCTACAATCCTAACTGATCATGCCAGTACATATCGATCGAAAGTAGCAAAAAAGAATTCTCACAAAAGTCGAATTAATACCTTTCAGAAAGAGTATCAATGTATGTCTCCCTGCAAATAGGAGACCACTTGGGAAACTGATCCAACACCCAAGAGAATGCAAACCAAACCTCGCATATGACTGAATTTAGCCATAGACCATAAGCACTATCAACAGGATTTGTAATCTATAATGGAAGAACAACCCAAGAATTATTAATCGCAATATAATCACAGTCCTATAAGGTGTGAGCTTATTACGAGATATAGGAATGATAGCTGAAAATGGTTTCCCAGCTTCTTGGGACCTGCATCCAGGAAAAAGACATTGGAAATTGTAATGACTTGCATTAACTAAATCATTACAACAACAACAACAACAACATCAAGCCTTTATCCCACTACGTGGGGTCGGCTACATGAATCCTTTTTCTCCATTGTGTCCTATTAAAAGTCAAATTCTCGTTTAAATCTAATAAAGAAAGGTCATTCCTAATATTTTCTAACCAAGTCTTTTTAGGTCTACCCCTACCTTTCTTAACATAAGTCAAATCTAATACCTCTACTCTCCTAACCGGGTCATCGCAAGGCCGCCGTTTTATGTGACCAAACCATCTAAGGCGACTTTCTCTAATCTTATCTTCTACTGGAGCTACTCCAACCTTTTCACGTATATGCTCATTTCGTATCCTATCTCTAAGGGTAAAGCCACTCATCCACCTGAGCAACCTCATCTCTGCCACACTTAACTTAGTATTATGCTTCTCTTTTAAAGGCCAACATTCGGCACCATAAAGCATTGCAGGCCTCACTACCATCTTATAGAATTTTCCCTTAAGTTTGAGGGGTACATTTCTATCACATAACAAGCCCGATGCATTCCTCCACTTCAACCATCCAACTTGAATTCTGCTGATAATATCCCCATCTATTTCACCATCACTCTGAACAATAGATCCAAGATATCTAAAACAAGTACTCTTATTAATGACTTGATCGCCCAAAGTCACAATCCCCTCACTAGGTCTATTACTACTAAAATTGCACTCCATATATTCCGTTTTAGATCTACTCAAGCGAAAACCTTTAGACTCTAAAGTTGACCTCCATAATTCAAGTTTACCTTCAACTCCCTCTCTAGTCTTATCAACAAGAAGAATATCATCAGCAAAAAGCATACACCAAGGTACATCCTCTTGCAAATGTCTAGTGAGAACATCCATGACTAAAGCAAAAAGATATGGGCTTAAGGCTGATCCTTGATGTAACCCAACCGAAATAGGGAAATACTTGGTCAATCCACCTTGTGTTTGAACACAAGTAATAGCTCCTGCATACATATCTTTAATGATTTGAATATAAGCATTATTGACTCCTTTCTTTTCAAGAACTCTCCATAGCACTTCTTTTGGAACTTTATCATATGCTTTTTCTAAATCAATAAATATCATATGTAGATCATCCTTATTTTCTCTATATTTCTCCATCAAACCTCTTAATAAATGTATGGCTTCCATAGTCGACCTACCCGGCATGAATCCAAATTGATTTTGAGAAACATTAGTATCACGCCGCAACCTATGCTCCAAAACTCGCTCCCAAAGTTTTAAAGTATGACACATTAACTTAATACCTCTATAATTCGCACAATCTTGAACATCACCTTTATTCTTAAAAATAGGAATTAACACACTCATTCTCCACTCATCTGGCATCTTCTTAGTCTTCAAAATAGTATTAAAAAGTTTAGTAAGCCATGAAATTCCTTCATCTCCTAAGCATTTCCATACCTCTATTGAAATATCATCAGGTCCAACAGCTTTTCCACCCTTCATTTTCTTTAAAGCCTCTCTAACTTCAGATTTACTAATACGCCGATAAAAACATAAATCTTTATTTTCATCTAGAGTGCTAAGGTCACTATAGTCAATCTTATTATCACAATCTTCATTAAAAAGTTTAGCAAAATATCTCATCCATCTTTGTTGAATATCATCTTCTAAGAAAAGTATTTTTTGATCTTCATCTTTAATACACTTCACTTGAACTAAATCCTTACTACTCCTATCTCTTTGTTTGGCTAATTTATACATATATCTTTCTCCCTCTTTAGTATCTAATCTATTATATAAATCACTAAAAGCTAATGCCTTTGCATCGCATATTGCTTTCTTAGCATCCTTACGAGCCACTTTATATATTTCCCAATTATCAGAATTTTTAAAATTAAACCAATCTTTATAACAAAGCTTCTTATTTTTAATTTTTTCTTGCACATTAGGATTCCACCACCAACTATTTTTACTATTGGGAGCTTTTCCCTTTGATACTCCAAGGACATCTTTTGCAATATTCTTAATATCACTAGCCACTTTCTCCCACATAATATTAGCATCCTCATGCACAGACAAAATCTTAAGATCTAAAATCTTATTTCCAAAAATATTTTTGTTAATATTCTTTAAAAGCCCCCATTTAATCCTAGAAAATTATTTTACTTTATTTTTTTTTTTTTATGCCCCTTAATCTTAAAGTCCAAAACTAATAATCGATGTTGGGTACATAAATTTTCACTCGGAATAACTTTACAATCTTTGCAATCTAAACGATTTGATTTTCTAATAGGAAAATAGTCAATCTGGGTTGTATTATATCCATTTTTATAAGTGATGAGATGTTCATTCCTTTTCTTAAATAAAGTATTAGCAATTAAAAAATCATAAGCTAAACAAAAATCCAATATGGTCTTGCCACCTTCATTCGTCGTTCCGAATCCATGGCCACCATGAATGCTTTTTTAAAATCATCTACCTCTCTACCAACATGTCCATTTAAATCTCCTCCAATAAAAACTCTTTCTTCAAGAGGTATATTTTGTATTAATTCTTCTAAGTCATTCCAAAAATTTAATTTAGAGCTCATATCCAAACCTACTTGAGGAGCATAAGCACTTATAATATTAACAATCTTATCATCAACAACAATCTTTAAAGCTATAATTCTATCTCCAATCCTATTAATTTTTATAACATTATCCTTTAAACTCTTATCTATAATAACACCTACACCATTTCTAGTACGACTCCTACCCGAATACCAAAGTTTAAATCCTAAACTATCAATTTCCTTAGCCTTATCTCCAACCCATTTAGTTTCCTGAATGCACAAAATATTTAACTTCCTATGAATCATAATATCTATTAATTCCATTAATTTTCCTGTAAGGGAACCTATATTCCAAGTTCCTATCCTAAAGAGAAATATTTTGAATCACAATATTCCAAGTTCCTATCCTTAGCATTAACTAAATCATTAAAGAGAAATATTTTAGAAATTCAAGAATTAACAATTATACACTTCCCATATATGCATTTTAGTAAGCTACCCTTCAAGGCACACAATCACCATATCATTGAATTATAAATATTAATTTAGTAAGAGTTTCTTTCGTCAACCTCATAACATGGAAAAAAAGGTCAGAAGCAAACTATGCCTTCGTATAATTCTTTGATTATTTCCTGGTAGGATTCAGCCAATGAAAACATTTGAGTGACTTATAAGAACACCCTTCATTATGATATGTAGCAAATTGTAAGTTTGAAATGAAAATCAACATGCTTTGCAGGCTTACTATATAACAGTATAAGCATTATTTGCACTAAAAATAAGGACACCAAACAATTTTTTCATCTTGAGCCAACACAAATAAGCACAAACAGAATGAAGAGCATTTAAGGCCGTAGGTTGAGACTTAAAAGACCAAGTGTTATTCTGACTGCATTTGAATTTAACGTTTTTAATGGTGCCAAAAAACGACCTTGATAATGTATAAGCACATACAGAATGAAATAAGATTCTTATATGCTTTTTGTTACGAGGTGTGCATATTATGGTTATATATATCTAGAACCCTTTAAAAAATAAGTATAACTTATCATGAAGGAACGCAGCATAAACTAAAAAAAAAACAAACAAAAAAAATAAATAAATAATCAAATTGTTGGAAACTAAATTTTTTTTTTTAAGCAAAAAAATTATATCAAGCAAATGATGAGAGTATAAATTATGGTGGATTAGTTGATATAATGAGTAAGATGATTTTCAAAAGGATAACATATATACATAGGAGGGTTACTTCATACTTATTTAGCTATCGCAAATTTTGTAAAATATCAAATTAAAACATGATTTTATCTTAATTCTTCGTATTTCTTGACAAGCAACTCTAACAACTAATAATTCCCCGTGAGTGCATGGTTATAATTTGCTTTACTAAAACACCTTAGCAACAATTGTAATTTTCATTGATCTAATACGATGTAGTGCATACGAAGACAAATACAGATTTAAAACTTAAATAAATGAGGATCATTTAAGGCCTTAGGGTGAGACTTAAGAGAACACTTAAGTGCTACCCAACGCATCAAACACCCTCAAGGAAATATGGCTTCTGAACACTTGACGAGTTAGGCATCACCATAAGCACTCTTCTAAACAACATAAGGCACTAAGAAAAGAAATAGATACATCACTTATTTAAATTTATTTTTGTTATAAGGAATATTTTCAAAGAGTATAAAATGATAGTTATCACATTAAATTATAAAAAATCATGCTCCACAATTTTATAAGTTAAAAAACCAAGCTAAATAAATTATTATAAGGATATATAATCTAACAAAAAAGATTATAGTTAAGTATAGCCTAAAGTTAATAGCATTCATTATTATCAATTTCATCTTTATCATGATTCATACTATTTTCTCTATCCCTAGATTTAAAACCTTTCATCTCTTCATAATCTCCTAAACACTATAATTATCAAATCACAAGCCCTGGATAAGAAAAGTAGATGGCTACGTTAAGTAGTCGATATCCAGCATAAAACTTGTTGAACAATCAAGACATAAATTCTTTAATATATAGTGTTAATGCTAGAGCATTCCCTAAAAGCGACATGTTGTATGACCTGAATATAGTAAAAATTGTGCAAGGGCCAATGCATCAGCACCCGGGTATAGTATTAAATAAGAAAGGGTTCCCACATTATGGATGAATGACGACAAAAAAATTAGTCTATGAAACTAGAATTAAAATAATAACTTAGAATATGAGTTCTCTTATAGAAAAAATAATAAAATTAATAGATACAATGATTTATAAAAAGATAAAAATTTCATATATTCAAAAAATTAAATTGGCTGGAAAAAAAAGCTAAAGTGATTGATAATTTCAGATTTAAACTATAATATTAATATAGGAGTCATATTAAAAATAGTATAGATGTGATTGTAAATAAGCGTACGAGGGACAATGTTATAGAAATTAATAGAATTGAAGATAAAATTATAGTTTTAAAGATTGTTGTTGATGTTAAGATTTTTAACATTATAAGTGTTTATACCCCTCAAGTAATCTTGCATATGTATTCAAAAATAACGTTTTGGAATGACTTAAAAGAAATAATACAAAGGATACCTCTTGAAAAATGATTTTTTATTGGATGAGATTCAAATGAACATATTAGCAGAGTGTTAGAAGATTTTCAAAGCATTCATGATGAATATAAATTTTGAAGCTACTAATAAAGATGATAGGATCATATTAGATTTTGCTCTAGCTTATGGTAATTGCTAATACTTTATTTTAAAAAAAGATATGAGTATTTTGTAACTTATAAGAAGATACATAGCAAAACTAATATTTGTTACCTATTATAAGAAAAATAAATTGTTTAGATTGCAAAAATTATAAAGCATATCTAAGTGAAAGTTCATGTACATAACAATGCTAATTAGTTTTAAATTTTAAGATGGAGTGTAAAATAAAAATTAAAGAAAAATATTGTCTTAATATTAGATATGAGTATTTAAAAAATGCTATTAAAATTATTTTTGTGAGTAAGACTCAAGATCTTAAGAATTGAATTATTTATGTAGAAGCTTATATTTTGTGGGAAAACAATAGCTAGTGAGGTTAAGTGTGTTGTAAAATATATATTAGAAGAATAAAAATAGCTCTTAAGAGTAAAAGTAGTTGGTGTTGGAATCAAAATGTGCAAAAAAGATAAAAAATAAAAAAAAATATTATAAAAATTAATTTAGATTTAAAATCTCAAAAATTTTGAAAAAACAATATAGAGCAACCTATAGGGAGCCTAAGAAAGTAATATATAATAAAAAAATAGATTTTTGTGATTTATATAATATATTAGAAGCTTAGAAGAGCAAAAGATGTATGTATAAGTTAGTCAAGTAAATAGATAATAGAAGTAAAGATTTGTTTAAGTGAAGTAAATTAAAGATGAAGATCAAAATGTGTCACGACCCAGCTCGGTGAGCTCGCGTAGGCGAGGCAGAAACAGAGGTCGGACGGTAGGTCAAATATCTAAACTTTCTAATTACTAAATTCATCTCCAAAATATTTGAAAGAGCCTCTAAAATATCAAATTTGAAGTCACATAAAGCAAGCATATATTTTAAAAATTCATAGTTTTGTCTAATTACACAATTTAATCAAAATAACCCTTCACCCTCACATAAAATTATTTAAACTAATTTCTATTTTCGGATTTGCCTAAAATCCAAATTTTATAGAAAACAAAAATTTGCAAAACCCTAACTTTCCAAATCTCAAAAATAGTTTGAGGAAATTTCGTTCCTACAATTAAAACATCTTCCTTATTCATTTCGTAAAGAAAAACTAGGTTTTTTGTCAAACCCTAGAAAGTTTCTCTTTAAAAAATCTAATAGAAAAGAATGAATCTCTTTCATAAAAACTCGCCTTAGCCTCCTTAAATCTCCCTCTTCGATTTCCCCTAAGCCCGGTCGCCGGAAACCGCTACCGGAGCCACTCACCCAAGCCTTGAGTCGCCTTGCCCGTCCTCCCCTTCTCCCTTTCTTCCGCTCGGTTGAGTTTCGGCCGAACGAAATGAATGAGGGACCGAATGGACTCGGTCCCTCTAATTCCCTTGAGATAGCAAAATGTCTATTTTGCCCTCACTTAAACAACCCATGCATGAATAAACATTAGGGGTACTTTTGATATATCTTAACTTCAAACATTTTTATCTTCCAAAATAAGCAAATTTAAATATGAGTTCTATATATCAAATTTCTTAGAATTTATAAAATTATTACCGTCGAAATCCGACAACATTAAAAATTTCACTTAAAACTCATTGCGACGCATCGAAAAACGTGCGAGTTCTAAAACGGCATTTTTCGGGTTTTATAATTCTCCCCTCCTAATAAAAATTTTGTCGTCAAAATTTAAACAACTTCTAGTTGCAGATAAACCGACAGCTTCCATTTCATTAACATAAACCTCAACATTGAAACATGACAAACTAAACATCTAAAATATCATAGCAAAATAGTCTGATGAACTCCAAAATATCTGACATAACATAACAAGATAAACTACTAAATTCAAAACACCAAAACATCAGGTTTATCATTACAAGTCGCTAAAAATAAACTATAAAGTCATCTCAATTGTCATTGTCAGCATCTACAGATTCATCGGGCTCTTGCTGAGTCAAAGTGTAAACTCGCGGTCAAACATTGTGTTTGGATTGATTTTGCACTGAACCTGCAACTGATGGTTCTATCATCATGGGTTTGCTAAAGTTCCTCTGTAAAGGTGCTTCACTTGGTCTCATTTCTCCTGAAGTCTTCTGATCTAATGCAGGACAACAGTTTGCTATATGTTCAGGCTGATGACACCAATAGCAAGTGTTGGAACCAATCAGACATTCACCTTTATGTAATCTGCGACACTTAGCACAAGGTTCAGTGACTTTACTTACAATTGCACCACTGCCTCCACTAGAACTAAACTTGGACTTCTTCCCATTTGATCCCTCAGTCAGATTGCTTTAAATATCCTCTTCAAAACTCTTCCTTTTTTGAAAATCTCTTCTCCTCTAAGTATTCTGCAAGTCACTCTCAATTCTTCTTGCCCTCTCTACCAAGGTAGCATAATCCTCAATGCCAAAAGGAATCAAGGGTTGTCTAATAACATCCTTCAAACCAGATAAGAAATGATGACATTTCTCTTCTGCATTGGGTATCATATGTGAGGCATACCTGGAAAGTCTAGTGAACTCCGCCTCATACTCAGTAATAGTTTTATCACCTTGCACCAATCTATTGAATTTATCTTGCATCTGCCTCATAGCAGACATTGGTACATATCAGTCTCTAAACACCTTGACAAACTCTTCCCATGTCACTTGGCTGCTAGGTCTTCCTCCAAAAGTCTCTCGTAATTGACTTCTCCACCATCTCTCTGCTTCCCCATTGAAGGCATAGGCAGCTAAGGTAACCCTTCTATCTTGAGGGCATAGCATTCCTTCAAATATCTTTTCTATTCTCATTAACCAATCCTCTGCCTCTATGGGTCCACCACCTATGAACGATGGAGGCTTCATATCTTGGAATAATTTCAAGTTTTTATCTATTACAGTGCTTCCATTGCCTCCAGCCTGAGTCTGAGTACTCTTTATCATTTGTGTCATAGCCGCCATCATTTGTGTGAAAGAATCCATAGTAGCATTGATGCTACTACTCGAAGGCTCTACTACAACTGGTATCTCCCTCCTAATCTCTCTCGTAGTGCCATCAGTGGCATCATTTTCAGGGTTTATGGCTCTGAGATATAACCGATGAAACAAAATTAGAAATCTATAACACACATACCGTATACTTAAACTAACCTAGAGAATCATCCTATTGGCTCTTTCATATTGATTAATGTTCCTAAATCTTTGCTCTGATACCACTTTTGTCACGACCCGATCCGGTGAGCTCGCGTAGGTGAGGCGGAAACAGAGGTCGGACGGTAGGTCAAATATCTAAACTATCTAATTACTAAATTCATCTCCAAAATATTTGAAAGAGCCTCTAAAACATCAAATTTGAAATCACATAAAGCAAGCATATATTTTGAAAATTCATAGTTTTGTATAATTACACAATTTAATCAAAATAACCCTTCACCCTAACATTAAATTATTTATACTAATTTCTATTTTCAGATTTGCCTAAAATCCAAATTTTATAGAAAACAAAAATTTACAAAATCCTAACTTTCCAAATCTCAAAAATAATTTGAGGAAATTTCGTTCCTACAATTAAAACATCTTCCTTATTCATTTCGTAAAGAAAAAGTAGGTTTTTGTCAAACCCTAGAAAGTTTCTCTTCCAAAAATCTAAGAGAAAAGAATGAATCTCTTTCTTAAAAACTCACCTTAGCCTCCTTGAATCCCCCTCTTCTATTTCCCCTAAGCCCGGTCGCCGGAAACCGCCGCCGGAGCCACTCACCCAAGCCTTGAGTCGCCTTGCCCGTCCGCCCCTTCTCCCTTTTTTCCGCTTGGTTGAGTTTCGGCCAAACGAAATGAATGAGGGACCGAATGGATTTGATTTCTTTAATTCCCTCGAGATGGCAAAATGTCTATTTTGCCCTCACTTAAACAACCCGTGCATGAATAAACATTAGGGGTACTTTGGGTATATCTTAACTTCAAACATTTTTATCTTCTGAAATAAGCAAATTTTAAATGAGTTCTATATATCAAATTTCTTAGAATTTTGCATAAAAATTTATAAAATTATTCCCGTCAAAATCTGACAACCTTAAAAATTTCACTTAAAACTCTATGTGACTCATCGAAAAGCGTGCGAGTTCTAAAACGTCATTTTTCGGGTTTTACAAAATGTACTTCTCTTATAAAAATATTCAATATAGATTGATGAGATATTTGATAAAATTTTCAATAACAATTATAAGAATACATTGACATTAGTGATCTTAGCATCCTAAGTATAAATATAGATTTTTGTTTTTATCATCATATTAATAAATCAAAGTTGGAGAGGACTCAAAGAAAATGAAATGTGAAACAAAAATAGTAAACCTAATGATATTCTAATGGAAGTGTGAAAATGCTTAAAAGATAAAGAAATTTTTTGACTTAATAAACTCTTCAATATTATTTTGAAAACTAAAAGGATATCTGATTAGTGAAAAAAGATTGTTGTATCCCATTTTTAAAAATAAATGTGATGCAAAAGAGTGTATAAATTATAGAAGAATTAAATTAATGCGTCATACATTAAAATTATGGGAGAAAGTAACTGAGCATAAGTTACGACTTGATACTAATGTTTCTCAAAATCAATTTAGATTCATGTCGGTTAGATCTACTATGGAAGCTATACATTTGCTTAGAGGTTTGATGGAAAAGTATACAGAGTAAGGATATGATATTTATTGATTTAGATAAAGCATATGATAAAGTTCCAAGACAAGCACTTTAGAATTCTAGAAAAGAAAGGAGTTAAAAATACTCATATTTAAGTCATTAATGATATGTTTACATGAGTTGTTAATAGTGTTCAAACACAATGTGGTTTGACCAAGTATTTTCCTACAAATGGATTGCATCAAGGATAAATTTTAAGCTCATATCTTTTTGTTTTAGTCGTGGATGTTCTTATTAGAAATTTGCAAGAGGATGTACCTTGTTGTAGGTCTTTTCCTAATGATATTTTTCTTGTTGATAAGAATAGAGATGGAGTTGACAAAAACTTTAATGATGGAGGTCAACCTTAGAGTCTAATGATTTTCATTGAGTTGATTTAAAACTGGATACATTGAGTGTAATTTCAATAGTAAAAGATATAGTGGTGAGATTGTGGCATTGGTTGATCAAGTCATTAAAAAAAGTGTACGTTTTAAATATTTCAGGTTTATTATTCAATGTGATGGTGAAATAGATTGGGATATTATTAGTAGAAATGTTGAAGTTGAGGAATGCATCAGACTTATTGTGTGATAGGTGCACCACTCAAACTTAAGGAAAATTTTATAAGATAGTGGTGAGACCTACAATGTTTTATGGTGCAAAGTATTGGCCACTAAAAGAGAAGCATAAAATTAAGTGTAGCAGAAATGAGGATGCTCAATTCTGAGTGGCTTTACACTTAAAATGCGATGCAAGCATATACGTGAGAAGGCTGGAGTAGCACTAGTAGCAAAGAAGATTAGAGAGAGTTGCCTTAGATGGTTTGGTCATATAAAACGTTGGCCTTATGATATCCTTGTTTGGAGAGTAAATATATTATATTTGACCTATGTTAAGAAAGGTAAAGGTAAAAATAAAATGATTTGGTTATGAAGTATTAAAAATAATATTTTTTTATTAGATTTTGTTGACCTGCTGTACAAAAAAAAAAGAAAATCAAAATCCCTTACCTGCCGCAGCATGCCGCACGATCTCGCACGTCGAGACCATGTCGACGACGCCTCACGCACGTCGCTCCCACGTCGCTCGCACGACTCGCTCGAGTCGTTAAAAGCCCGAAAGCAACGAGGCCTTCGGCCTCTTCTCGCGATCTCGCTTTCTCCCCTGATATCTCTTCTCCACGCGAACGCTCCCTATCCTTCCGATCCTCCCTCTGTTTCCACGACCGGAGCCGGCCGAGCCCCCTCCGACGCCGTTCGACCACGCTCCTTCGATCGACTTCCCCTTTCCAGCCGGATCGGAAGTTCCGATACTTTGATCGGAAGCAACCAACTGGAGCTCGCTTGCTGGGACGGTAACTTTCTCCCTACCGCGTGCTTCTTCGACTCCCTCTGGCTGTTCGACCGTGCTCCTTCGCCGACTTTCCCTTCCAGTCGGACCGGAAGGTACGACATTTTGATCGGAAGTGAGAACAGGAGCTCGCTCGGCTGTGAAATTAACTTCCTCCCATTCGCACGCTTCTTCGACTCCTCCAACGGCTTGCCCTGTCTGTCGGATCGGAAGTTTGGCATTTTGATCGGAAGCATCAACGGGAGCCTGCTGGAAGTGAAGGTAACTTTCCTCCTTTCACGTACTTCTTCAGCCAAATCCCGAAAATCCACTGAACTTAGGGATTTAGAAAATACGGGATTTAAGCCTAAAATCCCTAATCATATTTTAATCCATTATTATGTTTATTATAATTATTATTAATTATATTTAATAGTTATTTAATTATTATAATAATTAATTATCTAATTATAATTAATTAGTAATTATTAATTAATTATTAATTATAATTAGTCGTTGATTAATTATAATTATAATTGATTTATTAATTATAATTAATTATTAATTAATAATTAATTATCAATAATAATTATCTAATTATTATTATTATTATAATTAATATAAATTATAATAAAGAATAATAATGAATTGTATGATTGCTTCCTATCTTGCCTCCTGCCGACAGTCGCTGACGATTCTCCGCCGGTCCTGAAGGTATAATTCCTAAACCTAGATTTCCCCCTCGACGTTCGCGACGAACTAGCAAACCCCCGAGGCGCCCATGTGGCGTTGCAGGGAGGGAAGCTAGTGCGACGCCTACGACGAGGCGGAAATCGCCTCGATTCTTTTCTCGATGCCTGCAACGGGCCGGCAAACCCCCGAGGCGCTCAAGTAGCGTTTAGGGTGGGAAACCGGTGCGATGCTTGCGACGATTTAAGGATCCCTCTTTAAAGTTTGCAACGAGCCGGCAAACCCCCGAGGCGCTCAAGTAGCGTTTAGGGTGGGAAACTGGTGCGACGCTTGCGGCGAAGGGGATAAAAAAATGTGTTCTTTATTTTCATGTAAGTACCCCTGAACGCCCACGTGGTGCAGAGGGGGGAAATCTGCTTTTTTCTGACCTATGTTCCACACCCTTAAACGCTCACGTAGCGGGCGGGGATTTTTGATAAAATATGCGACCGCGGTGTCATTTTTGACACCTACCTGAAGCGCTCACGTAGCGTCGAGGGGAAGGTTGCCTCTTGGTTTTTCCCCTAAACGGGGGAGACGCCGGGAGGCTGCCGAAATTTCGGGTGAACTACTACTACACTCAGGACCTGTTTTGAACTCAAAAGAACAAAATATTTGGACCAAACAAGAAAGAGCAGTGAACTCTTGGAATATGAACATAAACTGTGGACTTGTGGACCGTCGAACTTGATTGAACATGTGCAGAGGACCCGAACAAATTCAAAAGATTTCTAAAAGGCCAAATTCAAAAAAAAAATCAAGTCAAAATTGGAATTGAACTCAAACCAGTTTGAACCTACACTTGAACTCAAACGACTACGGCATGAATACAACATCAACACTGAATCAAGCCTAATCAAATGATGTTAAACTGAACCAAAGACTTGAAAGACTTGTACTTATGTTCTGAACTCAAAACTAGAAGATGTGGACAACAAGAACTTATGCACTTGAGCCTAAACTGCACAACGCCAAGTAAAGTTTGGAAAAACAACAGCTTCAAATCCAGATGACCATATTGAGTTTGAAACTCAAGTCTGGATGAAATTGAACTTAAATCCAAACACATGCAAGGATAGGGCTTGAATCCTGTGTAAGGGAGTTCAAACAAGAACATTCGTATGGTTAATAGTGATTCAAAGTACACTACAAGACCTTGGTTCATAAATCTCCTACAACAATCGCCCACTGCCTGTTGATTGAGATGGCGATACGGGAGGCCAATGGTGAAGAATTCGCCCTCCTACAAACAAATACAATCGACAAAACCCACCTGAGATTGGTGAAAGGTGGAAATGGCAAAATTGACAACGACTCCCCTACGAGTACTCCTAAGAACTCATAGTGGCTTCAACGGGTGTCCCTCCCACATATACTGTTGAAATCTCCTACGACAATTTCTACAAACGCCTGTTGATTGAGAAGGCAATGTTGGAGATCGGCAATCAAGGACCCCTTCCTACAAACAAGTACAATAACCACCTGAGATTGGTGAAAGGTGGTTTCAATGCAAAGATAAGGGCTCTCCTACGAATACTACTAGGAGGTCGTAGCAGATACAACTGACCTCCAGCAAATAAATATTTGTGGATAACAACAGTGTGTATGTCGTATGTACAATGAAACACTGTGGACACAAGTACATCTCCTACGAACAGTTCCAGGAGCTCTTAGTGAATACAACGGGTCTCCGCAAATACATACAAGTCACTTGTGGATAACAACAGTGGATACCTCATAGGCACAACGAACCACTGTGGGCACTAGTACAATCAACAACCCACCTGAGATTGGTGACAGGTGAGCATGATGTAGGAAACAATGGGTCTCCTACAAATAGTTCCAGGTGCTCGTAATAGATACAATGGATCCCTGCAAACAACTACAAATCACTTATGGATAACAACAGTGAGAGTTTCGTAAGCATAGCGAGCCACTGTGGACATAAGTACATTTCCTCCGACGATCCCTACATACGCCTGTTGATTGAGATGGCGATACGGGAAAATCAATGACGGAGAATCCGCCTTCCTACAAACAAGTACAATCAACAAACCACCTGAGATTGGTGAGAGGTGGGCACAATACCGATGTCAATGGGTCTCCTACAAATATCTTCAGGAAGTCGTAGTGAGTACAACAGTCCCCTGCAGATGACTACAAATAACTTGTGGATAACAACAGTGCGTACATCGTAAGCATGACGAACCACTGTGGACACAAGTATATTTATCACCTATGACAACGGTGATCAAGATCTTCAAGTATTTCGGGTACAATAGCAACCCGATGTACGAAAAACTCTATTACACTAAAGATCTTGAAAGGAAATCTTCTCAAAGTGAAGCGACAATCAGTGAACTTCAAAGTCCAAAAGAACCTTCCCCGGTGAATGAGAAAGGGGGAGTCAATATTAAGTCCAATACTCCAAAATCCAGAAAACCTTCCCCGGTGAATGAGAAAGGGGGAGTCAATATCAAGTCCAATATTCCAAAGTTCAGAAAGACTTTTCCCCGGTGAATGAGAAAGGGGGAGGGGGGTAAAACGCCACCGGATCTGCAACACGTATACAAGCAGACAGAAGGCGTCTACGATCTACAATTCAACGCCACCGGATCCGCAACACGTATACAAGCAGACAGAAGGCGTCTACGATCTACAATTCATCGCCACCGGATCTGCAACACGTATACAAGCAGACAGAAGGCGTCTACGATCTACATTGCATCGCCACCGGATCTGCAACACGTATACAAGCAGACAGAAGGCGTCTACGATCTACAATTCATCGCCACCGGATCTGCAACACATATACAAGCAGACAGAAGGCGTCTACAACCTGCAACGCAACGCCACCGGATCTGCAACACGTATACAAGCAGACAGAAGGCGTCTACGATCTACAATTCATCTCCACCGGATCTGCAACACTGATACAAGCAGACAGAAGGCGTCTACAACATTCTTATTCGGCCTTTAAGGCCTTCAACAAAGAAAGTTCATGAACAAAGGCATGAAGCCTACAGAACCCGATCCTCCTATACGGATCAATAGGAGTCGACAGAGTTTGAACTATCAAATAGATACATGGTTGTAGCGACCGGTGTATTTGTTTAAATACATTCTTTTTAGGCCTTCAATACCTAAAATCAAGAAAATTCATGAACAAAGGCACGAAGCCTACGAGAAACCCGATCCTCGAGCAAAAGCTTGATCGAGTTGACAAGGTTCAATCAAATGGAAATGACCCCCAAACACCCCTATGATGGTCGTGTTGAATGATGATCTCAACCGGAGGGGTTAATTTCAGGCATTCTCAAATGCCTCCCAAAAAGTCCAATCAAAATCCAAAGCTCCACAAATCCCAAAGCCCAGATATTTAAAATCTGAAATCAATCCATCAATCGCTCAAAGCAAAAACCATCCACCCTCCGCAACAGTTTGCCGAGGTGGACAAATTCAAATTTACTTCAGCTCACAAAAGAGCTAAAATGCCTAGTCGAAAATATCACTAGGATCCATTCTCAAACAATCTCCTGTCAGTAAGGACGTGGTACGTGTCCTCTAATCGGCGGTCTGCCGCTAAATGGCCACCGCAGGATAAACGGTTATGATGACCCGGGGCCCTCTGAACCGCGTGGTTTCGCCGCCAAATGGCACCACGATATCTCGGTTATGGCCAGAGCCAATACGCTCCTTACTGACATCAAATTCTTGAGATATGAATCAATAGGATATGATTGATAGGGCACAAAGCCCTCGGTCAGCTAAGGTGGATTCAAATTTATCCCCTTAGACAAACATTCACCCCAGGTCTACAAGGTCCCCTTGGACGAAGCAACCCATGGCTGCCGACAAGGATCCTTCTGTCAGGTTGGGTCGACTACCTCCTCTGACTAAGTAGACCAGGGACCACGATGGCCCGGGACGACGGAACCATGGGATCTTGATCGGGCCCATCATCCATTCCCCCACCATCCGCTTTAAGTGCTGAATGGTGAAAATTTCTATTTTAAATATCACTCTCCAAATTCCCAAATTCAATCCCAATCCAAATCTTCAAATCTTCAAAACCCAACTCTTCAATTCCCAACCATTTCCAACATCTGAAATCTATGCTGCTACTATATGCCAGATAACGTGTATTCTATACGTATCTGATTGATGACTAGCCTTAATCGAAAGTTCTCTCTCGTGATCGGGAGGGGTAATTAACTATAGGTGCGCCTATAGGAAACCAGAACTCAGATCATAAAGTCCTCACAAAATGAGGGCGAAATCTCTGGGTAGTGTCTTATCTACAAACCCATCTGCCTTCCAAAATTTACCTCGGAACTTAATTCGTTAAAACTCCCTCGCCGAATAAGAAAAGCGAGCGGAGGCCGGGGCCGAATTTTCGGAGCCCACAGATTTAAATAAGAATTTGACTCTTAATTGGACGCAATGGAGAAAAATGATTCATGTAGTAGACCCCATATATAGTGGGATAAAATCTTGTTATTTTTATTGTTGTTGTATCTCAAGGACTTGAAGCTCTTGCACCTGAATTTAATAGAATTTCTTTCCAATGGTGCATACATGTTTCTCCAACCATTCATATCCTTTTCAAATCATCCCATGTCAAGTTATTACTAATAAAAACAAACTCATCATCAATAATAAAAGTATTAGCACCGATGGCTAAAGCAAAATTCAAGCTTGCCTTTGACAAAACTAGGCAATTCAATATTGGTTCAAGTTTTAAGTTTTTTTTACTTGTGAAGTGCCATTTTAAAATTTATATGTGTTCCTAGCCCCACTTTCCTATCCTCATCAAGAACAATTAGTATTAATGTCGTAAGTGATTAAATTTTACATGACCACACACATGATATAAAACAAAAGGAGAATCTTTTACCGAATAATAATACCTCTAAACTAGGAAAAAAAAATTTTCACACCTAACTACAATTTTGCAACCGAAACTTACATCCTCATCTTTTCAAAGGAAATGAGGTAGAGAGTGGAGAATGAGAGCATGCAAGGAGGGTAAGGAGGCCACTTTTGTTGCTTTCATCTAGCTATCTTTACAAAAAACAAAAAGGAAAGAGGTAAATCAAATAAAGAGAAAGAAGGTAGGTTGATAACATCTCACCATAATTATGCCCTTTTAATTGCCATTTCACCACAGAAATGTCTCTATTACATTCATCATTTATTAATAATGAATACCCTTTTTATGCCACTATAAAATCTAGCTATCTATAAAGATGAATGCTGCAAATTAACCATGCTTCATGGTTTAGTTTTAGAATTAAATATTAGTAGAAAAAGTGTGAAAAGAAATAGGGGACAATACAACAAGCAAATAGATGATGCGGACAAAAGATACAGGGAGCCTATACCCTTCGCCCACAAAGAGACACGACGGACTTCTACGGACGAACTTGAGAAAGAGACGAGAAAATGGACTAGAAAATCAACAAAAGGGAAGAACAAACTAAAGGGAAGAACAAACTCTTATATTTCAAATAAAATTAAACAAAAGAAATTACAACGACGATTTACAAACAACACGACAGACACCCTAAAGTTGCTGCACTTTGAGAAGAAGGATACAGGTGGAGTGACACTTGCGGAGAGACGAAGAGATTAGAAGCCCGAGAAGAAAGGGTGGAAAGAGCCCGCAGGATTTCCGGAGGGGATGAGAAAAGAAGGTTGGAAAGAGCCCGCAGGATTTCCGAGCAACCCGCAGGTTAACTGAATTTTTTCAAAAATCAAATATCATTCAAGTATTCAAAACATTACAAAGCCCCCCATATTTATAGGTATGAAAGGGGAATACAAAAGGACACAAACACTTAATTTAAAGCATTTAAAACACATAGAAAACTTCCCCCCAAGCTCTCGGTTTACACCCAAACCAGGAACCAAGGAGACAGCCACGGGAGACGAAGGGAACCGCACGGACCGAGAGCCACAGCCGCGGGAAACGAAGGAACCGCACGGAAGAAGGAGCCGGCCATGAGTTCCCAAGAGGCATACACAAAATTCAACTTCCCATGGTGGAATTCAAGGAGCCACACATGGGAAGACTAAACAACTATCTTGGATTCCTAAAAGCCATATTTTGGAAATCCAAGAGACAACTTTTTAAGACATTAAAAACTATAATAAAAAATGCATTTAAATAAAGATAAATATGAACTAAAATGTTAGCTCATAATGAGCTAACCCTTAGTTCAATAAATGAACTAAAGTTCAGCTCATAAATGAACTAAAAGTTTAGCTCAAATATGAAAAACTACTAGACTCAAGGGAAGCCAAAATATGATTTATTTTGGACTAGTGTTGACCCCCCCCTTTGTCTACATCAGACTCCCCTTCTTGTGAAACTCATCTCCCGATGAGTTCGCTTTAGATTTGAATCGAGGAGGTGAAGACGGCGCTTCCATTTCACTGATCAGTTCTTCATACATCTGCATGATCTTGTCTCGCTCTCTCAGGAATTTGTCTTGTAAGCGCTGCTTTTTCTTCATGTACCTTTCTGTACGTAGATGCATCCATACTTGAAGCTTGTACAGATCATATTCCAGTGGATGTGTTGACTTTGATGGAATCCACCTATCCATAGAATCTTCAATGTCTTCTGCCTTGCTTTCTTCAAATTTTTTGTCTTTTTTCATTTTTTTTGACAGACTCAAAAAGACTCAAAAAATTACAAGACTCACAATAAGACTCACGACACAACACGACTTACAAGACTCACACTTGACTTAACAAAACAAAACATGACAACCAAATTTTGACAAACTCACAAACCTAGGACTTCCTAACTTGCTCTGATACCAATTGATGCGGACAAAAGATACAGGGAGCCTATACCCTTCGCCCACAAAGAGACACGACGGACTTCTATCGACTAAAATGAGAAAAGAACGAGGAAAGGGACTAGAAAATCAACAAAAGGGAAGAACAAACTAAAGGGAAGAACAAACTCTTATATTTCAAATAAAATTAAACAAAATAAATTACAACGACGACTTACAAACAACACGACAGACACCCTAAAGTTGCTGCACTTTGAGAAGAAGGATACAGGTGGAGTGGCACTTGCGGAGAGACGAAGAGATTAGAAGCCCGAGAAGAAAGGGTGGAAAGAGCCCGCAGGATTTCCGGAGGGGATGAGAAAAGAAGGTTGGAAAGAGCCCACAGGATTTCCGAGCAACCCGCAGGTTAACTGAATTTTTCCAAAAATTAAATATCATTCAACTATTCAAAACATTACAAAGCCCCCCATATTTATAGGTATGAAAGGGGAATACAAAAGGACACAAACACTTAATTTAAAGCATTTAAAACACATAGAAAACTTCCCCCCAAGCTCTCGGTTTACACCCAAACCAGGAACCAAGGAGACAGCCACGGGAGACGAAGGGAACCGCACGGACCGAGAGCCACAGCCGCGGGAAACGAAGGAACCGCACGGAAGAAGGAGCCAGCCGTGAGTTCCCAAGAGGCATACACAAAATTCAACTTCCCATGGTGGAATTCAAGGAGCCACACATGGGAAGACTAAACAACTATCTTGGATTCCCAAAAGCCATATTTTGGAAATCCAAGAGACAACTTTTTAAGACATTAAAAACTATAATAAAAAGTGCATTTAAATAAAGATAAATATGAACTAAAATGTTAGCTCATAATGAGCTAACCCTTAGTTCAATAAATGAACTAAAGTTCAGCTCATAAAGGAACTAAAAGTTTAGCTCAAATATGAAAAACTACTAGACTCAAGGGAAGCCAAAATATGATTTATTTTGGACTAGTGTTGACCGCCCCTTTGTCTACATCAATAGAGTTCTGGACTAGGTGGGGCTCTATATTTGTTGCCTCTTTCTAATGTCAATTGGAATAAACATAAATGATAACAAGCAGAGGGGGTGTGGTTGGGGGTTCTTGGAAAAGTGAGAAGATGATAGCAGTTGCCTGTAGAGGCAATCACAAACAACCACAAAGGTGGATGTCAATGCCAAAAGAATATGGGTGACCAAATAGGTTTATTTCATTTTAGTACTTCAAATTTATGAGGATAATCTAATCAATATACACAAGCTAATAACAGGCAACATTGACCTATATGAAAGTTTACTATATGTTGAGAACCTATACGAATAATATCTAAGAAAATAAATCGATGTGAAACAATCCTCGAAATTTGGAACCTCAATGCAAATTTGACAAAATATACCGCAATATTATATGAGCGCCATCTCCTTTCCAATGGAAAATGACAACTTCATGCTGCCTGAGAGACAATTTCATATCATAAGATTTCATTTGTCACACAACAATTGGTGTTGTGTAAAATAGCATTTAACCTAAGAGAACAACCAACTCCTAATATTCCAGTAATATATATGATTATTTATGTTGTCATAGAGTGTTCTGTGTTAACATACTAATATGATGACCGACCATTTGGCTCAAGGTTAATCAACAAAGAAGTGCAAATTATAGGATTTTAATCACTTTTTATTCAATATATATTGATACATACTCTTTGGCTTCCATCTGCTGATCCAAAGGGACCAAAGTTTTCTTCAATGCCTTCTTGTCAGCATTCTTTATAATTTTCTTCTCTTTCCAACTCTGTACTCTGTTCTTCCATATAGGGTTTCCAGATGCATCATTTAACTCTTCAAAAAAAATTATAAAGAGACTTTATTACTTAAATTTTAAAAAATTCATGGAAGTTAAAATTTCTCAGACAACAAAAAACTAAAAAACCCTATGTTCACTACTCTCCGTCATGGACAGATTGCTTATGTTTCTAGCATGAACCCCATTATCCTGAAAATGCAAGAAACTCAGATAATCCATCATTCTCCCGACAAGATTATGTAACAACATCAAAATACCCTATCAGTTTTTCAAATATCCTACCTGGTCATCTTGTAAACGAGATGCCATGGTTACATGCTCCACAGATTCCAGGTCTTTCAGGGAATCTTTCCCAGAGCAGATTAAGTGCCAAAATTAGAAAACAATTTTATTTTACCATCCGAGATTTACAACAAGGCATCACTCCAGCTGTGAATAGAATGGAACTTTACGGGGCTGTTTGCTACAAATAGGATTTAAATCTATTAGCGGTTAGTAAATCCGGTAAATCCAGATTTAATAAATGCTAGAAAGTGTTACACCCAGAGAAATGTTTGGCATGATCGATGTTAAATTCTAGTAAATTTTTTGGCATATATTTTCAGATTTTTGGATTTAAATTTAGAAGATGCATAATGAGAATTGAGAAGTTGTTTATTAAATCTCTTAAATCCTATTTCTCTCACATGATTTACGAAATCCGGAATGTAGCGTAAAATTTGAAGAAAATGGGATTTAGAAAGGTAGTAGAATTTATGTGGCTCATGGCAATATTTAGGCTAAATGTTGCAACCGACACCTCAAGTGAAAAAGATAAGTATACATGCTCAAAATTTAAGCTCTCTCAGTAATCAGCATGCAAAAGTCTAGAAAAAGAAACAAGAGCAGACCTCCGGCATGAAAATAAGGCTCGCCACACCTCAAGCAGCTTTCCCGATCTTCTCTGATCTCTTCTAGACAGGATCGGCAGAGAGGATAATTGCAGTTAGGGCAGGCAACGAAAACCTCATCGCTCGACGAAGATGAGAATCCCACTGGCTCGCCGTAGGTGCTGCAGAGAGGGATACCGGATTCCATCATCCTTCCACTTTCTCACCTCAAAGCACGCCCAATCTCGTAACCCCCCAACCCTGGAAACAGATGGAGGCATCTCCAAATGAGTCGGGCGCTTTGTAGGTAGAGGAAGGAGAACTGAGTACAGTAGTTGGGGCATTTGCATCAGAAGGTGGGAGGCAGTTGGGGCGTTGATATCATAAGCATGTTTTCTGGTCGTGAGGGTTGGCGGGGAAGACGAATACTTTTGGAAAGGTACATAAGTAATCCCAAATGAAAAATATTTTCTCTCCAGCACTAAGAGGCTGTTTGGCAGAAGTAATATTTAACTTTAGTATAGTATGATTCGGTGAAGTTTGCATCCAAGAATGTGTGCCATAGAGTTTAGGGTGTCTGTAAAATTCTATGAGGTTTTTTCTCTTCATCATCCCTTGTGTTTTTAGGGATATTTCGAAAAAAATTTCTGTGCTAAGGCCCTGGATTCTTCATTCGGGATCTCTCCGAATGGCAAGAAATCTTGGAATGGGCTATTGACTTCCCGTCAATCTTTCTCCAACCATTTTTTTTGTTTTAATTTTTTTTTTGTTCCCTCTTCGGATAATCTTGCTCATTTCTTTAAGGAAGATATTGCATTTGGTCAAAAAATGGGGATAAACTCTAGTTGTGTACTCGTTGGGAAAGCGACCTTATTTTGAATTATTATTTTCGGTAATGCTTAAAACCTGAAAGCTGAAAGGTAATCTTACACTTATTGCTTTAAGTGAAGACTTTTTCTTGATGAAATTTTCATGCCCTGAGGATTATGACTTGGTTTGGTTTGGAGGACCATGGTTCTATTTTGGAAAACCATTTATAATTCAACTTTGGTCACCTTTGTTCCGACCTAAACGAGAGGAATTTGCTTATATTCCTCTCTCGATTAAAATTATTATTTACCGCTCGTTTGCTGGACTCCAGAAGGTATTTCAAAGATTGTAAGTTTAGTGGGAATTCCTTTATCTTTGGATGCCTTAACGGCTGATCAAGTTAGGCATATGTTTGCTAGTGTTTGTGTTATTATTAATAAAAATTCCCCTCTTCCTAAGGAAATTAAAGTTTCTATGGCGGGTAACGCATTTTCTTTAAAAATTGTTTATGACTGAAAGTCATCTCTTTTATTCTGAGTGTGGTTCTCTAGTCCATTTTGTCTCTCTTTTTCCGTCTAAACCTCTAGATCAAAAAGATAAAGAGAAGGTTTTTCTATAATCTAATAGAGGGACAAGTAGGACAAGGAAAATTTGGAAGTTGTCTTCTTGTTCTTCTAAATCTTCTCAAACTCTTAAATCTCAATTTCATCAACATGCTCTGCATAATTCTAATATTTAGGTTCATTCCGGTTCGGTTCTTCAATCGGATTCTAATTTGCAATCTTTGAATTCAGCGGATGTGATAGATTCTTGACATGTTATTTTGTCTTATGAGAATATTAACATGAAAAATGTAATTTCTATTCTTGATAATATTATTTTGGATAAATTAGATGTTAATTCTTCTAGATTGAAAGAAATTTTGTCGAATCTTAATTCTCCTTCAGAAGATCCTTCTTGCGGTTTATTAGATAATACTAATTCGGTTTTAAATATTCTTATTAGTGATGTTATATATAAGGATGCTAATATGGTAAATAAGTTTCAAGTTTTGCAAGGGTTGGAGGAGCAATTAGTGGAATCACAGGCTGGTAAAGTTGGTGATTCTACTTTGAATATCCAAAATAAAGTTATTGAATTGTTGAATAATATTACTAAAGTTCAACATGCTCTAAAGGTTTCTTTAGCTTCTGGTAAGCCTGCTAGATCAAAAAATGTCAAAAAGATAGCAAACTCTTCTTATAAATATTAATGTTAATGTCTGATATTGCTTCTTGGAATGTTAGATGTTTTCACCATTTAGATTGAGTTAATGCTTGCAAGAAAATTGTTAATAAATTTGATGTTGAGCTTTTTTGTATTCTTCAAACTAAGATTAAATTAGATCAGGTTAATGATACCGAGTTTGATGCTAAACATAGAATTTACCTTCAAGAAGGCAGTTGTCATAATTTTGCGTGCTCTTATCCTAGTAGAATTTGGTTGAAATGGGATGCTTCTCGTATTGCTTTTAATTGCATTATTTCTTCTAATCAATTTATACATGGTTCACTATTTTAGATTCTTCTTCTTCTATTTTTATAACTATGAGTTATGCTACAAATTCTGTTGTTGATAGAATTTCTCTTTGGGAAGATCTCCTTAATTTGACAAATAATATTTCTTCCCCGTGGATTATTTTAGGGGATTTAAACTATTGTAGATTTGCTAATGAGAAATCTGGAGGTAATTTTATCCCAAATGCCAACTTGTGGGATTTTAATAACTTTATTTTTTATGTTAGTCTTCATGATCTTTCTTCAGTTGGGCATTTTTTCACTTGGTATAATTAGCAAGTGGATTCTTCTATTCATATTAAATTAGATGGGGTTTTGGTTAACTGTCATTGGTTGAATGTTTTACCTTATTCTTTTAATCATGTGGGGAATCCTTAGTGCTATGATTATTCTCCTCTTATGCACAGTGCAACGAACTCTTATGACAATTCCTATAAGATTGAGATGGCAATAATGTCATCTGATAGTAGGAAACCTGTCCCTACAAACAAATACAATCATCAAACCACCTGTGATTGGTGAAAGATGGATATGATGCAGAAACAATGGGTCTTCTACGAACACTTTCAGGAGATCGTAGTAGATACAGCGGTCCCCCGCAAGTATACATGAGCCACTTGTGGATAACAACAGTGGATATATCGTTGGTATAATAAACCACTGTGGGCACAAGTACAAATATCACCTACGACAATGGTGATTAAGATCTTTAAGTACGTCGGGTACAACGACAACTAGATGTACGAAAAAGGACACCTCCTAGTAGAATGGAAGAGATGTTTGAACAAATTAGAACTAAACTTCCTGTTGTTCCAAAGCTTCTTTTTAGTCCTATATTTAAGAAGAAAACAATTATGGTGTCCACAAACACCGGAAGTAACAAGTTTACTATGCTAAAGAGCTTGAAAAGAGTCCATTCCAAAGCAATGGCCATGGACTTCAAGAAGAACCCTTCCCGGTGAATGAGAAAAGGGGGAGTCAACATCAAGATGAGGAGATGCCTCATAACATCAAGACTATAACGCCACCGGATCTGCAACACTTATGCAAGCAAACAGAAGGCGTCTATAATCTACAACGCACCGCCACTGAATCCGCAACATTCATACAAGCGGACATAAGGCATTTTTAAATATTTCAAAATATCCCTACACGTGTACCATAAATTATATACACATAGGTACAATAAAGGGAAAAATACAATTATAACCCGTATGGACCTCGACGAGCGTGTTGTAGATACACACGTGATGCCTAGGGACGCTGTGCGGGTTGATAGGTGAATTCAAGTTCAAACCTGATCCTTCTATACAAATCAATAGGAGTCGACAGGGTTCGAACCTTCAAACAATATACGGTTACGGGGACCGGTGTATTTGTTTCAATACATTCATATCAGGCCTTCAAGGCCTATAATTAAGAGAATTCACTAATAAAGGCACAAAGCCTATAGAACATGATCCTCCTAAGCAAGCAAATAGGAGTAGACAGGGTTTGAGTTATCGAATAAATATGCGGTCACAAAGTCGACTGGAATATTTATCTTATACATTCATATCAGGCCTTCAAGTCCTTTAACAAAGAAAGTTCACTTACAAGGGCATAAAGCCTACGGAACCCGATCCTTCTATACTGATTAATAGGAGTCGACAAGGTTCGAACCAACAAACAAGTATACGGTCATGATGATCGGTATATTTGTTTTATTGCATTCATATCAGGCCTTCAAGGCCTTTAACAAAGAAAGTTCACAAATAAAGGCACAAAGCCTACAAAACCCGATCCCCTATCGGCAAGGTGATAGGGTCGACATGGTTTGGTCAATAAATGATCCCACACCCCGATGATGGCAGCGTTGATTGAATATCTCAATCGGAGGGGTTAATTTCAGGCATTTTCAAATGCCTCCCAAAAGTTCTTTCAAAATCCAAAACTTCACAAAGTCCAATACCCAATAAATCCCAAATTCCAAGATATTTAAATTCAAAATCATCCATCAATCACTTAAAGCAAAATCCATCCACCCTTCATAATAGTTTGCTGAGGTGTATAAATTTAAAACTACTCCAGCTCACAAAAGAATTAAATGCCTAGTCAAAAATATCACTAGGATCCATTCTCAAACAATCTCCTACCATTAAAGACGTGGCACGTGTCTTCTGACCGGTAGTTTGCCGCCAAATGGCACCGCAGGATAAACAGTTATGACACGGGGCCCTCTGAACCGAGTGGTTTTATCGCCAAATGGAACCACAAAATATCAGTTATGGCCAGGGCCAATACGATCCTTAGTGACATCAAATCCTTGAGATATGAATCAATAAGATATGATCGATAGGGCACAAAGCCCTCTGTTAGCTAAGGTGGATTCAAATTTGTCCCCTTAGACAAACATTCACCCCAGGTCTACAAGGTCCCCTTGGATGAAGCAAACCATGGCTGCCGATAAGGATCATTTTATTAGGTTGGGTTGACTACCTCCTATGATTAAGTAGACCAGGGACCACGATGGCCAGGGATGACGGAACCATGGGATCTTGATCGGGTCTATCAACCATTCCCCCACCATCCGCTTTAAGTATAAGTTGGTGAAATTTCTAATTTTAAATATCAAATCTTCCAAATTTTCAAACTCCCAAATCCTAAGCCCATGCTGCTACTATATGCCAGATAACACGTATCTCTACATATCTGATTGATGACTAGCCTTAATCGAAAGTTCTCTCTCATTATCGGGAGGGGTAATTAACTATAGGGGCTTGCGCCTATAGGAAACCAAAACTCATATCATAAAGTCCTCGCAAAATGAGGGCGAAATCTCTGGGTAGTGTCTAATCTACAAACCCATATGCCTTCCAAAATTTACGTCGGAACTTATTCCGTTAAAACTCCCTCGCAGAAGAAGCTAAAGCACAATCAGTCACGCGGCGGGGAGGCCGGGGCCGAATTTTTGAATCCCACATTCTCGTTGATAAAATGGAGACCGAACAAAGCTGAATGGTTGTTCTTCCATTTGCAAACTCCGTGGCTTTCCCTACCTGCAAAAAACTTGACTCCTAGTTCCTCTCCAATACAGAAGCTCCATAGACCTCCGAACTCTTCCCTTTATGCAAGCAATTATTCCTTCAAATTTCCACAAACCACAAGCTTTAGTTCTCTAATCCAGCAGCTGCTGCCACCCTCCTCGCGATCTGCCTGCTTCAGAGCCGAACTAAATGCAATCCTCCTCTTCAAATGCCTCATCTAGGTCGAACTCCATCCTAACCCACACAAGCCTTTCGACCCTATCAAAGTCAGCCTTAAGCATAAACCTTCAAACCTACGTCGCCCTTTCTCAAGTCGCATAAGCATACGCCAAGGCCGAAACCTCCAATTTTCGCAGACCCTTCCAAACTCCTCAAGCTGACACGCGTCTTCCAACCTTAGAGTAATAAATAACTTCCACTCTCTTCCACACCCCTTGACTGAAGCCTCACCTACTATTTTCTCTAACGAGCCCCATCTAAGCGTCATCTAATCTCTAGCCTCTCCTCTAGTTAGACCCGACCCTTTTCCTTTATATTATTAGATTCACAACAAAGCTGATATCAAAGTATTAAGTTGATATTACTATAACAATGTTTTAGTGATTAATAATATTATTATTATTAATCCTATCATTATTAATAGAATTATTATCATTACTATGTTAGTATCAATAAGTTAATAATTGATTATTATTATTATTATTATTATTATTATCTTTATGCGTGAGAGAGGGAGAGAGATAAAAAATGACGATGAGATTTCAAAAAAAAAAAAAGGAATAAAAAAAATTTGTTGTCTTATTTTTTGTACCCTCTACCGAGTCATCGTCATTCGAATGTATAACTTCCTAAACTCAAAACCCCATATTCGACGTTCGTGTCGAGCCGAAAAATCACCCATACACTCTTTTCTCTAGCGTCGAGGGAAGGGAACACTGTGCGACACCTACGACGAGGCAGATAAGCCTTATACACGCTCTTTTAGCATGGTGGGGATAATCTTAAGTACTCATATGTGGCTCTATACCTACGCGGAAAGAAAATTGTGCTCTTTTCTAAAACGGGTATCGAAGACCCATACAAGCCTTTCTCTAGCATGGTGGGATTGAATATTTTATGGATGCAGTGTCTGAGGATATCTAGCATACACACTTTTCTTAGCGTGGTGGGAAGACCCAGTTTCTCATAGTTTCTCCTAAATGGGGGAGACGTCGGAAGGCTGCCAAAATTTCACTTGAAAATAAAGAGGACTTGGACAAAATACAGAGAACTTGCGAACTTGAACTCAATATTAAATTAACTGAACTTGAGTTGAATTTGAACTTAAATTAATAAGTACACAAGATTTGATTTGAATGAAAAGATTAACAAGATACTTGTGAGCTTGGACATAAATGAATTATAATGAGCATGATGTGATAAACTTGACTCAAATGAACTTGATGCAAGGAGTTTTGACTTGAACTTGAACAATGCAAATGACTTGATTTGGACTAGTGTCGACTTGGATGATCTGAATCTTCCACCACCATACCAAGTTCATTTTTAATTTTGATAATACGATTTGAGCTTCTTCTGGCATTAGCAAAATGATGATAGAATCTAGTATTGCCATCTCCATCGGAAAGCCATTTTGATTTGGCTCTTTGTTTCCACCAACCATTCAAACGTGCTAATGTAACATTTAATTCATCAATTTTTGCTTTTAACAGCCAGCTCTCCTCCTTAGTAAGCCATCCCTTATCATATTCAAACATATAAAGTTTGAGAATGTCTTCCAAAAGACCTTCTTTGAGCAAATTGAGATTCTTCAACTTAGCTTTACTCCAATAAAAAAGGGATTTTAAAGATCTTCTGAATTTTGAATTCAGCACTTGGGAAGGACTACCCAAGTATTTCTTGCTCCATTCCTTTTTAACCACATTCATAGAAGCCGGATATGAGCCCATATATCCTCAAATTTCAAATTTCTTCTTAATGAGCCAACAGAGTAATAATATGAAGAATGATTGGGCAATGGTCTGAAGATATTCTAGCAAGATGTCTCAAAACCAAATTAGAAGAAAAATTTAAAGCCATAGAATTTAGGAAGCACCTTTCAAGACTTTCCAATATCCGAGCTCCTCCAATTTTGTTGTTGCACCATGTGAACGAGGACCAATAAAACCGATCTCATGATAATCATTATTGGTGATGAAAACCTCCATTTCTTTAGGACCTTAAGAAAATTGAAAAATTCTCCCACCTCTTTTGTCTTCCATGCTGAAGGTGTTAAAAGCCAGTGGTTTAATAAAGATGTTAGATAGTTGATTTTTAGTTGTCACATGATGTAACTCAGTGTCTCTTTTGATCACATGATCTCTAATAAAATGATGTCTTATATCAATGTGTTTTGTTCTTGAATGTTGGATAGGATTCTTAGAGATGCAGTGGCACTAGTGTTGTCACAAATGATTGAAATTGTGCCTACAGGTAATCATAAATCCAGAATTTATTTCTTCAACCAAAGAACTTGGGTCACACAACTTCCTAAAGTAATGTACTCAACTTCAGCAGTGGAAAGTGCAACAGAGTTTTATTTTCTACTTGACCAAGAGGCTAAAGAATGTCCTATAAATTGATAAGTCCCAAAAGTTCTCTTTTTATCCACCCTACATCCTACAAAATCGAAATTAGAATATCCAATAATTTCAAAAGCAGTGTTGTGCCTAAGATACCAGATTCTTAAGTTTTAGGTTCCCAAAAGATATCTAAGAATTCTCTTAAATGCAGTCAGGTGGGATTTTTTAGGATCAGCTTGAAATCTAGCATAAATACAAACACTAAATATTATTTCAGGTCGGTTAGCAGTCAGGTAAAGTAAAGATCCAATCATCCCTCTGTACTTCTTTTGATCAATAGATTTTTCATTTGGGTTATTATCTAACTGAACACTGGAGGTCATGGGAGTGGTTATTGGCTTGGATTTATCCATTTCATATTTCTTCAAGATGTCCTTTATATACTTTAATTAACATAGAAAGGTTCCATCATCCAATTGTCTTATGCTAAACCCCAAAAAGTAGGAGAACTCTCCTATCATACTCAACTCAAACTCCTTACTCATTATTTTAGAAAAATCATCACATATCATTTTATCAAAAGATTCAAAAAGTATATCATCAACATAGATTTGAACAATGAGTAACTAATCTCCTATTATTCTCAGAAAAAGGGTGGTGTCTACACTCCCTTTAACAAACTCCCTCTCTAGTAAGAATGTGTTAAGCCTCTCATATCAAGCTCAGGGTGTCTATTTTAATCCGTATAAGGCCTTTTTTAATTTATAAACATGATTTAAAAATTGGGAGTTCTCAAAACCTGAGAGTTGTTCTACAAACATTCTCTTTTATTATCCCATTTAAAAAGGAACTCTTAACGTCCATTTGAAAAATCTTAAATCCCTTATAACATACAAAGGCTAGTAGCGCTCTAATGGCTTCCAATCTAGTCACAGGGGCAAAGGTCTCCTCAAAATCAATCCCTTTTATTTGGTTATACTCCTTATCCACTAATCTTGCCTTATTACTAACCATCACACCAGAATCATTCATCTTATTCTTAAAGATCCATTTGGTTCCAACTATACTTTATCCCTTTGGTCTTTCTACAAGTTCCCAAACATCATTCTTAACAAATTAATTTAATTCCTCTTACATGGCTAAACCCAACAACATCAATTAAGTCCTGTTTGATGAATTTTAGATCTTAGCCATGATAAAGGCAGAGTATTTCACTTTTTTTCTAAGTCCACGCCTAGTCCTAACACCTTCAGAAGGGTCTCCTAAGATCAGTTATTTATGATGACTAGAAGAAAATCTCCAATCTCTAGGCATAATGTGTGTAGGTTATACCCTTTCCTCCAAATTTGCATTTTCTACTCCTTGGATAATCTCACCTACTCCTTCAGTGTTTTGGGGGTCTACCATCTTCTCTAAATTTTTAACTTCTTGGGTAATCTCTCCAACATCATCTTCATCCTCAACTCTAGACTTCTTAGGATCAGATTTATCAAACATTATATGAGCAGTCTCCTCCACCACCAATGTCCTCTTGTTAAACACCCTAAAAAATTTCCCAATATTTGAATATCCTAAGAAAACTCCATCAAATTTTGGGTCAAATTTTTCTATGTATGGCTTTCCATCATTAAGAATAAAAACCTTATAGCTAAATACGTGGAGGTGGGAAAGGTTGGGTGTCCTACCCTTAAAAATCTCATAAGGTGTCTTATCTACTTTGGCTCTAATAATCACCCTATTCAACACATAACAAGCTGTATTTATTATTTTAGCCCAAAAGTATTTTAGAAGTGAATAATCAGCAAGCATGGCTCTAGCGGCTTCAACAAAGGTTTGGTTCTTCCTTTCAGCTACCACGTTTTAATGAGGGGTCCTAGGAGCTGAGAAGTTGTGACTAATCCCCTTGACCTCATATAAGTCTCCAAATCTCTTATTTTCAAACTCTCCCCCATGGTCACAATGAATGGTCAAGATCTCAACAAAAACTTTTTCTGAATCCAAGTGAAAAAGGATCTAAATTTATCAAAAGACTCACTCTTATATGATAGAAATTTAATCCAAGTGAACCTTAAGTAATCATTGACAATCACAAATCCATAGACTTTCCCTTCTAAGCTGACAGTTCTAATGGATCCAAACAAATCTATGTGAAGGACTTTTAAAGGTCTAGAGGTGCTAATGTCATTAATGGAATGTAGAGAGGATTAGACTTGCTTCCCTAATTGGCAGGCAACACATAGGTGATCTTTGGTGAACTTAAGCTTGGAAACACCTTTAACTAAGTCTTTTTGGGTCACTCTCCTAAGGATTTTTATATTGACATGACATAACCTACCGTGCCTCAGCCATGACTCATCAGCGGCAGTTTTTAAGCAAAATGAAGTAGCACATTCAATATTATTTAAATCAAGCATATAAACGTTGTTGATCCGCTTTCCCTGTAAAACAATATTGTTATTCAAACAAATAATGCATCTATTTGCCAAAAAATTTATGATGAAGCCCTTATCGCATAGTTGATTGATGCTTAGCAAGTTGTGTTTCAATCCATTTACAAGCAAAACATTTTCAATCAAAATGTTCTTAGAGTTTTTAATTATACTTGCACCCACAACTTTCTGGTAGTGTTGTCTCCAAGAGTGACGTTGCCTCCGGCCCTATCCTCCACCAGAATGTTAGTAGGAATCATGAAATTTATGGTAAATAAGAATACAATTATCATTTACTTGCAAGCAATCGTTAGTAGGAATCATGAAGGAGATATGAAGAACATAAAATGAATAATAAGATTTTCTCCAATCAATGACAATCAGCTCATAGATAGATATAATAGTTGTCTGCAAAAATTGAAAGTCAACATACATTGAGCATGGCATGCTATCAATAAAAGCATGTGGGAGTTATCAGTAATTAGTATAACCCACCTAGCATTAATCATCAACTTGCAAATAAATGATGCTTTTAGCTAATAATATTCCCTGTAGATGAATCATAACATAGGGAATCAAACATGCAACAAAAGCAATGAAGGGATGCAAATGCATATAATATCTATAAACAAGAATTAAATACCTATAGTGTATAGACACCTACACACAATTGTAGAAAGCTCGTTATGCATATATTAGCTAACCTATAAGTTAAAGAGAGGGTGGCAAAAGACACACAATACATACAGAGTTCTCAACTGCTATATAAGTCTTATTATACACCCAATGTGTTGACCAAGAGCAAAATATCAAATGACTACAACAAATGCAAATCCCTACATTTCGTTATAGTAGATTCATTATACGCCTAGTATGTCAATCATAAGCAAAATACAAAATAATTATAGAAAATATAAATGCTTGTAGTCATTTCCATAACATTTGTATGGAAAGAAATGACCACGAACAAAAGCATCATGCGAATGCAATTATAACAAGAAGGATATTCGTTAGTCACTACAATCAATATGCATAAAGCAACAAGTAGTACACGACAGTCTACCTTATAAAATGGGAAAATAACCCGTACTGCAAAGCCACGCAACTGTTGACCCTATTTTCACTCACCCTTAGGTCAAGGGGGTTGACTTGGTCAAATTGACTAAGATAGAACCCGAGTCCCCTCCCCTTGGGTTTAGTGGGTCAAACCAGGTCTACTGAGCCCAGACCCAGAACCTGGGTCAACCTAGGTTGACCCAACTAGCCCAACCCTTCCTACTTTGATTTCAAATCAATTGTAATATATCTTTGGCTTAACCCCCCATCTCCCTTGGGCTTTGAGGGTCAAGCCAATTAGCCCAAACGGCCCCAATTCAAATTCAAACCAATTCTATTTGATTAGTTTTATTTATTTTTTTTAATAAGATGATTCATGGATGAACAAAGAGGAACTGCACAAAAGCTAGCCCCTAAACTAGTGGGTACTACATTGATCATAACTCTCCAAAGGAGAGTTCTATGCAACATAGAGGAGTTAATGTGACACGAACCAAACCAGTCTAAAAAACCCGAAGTAGTCATAGGCTAGTTACAAAAAGTTAAACCAGGCTATAGCAAATTTGAATCAAACTCCTTTTAATGCCTTTTTAAGAACACTTTATTTATGGTCAAATTTCTTGAAAAAATGTAATTTTAATTCTTTTATCATTTTTTAATCTTTTTAATAGGAATATGTTTAAATCAAAATGTTTGTTTGATTTTGATAGAATTATATTTGAATTTCGATATTTGGTCTTATCCTTGTAACCCATATTTTCTATAAAAAGGGATTTGTAAATGAATTATTCTTTATCAATGATAAACAAATAATGATTATATGCATTGTCAATTCAGTCTCATGAGATTCAATTTGTGTACATGAATTACTCCAAGTTGGGTATATCATTTTAATAAGCACAACAGCTCAACAGTTAAAAAGATAAAAGGGTCTCGAATAACTAAGAGACATCAACTTTGCAATTTTTTTTTAAGAGAAACTTCTTCAAAATTCAAAATTCTTGTTTATCCTCCATGAACCACAATGTGCAATCCATATTTTAAAGGAGAAAAGACCATACCAAATCTAGTGAATAATAGGAAGGTGGAAGAGGAGGAAGGTGAGACTGAACATGATAGGTGGAAACTTGACTTTGACTTTCTAGAATGGGAATGCATTGAGAAGATATGAAATTTATTCATCACCAGCTTGAGGCAGGATCGAATATACAATTTACAAGCATATATTTTAGCGCCAATAAGCATGGATATATCGAGATTTTGTGGGTAGAATAGCCTTTCAAAAGTTCTGCCAGCAAAAGTGAAAAATAGTTAACCATGCAACCATTTCCAGACCAGATCCAAAAACAAAAGCATATTGATCAATGAGTTGTACTTTGGATCCAAAAACAGCACGCTTATTAAAAGATGAGAAAGTTACCTTCGAAACAACATGGAAGGTATCAAGCAACCTTTCGAGCATCTCCCAAGCAGCTGACGCCTCCGCTCGTTGGCGGAGCCCGCTGCGGAGAGAGGAGAGAGAATTTTCAACGGCGATGCGGAAGGCTCCAACCTTGTCCCAGAATTCTGTGAGTGGAGCTCGTATGTGAGCGACGGTTGATCCGTTGATTCAAGACTGATTGACATGTTCATGATGGTGGGCCAACAGTTTTTTTTTTTAAAATACTGTGGTTTGGTGTTATCCTCTATTGATTCACATGTTATACTACTTGGGAGTTATAAGGAGATAATTATTGTGCCAATAAGAAAAAAGTGATGACTCTGTTTATTGAGCTAATGGTTTATTTATACTGATACAATACTAAAAAATATTATGATGCATCATTAAGAGGTTTGGGATGTGTGCTAATGTTGCATGGTAGAGTGATTGCTTATACATCTCAACATTTAAAACCACATAAGAAGAACTACCCGACATATGATCTAGTGCTAGTTGTTGTTGTATTTATAATTTAGAGGAATTACTTGTACGTAGTCCAAGGTACATTGGATATTTTGAGATTATTGAGAGGATTGGTAGTTCAACTAACATGTTATTTTTACCTGATTTTATGTCAGATATACATAATATATTTCATGTGTCTTCTTTAAGAAAGTGGGTATCTAATTCTCGGAAGAGATTATCTATTGATGATGTGGAGGTTCATCTAAGTCTGTACTATAGGGAAGAGCCAATAATTCCGACATACGATGCTAAGAAATTGAGTAAATATTTTTTTATGGTCAAGCTGCAATGGAACCACATGACTACTGGAGAAGCTACTGAAGAGAAGAAATCTGAGATGAAATAGCTTGATCAAGATTTATTCTGACTTATTTTGGTATCGAGGATGACATTTTTTTAATGTGGGTAGATTATTATAACTAAAAATAAAAAAAGACATTTTTACCTAAAATAATAATAAAAATATTTTGGGAGTTATTATAAAATCAAATTATAAACTGTTGCCATAAATATATATATATATATATATATATATATATATATATATATATATATATATATATATATATATATATATATATATATATATATATATATATGTGTGTGTGTGTGTGTGTGTGTGTGTGTGTGTGTGTGTGTGTGTTTTAGTTTCACAAATTCTTTCATAAATTTTGAGTACTGGTCAAATTCCTTAAAAACTTGACATCTATCAAAACAAGTAGAGGTATGGGTACTGTCAGGTGTATGATTTGCAAATCAATTTTTTTAGTAAAATTGATTATTTTATAGATTTTTTTTTTAATTTTGAATCCCAAAAGAATTTTTATGAATTTTATATTAAAAATTAATTATAATACTATATATATAATATCTTAACTCACTCACATAATGTATTAAACAACATTTTTCTCCCCATTCATTTGACAAAGATGAATAAGGGGAAATGTGAAGAAAAAGAGAGGGAAGGAGAGAAGAAAACTGGGTTTTGGAGGTCGTAGTGCCATTTTTATCCCTCGACCCAGTTGTGAAATTTACTCGTTTCTAGATAAGTTACATTTTACCTATTTCAATTTTTAATAATTTAATGTTTTTGATATTTTTTTAATCAAATTTATATTTTCGTAATAAAAAATAAGAATAACTTTATTTTTGTAAAAATTTTACAGCATAACTTTTTATATGTTATAGATATTGAGATTATGAATATTTTTAGTTTATTCTAAAATATTTTTGCTGAGTGATTTTAAGAAAAGCAATAATATTTTCTTACTCAAAAATTTATTTTGACATCTAAAAGTAATACTTCAGTTCAATCAAAGCTTCAGAATAATACTTTACAATCTTTAATGATTTGGTTATATTTTGAAATAGTGAATATATATTTTGTAGTATTTTTGTTATCAATCGTTGAGGAGTTCTATTTAATCTAATTATTCTTTAATTAATGAAAAGTATTGAAAAATATAAAAGAAATGTGATGTGATGTGACAAAATGTAATGTGATGTGATGTCAGTGCCAATGAGCGGTCGAGATGAGATTCTGTTATGCAAGCGTCTGTGAGTGATTGAAGTAGGATTTTATTATGCCGGAGGCAGTGAGCTGCCAAGGTTTAATTTTATTACCAATGTGTTGTTATGCCGGAGCCATTGGGCTGTCGAGTGAGATTTTGTTATCGAAGTGTTGTTATATTTTGAAATTATAATTTTTATTTTTCTTAGTAGTATTTTTATTGTCTACCGTTAGAATATTTTGATATTTTTTAATATAGTTCGGTTATATTTTAATTAATGAAATGCATTAAAAAATATAAAATAAATGTGATGTGATGTTATGACGACACTAGTGGACGACGGAGGTAGGATTATATTATGCCGCCGCTAGTCAGCGATCAAAGTAGAATTTTGTTATTCCTGAGCCAGTAAGCTGTAAAGATGACATTCATCAAATTGTTGTTATGCCAGAGCCTTTCAGCTACAAAGGTGGGACTCTGTTATCGAAGTGTTGTTATGTCATAACCAATGGAATACCAAGGTGGGATTCTGCTATAAAGCATTTGCTTATAATTCAATTAATTTTAATAATTACTTAAATACTTTCAATTTTAGTATATGCTTCAGTTTCAACTTTATGTACAATACTTTAGTTGCTTTAGTTTTAGCTTTACATATAATACTTTAGTTTATTATTGCAACAAAATATTTTCAGCTTCTTTAGTTTCAGCTATTGATTTTAGTTTTAGGCTATGATAACCTATTGAGCCTTGTTAGCTCATTCCTACTTCTACTTTCATTTTCAGGCCAGGGGAAGGGTAGGAGCGATTTAAGTAGTTTGGATAGTGGGCTCAGATCTGTGTTGTAGGTATATTTTAGTTAGTTTTTATTTTTACATACTTGAGTTTTATTTTTATTATTCTCATTATTATTACCAAGAGCTATTGTATAGAAAATCGTTTTGAAATTTAGTAGTCTTCCACTTATATTATATTCAGCAGTGCCTCTATGTAATATATAAATTGGAAGTTTTGTTTCAGTTTTTCTTCAACTAGATATTAGGGTCAATCTTTCCACAATCGGACATGGTATGAGCTGTGTGATATCAGGTCGGGTTGTAATATTTAGGACTTTCTATAGTGAGCGACTCATTTTTCTCTGGTGCAACGATGCATCTACTAGATTTTAATTCTTACTTTATCTTCTTTTTCAGAAACTATTAAGGGTTGCACTTTTTTATGAGCATCTAATCGTTAATTAATGTGACAATGACATTATGAGGTTGAGAGAGAGATAGAGAACTTTTTCGGTCGTAAAGGGTACTCATCTGTTTGATTGAAAAGTGCAATATTGAAAAAGTGCAATTTTCTTTGGAATTAATTCAAAATTGATATTTGAATTTTAATTCTAAAATAAAAAATCCATTAGTGATAATATATCACCTCGAAAGGTGAAAATAAAATCTCTTATTGAGTTTAGATTTAGAATTAAAAATTTAATCACGAATATCATAGCCGAATTTTGAGAGAGAACTACATATGATCCCGAAGGATCAAAATGGTGTTCAATAAAATATTTAGCTATGATAATCGAAATGTAGGATCACTAATTTCATACTCAAATTCATATCAATGACTAATATGTCTCCCCGAGTAAGAAAATATTATCCATTGCCTATTATTTGAATACAATAATAATGATCACCATTTTTGTTTGAATTTTCAAAGATAATTGATTTAAGTTTTGAAACAATTGATTTTAAAAATCTGATCTGGGTTTCTAAATCTCCTACGAGCGCAAGCCTTTGTAGTTAATTACATCGTAGGAAAATCGGAGTTTCCTACGAATACTCTAGATTAAAATAGAGGTACGAATTTTATTTAAGATTTCAGAGATTGATGTCAAAGGAGGTAAGGGTTAGAAATTTCAATCGAAATTGGTTCAAATTTGAACACTTATTTCTGGAGTCAAAAGAAGAAGGGTAGGAGGTGTTTTGAGATTCTGAATTACTTCAGAAACACCCCAGTCTATTCTAAGTGTTGGGCTCGAATTTGATTGAAAGAGATTTTAAGTTTGTGTGATCAATTTTTATTAGAAAGTTGAGATTCAATTCCCGGAGGTTGAGGTCCTATAGCCCGAGCTTGCCTCAGAACCTAAGTATAAATTGGGCACTGAAAAGCAACCCGAACCTAACTAATGTAGTGCAAATCTAGACTTACCCCGGCCTGGATTGGGGAGCCAGCTAAACCACCTAGACACTTTAAAATCATAAGTCTGGTCTTTTAATATTGAGTGGTAGGGATGTTATTTAAGATAGGTTTTTGAGAATAGGGTCGACATCTAGAGCAAATCCTAATTGGCACTTTGATTTATGTTGGGTGTTTAAAACTTAAGCTAATGCAATTAAAGTGTTAGACTTATTTAAGTTTGTATCTAATGCGATTCATGCTAATTGACTCGATTAATGATTGAATTTGAATTGAAGAAGTTTTAAAAAGGCTTAAAAATAGATTTTATCTTAGAAGAATGCACAGATTCCCTTTGGACATATATGCACCTTCATAGGTCAGGTGGTCTACCAAAATCTACAAACGGGGAGGGACCTAACAAGTGGAAGGAAAAATGCAGCAATTATGAAATGAGAACTCTCGGTGGTCCCGAGCTTACTTCTTAAAATGTTAGAGTTTCTATGTGAGCTTAAATGTTTTAATTTTGTTTAAATAGAATAAGTTTTAAGCGAGTCCTTCTGTGCCAATGATTGGGTTCCATGCTAAATCAAAATATGACATGTAAGAGCGCTAAAAAAACTACTAAAGCAGACAATCCTATATCGCAATCAACATCAAACATTAATCAAATCAATTAAATTAATATTCAAATTGAAAGTTCAAAGGCTAGTGCCTTTTAATATTACATCACAGAATTGCAGAGAAGTAAAGTGGTCGGGCACCATTGACCATAACCCGGATTTCTAATCCTAAGTCTCAAGTGACTTTGAGAATGAGTCTTCTCGTTATCCACTTCTTCGTCCTTCTGCTGCTTCTTGGATCGTCGGGTCCTAGTATCCAAATGAAAAGAACCTCCCCCTTGGGTGGGGTACTATCTTTTCTCTTTAGATATTCGAAGAGTATCCTAACTTGATCTTCCAAATGGACTAGGACTCTCCCTTTTAGGCATGTATTCTCCTCTTTGGAATTCAAGTTGGATATATACGTCCCAAACTCAAATCACTTCATATATTTACAATCATAATATAATCAAATTATATCAATTTAAAATAAAAATCTAGACTCGATCCTGCAGGGTTTTTCTAATAAGCGGCAGTTATATATAATCCCAAGCAATTAATATTCAATCTCAAGCAGTTAATATTTGAAATTTAAAATGCTCAATTACTCACAACACAAAGTGCAGAAAAGTAAATAAACAAACACATCAATTCTAAGCTAATAACCAGCATGTAATGAAAGCTCGAAAACCTGGCACACAGCAGAAAAGTAAACACCGGCCTAGCCTAAAACTAAAGTTAATGATCATAGCAAATCATCTAAAGTGTGTGAGATAGGCAGTGTGGTTTGGATATGTCCTTTTGAGGGCAATTTGTTAAAGTTGCTTAAAGTTTTGTTTGGTTGAAATACTTAAGAGAAGATATTGGTTAAAGTTTAAATCTTAATGATTTGAGAGTAATTTTAAGATTGATTTTAATTATTTGTTGGATACCACCTTTATTTCTCACCGAGGCCGTGAAGTTTATTTCACCTTCATTGGTGCTAATGTAATAGCCTCGTAGGCCTGGGTTACCTAGTGGTACCCGGTCTAATTAAGTGATTTGATTTGACTTAAGGTTTAAAAATTAATTAATTTACTTAAAATTTGATTGGTTGCTGATTTTTAAAGTTTGATTAATTTAAGTTTGTCATTAATCGGTTCGTGACGTTGTGCCATCAGGCTGGAGGAACAAAGCCTCCTTTGGATATGAAGGAAGTGTATCCTAATTATTGAAAATTTTCTAAGTTCTCTGAATGAGTCCTTAGTTATTATACTTAATGTCCCTTGGTTTGAATGTTAAAAATCAATGTCTACTAACCCTCGGACACTAGTTACAATCACACCACAAAGCAATCATGAGCATTAGAAAGAGAATGTCCTAATGTTCTATGGGATTATTGTCATGAAACATCAAAGTCATAAATTCATAAACTAATTTATGAGTTTGATGATCCAAACATAAGAAGAAATATGTATCAAATCAGTTTGAGGTTTTTATAAGATATGAGCAAATATCTTATGTTAACCCTCAATCAAATTTGAGATCGTAATCATATACATTTTGAGAAAGATGTATGAATAACCCCACCTCATTCATATCAAATTATTCTCAAATTATATATAATTTGATTCCAAATATATCTTTACAGATAGATACTCATCTTATCAAACCTATAGAATTCTAACATACTTGAATTGGATTTAATTTGAATTTTATTTGAATCTACAAAAGTTTAGGTCAAATCATGACCAATACTTTTATAAATTCAAATATTAAAGATATATACATCAAATGGACCTGAGAAAATTAGAAAAGATCAACATTAGACCCTATTATACCTCTGTCAAAATTCAGCTCAAAATAATATATATATTTTTATTTAAAAATAAAATAAGGTTTTTTTGTATTATTAAAATTATTAATGAAATATTAATTAACATATTTTTTTTTTATTATTTTTTAAAATATAGTGCTTAAAAATATGAACAAAATAAGCTTAAGAAATCTAAATTTGGATCAGAAATGAAATTCCTATCAAATTTTGAAGTTCTAGGCATTTTCTGGATTTATTTTAGGGTTTTAAAAGTCTGGTCAAACGGCGGCGCTGACCAAACACGTAGCGCACGCGAATTCGGCCATGTGGACGGCGGCTATCAAGTGGGTCCTGCCACTTAACCAGCGTAATAAGGTTTGCAGCCATTGGATCAATCGCGATTTTGATCTAACGGCCGAGATCAGATCCCACGGTGGATCTTTGATTCTGGAGATCGAATGGCTAAATAAAGCCCCGCGATTTGGATCAATGATATAGATTTGGCCGGATGAGGATTTGAGCATCCCGTGATTTGCACTAGAAGAATAGATCGCGGATCTAACGACATCATAGCCGTTGATCTGAAATAAACAGATCCAACGACTATGGTGTCGTCTTCTCCATCCCGTTAAACCGTAAACCCTAAGATCATTTTTGCTTTTGTTCTCACAAACTACCGAACGAAATAGATTAAAATTTTATACAGAGGTATATTAGGGACTAAGGAAGAGTGGGGGTTAGTTTTCTAAGCCATTAATGCAATGATCATCAAGTTATTTAAGAACCTAGTTAAACGCCTAGGGTTTATGATTTACCGAGATATAATTGATGGATTTGCATTATCTAAACACGGATGAACTTGTAGATTGTCCACGTGACCTAGAGCTCGGGGGATCATTGGAACTGGACTTTAAGAAGTTGAGAGGAACTTGACTTCGGTTTGCCCTTGATCCCGTCTCCGGCAAGCTCCAAATGACTGGAAATGATTGTAAACGGGAAGAGAACTCTGAGATTTCAAAAAAAAAAAAATGCCAGGAGTTTTAGAGATGCATTGGGAAGAGAGATAACTTCAAATGAAGGAATACGTCCCTTCTACCCTATTCCAAAATGCTAGAGCCAAAAGGGACGATTGAGATTAATTCAGGGACTTCTCAGATGTTCAACACCTGGCCTGAGGTTGTTAGAATCAGAGAATCATAGCACAACAAGGACACATGACATGTAAAGGTGTCTTTGGCCTTTTGTAAGCACATGAGAGTGATAGGAGCCATCTGATCCAGATCAAAGGGCTAGGATAGATAAGAAGGTTCTAGAGCACACTAGATCTGCTGGAATAATTTGGGTTGAGTGAATTAAATTAAGGGGTTAATTTGAGCATGTTTAATCCATTTAAAGCTTGGTTTGACAGTTTGACCAGTCAACTTGGAATGTTGACTAATGAGGTGGAACCTAGGTGGCCCATGGCTGCTAGTTAGATGGATTGAAAAAGAGTTGAGGCATAGGGGTTGATGCTTGAGATGAGTTAGAGGGGATTTTAACAGGGTTTGACCATGCGTGGATGAGTTGACCAAGTCAACTTGACTTGGGTGGCTGAGGTGGCAACCAAAGAGGCTTGAAGAGCTGATTGGGTTGATTTGTAAAGGGATTTGATGACTTGAAATTGGAATTTTAGTATTTAAAAAGAGATTTAGCCAAGTGGGTTAGGTTTGACCAAGTATTTTGACTTGACTAAGTCAAAGTCATCATAGGTTGAGTTGAGAAATGTTTTAGAATATTTGAATCATATGGTGGATTGATTTTGAATGCTTTAAGGTCTGGATTGGATCATTTGGATCAAAATGATTATTTGGACCCAAAAGGGTCGGTTTGGTCAACCTAGGTTGACTTTGTCAACCAGGTTGACCTAGGGTTTGGGTTTGGATTCAACAGGTTTGGTTTGATATTTGAAACTTGATGGAAGTGGTTGAAAGTCATCTGGAGTTCATTTGGTTTGAAATTGATATTTGAACCCCTAAGGGGTACTTTGGTCATTCTGACCCCTAGTCAACTGGGGGTCAAAATGGGTCCACCAAAGTGTAGTTTAATGTTCGATAGGTCATAATCAAGTGTTTGGAAGTGATTAGAGGCTTTGTAGGAAGCTCCAAAGTCAAAATCCACTGGGTGGCAGGTCCAGTGGCATAGGCTGTAAATATTCTTTGGATTTCAATTCAATTTCTGAGGCTAGAGACCTCAAAATGGGCTCAAATTTGGAGGGTTCCCTCTAGAGACATGTCATATCAATATGAAATTGATAGATTATGAATCAGAGGTCTTTTGATTAGGTTTTGAAGTGTTTGAAAATTTACTAGAAAAGGCTTTCAAGACTTGGACCTTTAGCCTTAAATTTGAGTTTGGATTGATCTAAGATCTAGGTAGATCCTAAGGTTTGGATTGATCTAAGGTTCTAGATAGATCCTAGGGTCTGGATTAATCTTAGTGTTTGGGGTCTAAAAGAGTCCTAAGGTCTAGAGCAGATCCTAGGGTCTGGAGTCTAGAAGGATCCTAGGACCTAGACTAGATCCTAAGGTCTAGATTTTTCTGAAGGAATCCTAGGGTCCAGAGTAAATCATAGGGTCTGTATTCTAGGAGGATCCTAGAGTCTAGATTTTCCTTGAAGTTGAATTTATCTAAGGTCAGGATTGGTCCAAGTGACCTCATATAAAAATGAGGTCAACATCATCAAGAATTTCATTCCAAGAAATTGGTAGTTGGTAATAGACATTTGCTTAAATTCATAAAACGGAGTAATCACCCCATTGAGTAAGCGAGTGAACCACCTTAGCGTTGAATCCCTCAGAGTAGTAAATAAGAGGTGACACTGAAGGGTGTCATTGATTTCAAGGAGAGAGGTCATGGACTTAAAGATTCACCATATGATATGTACGATCAATTTTTCTTATGTAAGATTCAAGGTGAGGTACCTTGAACTTCGAAGACACTCTTTCTTCGAAAATCAGTCTTGAGAAGGTGTTGGTCGGCCCTAGTTTAGTTTTATTGGTCTACATAATAATCAAAATAGATTTTTTATCTCTCATATGAGGGTGAGTGGGATTGGATATTGCTTTTGAGGCGTGAGCTTCCTCTAGTGGCTCTTGGAAAGCACCAGGATTGGATGGTCCATTGGACACACTAATTGTATGTGGTGGATGGTCAATGACAATGAGAATGTCTTTAATAGACTTTAAGAGGCACTCCTCTTTGGCTTATAGTTTGTGGCAAGTAATGTATTTGGGAATCATGATAATCTTTAAGGTTTTATGCTTCCTGGTACGCGAGGGCTTTCTCACCTTCGACATCGATGCATGCTCACCTTATATAAAAGGATTTTGAATACCATTTTGTTATATAGATGACATTGGACCATACTTTATGCTACTCGTAGGCTAAGAGTCTATGGGTTGAATGCAATGAGATCCAAATATAGGGAAAGGAGAGATGAGATAGATGAATTCTGACAAAATTTTTATAATCCAAGCTAGAAATACAAGAATGGAGAAAGTAAGAGTTTTACACCATAGAGCCTGAGCTATATAAGAGGAGTACTACAATGCTTTGAGGATTACATATCTTTTACTTTCTTTTCCCTCTTCATCGTATTTTATATATATACTCTTCTATGGAGAAAGAAAAGTTTAAGATGTTTTTTAAGAGGAAAACGGATACCTAGTGCCCTATCTTCCGCCCCCTTTTATAGGGTTCAAAAGGATGTAGGAGTTATGTCATAATACATATCTGTCATGTAGATCAATAGTAATAACTCGTATGATGTCGAGCTAGTCGGCAACTGGAGAAGGCAAGTTAGATAAAGTCGAATAATAATCAGTAGTCGCCTTGTCGAGATGGAAGAGGGTGAATATTATTCGATTGTTGTCATGAAAGATGGCAGAGTGATCTAGACTACCCTATTAGTGTATGTGGGAGAGAAATATTTTAATATACATTTATAGTTCGTTGTATCGAGCATGAATGTCTTGACTATGGCTTAGATGGATAAAGGTTTGTAGGGGTGTCAATTTCAGGTCACGAGTCGGTTATAGGTCGAATCCAAAACTTACCTGTTTTTGCAAACGGGTCAAATTTTTAGACCTGAACCCGACTTGCTTCAAGTCTGCGTCAACTCGACAAGACCCGAATGACTTGGTCCATGAAAAAAATTGCTAGTTTTTGGGTAATAAAAGGGTCAATCTCAGTTTTTTGGGTAAAAAAAGGGTTGAAACGGGCCAATCTCGGGATTTTCAAGACAAAATGGGTTTTCGGGTCAAAAACGGGTCAATTTCGAGTCAAAGGGTCAACCCAAACTTGACCCAATTTTTGAAATGGGTTGAATTGTTGAATCCAAACCCGATCCATTTCGGGTCCGGGTTGACTCTAACCTAGAATTTTTGGACCGGGTTCAAGTCGGGTTTTTGGGTCGTGTCAAACATTGACACCCCTAAAGGTTTGTCTGGCTGAGAAAGGAACTTCTACGGCCTCCTTCCCTTGGAGGGAGACAATTACTTGGAGGATGTGATAGATCTCGATCCATCGTAATCTAGTGTTAAGCTCTTTCCATCTCTTATGCGAGTCTCTCAAACTTGCTATTCTGAGAGTGGAGGAATTCCTCTTATCGCTTGTCCCATACATAACCTGCAAGACACTTGCAAACATGTACTACATAGCTATTCATGAGTGTACATGGGTCATATTGGGTTGGGTTGTAATAAGTCAATTCTAAAAGCGGTGATGCAATACAAAAATAATTTTGAACTACCATTGAGAATAATTGAAACATCTTGGATCATGATCAAATATTCTTCAATAATCGTTAAGCCATGCAAGATTATGATTGGCCCATATTTAACCTATATTCGGTGAGTCTTCAAACCATCTTTAACCCAAGAATGAAGAATCTTCAAACCATCTTTGACACATGATTGAATCATCTTCAAACCATCTTTAACCCTTCTTTAACACTTTTTGATCATGATTTGGTCATACGTTGAAGATCATTCAAAGATTGCTCAATCTTTAATTTGTTTGAAGACTCATCAATTATGGGTAGATAATTTTCAAAAATTGAGAGAATAATATTTAAATAATGTTTGATCATGGTTTGAAGATCATTCATATTATTCTATAAAAAATTAATCAATCATTCACATTATTTTATAAAAAATTAATCATAGTTTGATGAGGAATATTATTGAAAGATGGCTCTAACATAACAAGTTTCTTGCACGTAAACTAAAATTTAATCACAAAGAGGTTTAGATTTAAGAGTGTAAAGCCTATTTTCAATCATAAATGACTAAATGACGAACAACAGTAGCCTTCAAAGTGATGAACAAAGAGGTTATTGCTGTGAAAATTTAACATAGAAAAAAAAATGATTTGACTCCATTTATTAGAAAGAATGAAGATGATGGGAAGGAAATAATCAACGAGCTCTTATGGTCGAAAGGTCACCTAACTATTAACAGAGGATTTTGATCAAGAAGGAACTTTCAAGCATGTTTTTTATATAAAATAAAATTTCTTTATTAGTATTAGTATAATGTGTGTGTACCTTTTTCTTTTTTTTTTTTTATAATGTGTGTGCACCTGTATATATATATATATATATATATATATATATATATATATATATATATATATATATATATATATATATATATATATATATATATATATATGCAAACTTGATTTGAGAATCATAATCTTACAAGCTTAACGAACTCCCCTTCTTCGATACGTATCGCTACTTAGATGATTCCTTTGACAACAAACTCACATCATGTTCTCCAACAAAACTTTTTCTTGTAACAAGTCATTTGATCCGAACAATTAATTCTCCATTGCTCCGTCTCATTTGATCCGAGCTCATCATATGTGCTCAAGCTTGAGGTTGAGCCTGCCTTGGGAGTAGAGGAGCCAAAACTCGTATTAGCACCGGCTCTAAACTCAATTCGACTTATTTATAATCGTCGTCTGGGATGAGTATGAGGAGCACTTTTCTTCAATAAAATGGGCGTTGGAATAACATTTTTCTTCTATAAATAGTACAACCCCAGATATTCCTTTGGCCACTTCTGTCCCGGCCGGCTATGAAGCAATGGCTCCTTCGCGCTCCTAAAGCGGGGTTTCCATTGCGCGGGAAAAAGAAGAAAGTCCCGCTTCCCATTTTCAATACCCAAGAGAGCCTTAATTCCGAGTGTTTCCATGTTTCGTTCTCCGCTTCGCCGCCCCCAATTTTCATAATCACCGACAACCTTTCCGGTACTTAATCGAATTACGTGACCGCCGTGGCTGGCGATCTTGATGAGGTAGAATCGAATTATTCTTCCATGATTTCTCTTTTACTGGAGAACTCCGATCAATCTGGGTTACCAGAGTTTCCACCCGCGCCCTTTCTGGAACCCGTCGGAGCTGCTACGGAGAACCTGAAGGAGGCGAGCACATCGGTTGAGCTGGCGTCGTTCATTGAAGATATTGTAAGATGCGGACAAAGTTGTGCGGAGGAGGTGAGCTCCTAACTAAAATATTTTTTCTCTTTTCCCGTTCTTGATATCCCATCATATGATGAGCTTCCTATGTTTCTAGATCTTAACGGAGTCGTCGGAGATGACCGCTCAACCAGAAGCTCATATCATCGTGGGAAATTGTTCTGCGAAGGATGAAGGAGAGCGTAATCTGGAGTTAGCGATAGCTGAATTCTCAGAAGCCATGGAAAAGCTCTGCGATGCGATCAGGGAGGTGTTATTGCCCGAAATTGAACAGAGGAAGCGACGAAACGGGAATGATGGCGTCTTCTTCTTCCTTGTGAGGATGGGGGAGCTGACGCTGGCATTCTTTATCGGTGTTGTGCTGGTCTCCGTTCTCCTTACCGCGGTGGCTCCAGAAGGCTGCCTAATCTTGAATAACTTGTCGGAGTTCAACGGATCTGCTCCGTCGTGATTCAGTCGGCCAGGCGCTGGAAATGGTTTACAGTAAGTATGTTTTTCTAACGGGAGTAAACTTAAAACTATGATTTCTGTGTTTAAGGTCATCATAGATGATTTTTTTTTGCTGCGTTAGGTGGTTTTTAAAGACTTTCAATTCCTAGAAAAGCAACATATTCGATACAATTCTTGGTTATTTGTTTTGAAAATTAGTTGTAATCAGATGATAAAAAAACTGAAGACAATCCTATCGGATAAAAAATTTGTATAAAGCAATTGATGCGTAATAGATAGAAAGAGTTTCCTGTATTTCAGTTGAGATTAGCACACCCTATTACAATCGAACCGAATCGAATCAGAAGTCTTAAAGCAAATCCATGTTTCAGTGTTCCAAAAAAAGCTCGAGATGAATAAAAAATCTTAGAGCAAATTCATGGTTTATGGAAACAATTTTATTATAGTCATGTTCGAAATGACTTTTTTTTATTAGATTTAGATGAGAATTTTATTCTTGATAGGACACAATGGATAAAACCGATTCATACAGCCGGCCCCATATAATGAGATAAAGGTTTGTTGTTGATGATGTTGGGCAATTTGATGTTAATGTGATGTATTATTGCTTTTAGAAACATTGATAATGTGGCATTGAATATGGTTCTAGGAGATAGTTGGGTGATTAGAATTTTTAAGAGATCTTCAAACTTCATACAAAATCGAATTTGTATTGACATTTAGCAAGAATTCCACTTATTTTTTTTTTATTTAGTATTTTTTTTTTTAAATTTTGGATTGCATTGGACTATTGACCTTGAATGTAATATAATGACCTTGTTTGGAAGATCTAATCTTAGGGTCCTCCTTTAGTATTGTTGCAGGCTAGAATATTCGTGGTGATAGAGTGAGTAAATTTTTCATCTTAGCGATGCACGGATATCTAACACACAAATAAAGAGAGAAGTAAAAAAATCTGATCTTTTTTACGTTGAAAGCCCAAAGAGAAAAAAACCACGGGGACTCGCCCAAGGGAAACGATTCAACTAAATTTGAGTGAATTACAAAGGTTGCCCCATCCCTTGACTTAGAAGCGGTCAAATTATGGTAGTTTGGAGAGTTAGACAAAGGTTTGGTGATAGTCTGGCGGAATATCCGATGGCGTTCGTGCAGAAGTTCAGCTGATGGGGAATGATTCAACGAAGGTCGGGCGGAAGTCCAGCAATGCTCGGCTGCCAGGTGGAAGTCCAGAGGTAGGCGGCGGTTCGATGGTGATCCGACGAAGGTCAGACATAAGTCCGGAGGAGGTCGGCAGCTTAGTAAAAGTTTGGCGGCAGTCGGCGGTCTGACTATAGTCAGGCTGAAGTCCGGCGGCGGTCGACGGCCGGGCAAATGTCTGACGATGGTTGGGCTGAAGTCCAGTGGCGGTCGACGGCCAGGTGGAAGTCCGACGGTAGTCGGCGGCCGGGCGGTGGTCCGACGATGACCGGGCTGAAGTCCGATGGCGGTCGGCGGCCAGGTGGAAGTCCGGCGGCGGTCGGCGGCCTGACGATGGTCCGACGAAAGTCAGCCTGAAGTCCGACTGTGGTTGGTGGCCAGATGGAAGTCTGGAAGCGGTCGGCGATCCGGCGGCGGTCGGCTACTGGGAGAAAGTCCGGCGACTGTCTCCAGCCGGGCGGTGGTTTAACAACGGTCGGGCTAAAGTCTGACAACGGTGTAATTGGCGTGTGTATTGAAATATTGATTAATCAATTAAGAGAAATGAATTGATCAATGCTATGCTCACATTTATTGTGTCAGACTTGATCCATATCAATTAAGTAACCCTAATCTACTAAGTCAAAGATTATTAAAAAATGAAGTGTAGGTATAGTGTGTGGCATATGAAACATAGTATTTAGTCTAAATACAAATAAATGATGCAAAATACAATGACCAATAACACATGATGGTTTAAAACTTGCAACTTAACTTTGAGGGTTAACCCATGTTGGGTAGTATCTCATACAACTTTAATTTTTTGAGAGTTTAATAGATGGTTGTGAAACCAATTAAATATTGAAATGACACATCAGGAGGGGTAAATTGATATTTAAAAAAAAAATCTAAATCTTTTTGAATTTAACAATAAATTCATAATTTAATGGAGAAGTGAATAAAATAATAAATTCTATTTTTTATTTTCTAAAAAAATAAGTAACAAATTTTTTGTTCATTTTATTTTTTTTTTCTGATTTTTAATATTTTTAAACAAATATAAATTATAATCAATTACGATGATTTTTGTATCACATTAATAAGCAAACTCAAGTCAGATTGTAGAAAAGTAGCTATACGGGAAAGTAAAAAGTTGCAGAGTAAATGCGAAGAGAAAAAGAACAAAATGAAATTTTAGAGTGGTTCGATCAACTTGACATATGTCTACTCGCTTAAGTTATTTTCAAGTTTTGCACTAATTAATAGTGACTCTCCTTTAGCCTCACGGCTAGGCCAAAAAGCCCTTACAGACGCAAACTCAAATCACTTTCACCTCCATAGTGATGCGGAGTAGTCGAAATTCTTTTCACCTCGAAGCGGCGGAGTGTTGAAATCCTTTTAACCTCCTCAATGTGGAGGATAACCGAAATTCCTTTCAGCTCCTCAGTGTGGTGGGGTAACTGATGGCTTTTAACACCAAATGATTCTTCACAAAGCTTCCCTTAAGGAAAATATTGACACATGGAGGAACTCAGGTGCAAGTTCGTTTGAGCAACATTGCGAATACTCCTCTTCGACTCCCTTGAAACCTACAAGGATCTTCTCCCTCTCACACAACTTCACCATTTTCCATTTGCTCAATGCTCTATCTTCAACACTCTCACATAAGAAACACACATCTGACTTCCAAAACTTATTCTTATGACTCAATTTGTATAGTTAAAAGGTTTTGCTTATTAATTCTCTTTGAAATGTGAATGACATCTTATCATTATTATAAATATTGAATTATGACTAAAAAAATTATGATTAAACCTTTTTTATGGGCTAAGAGTCCTTTTTTATAAATATAAATATATTAATCAATTAAAGTTGTATAGCTTTTCATGTATTTTTATATATCATATATTTTGTAGATATATTTATATTATTTATTTTATAAGATAATATTTGTATGATAAAAAAAATTTAAGTATGTATAAGAAATTACTAACATGAATCTAACGGTTTGTTTTCTTATTTTACATATGGAATAAAATTAACGAACAATGCATTAGCTATTTATATCATGAATCATAATATAAAAAAATTTTGGGTAAGAACCGCCAAAGCGGATAGCCTTAACCGCATGTGATAGGTTATAGAAAAGCTCGAAAGCCGTTCCCGTCCCTGTCTGGGGAGATGCCAACCGTCTCTCCTTTCAACGAACACAATAAATATTTCACCTCATATATTATTAAGAATAGGGAAAAGATATTCCAATGAGTGTGGGACTAATTCGGTGACCTCCGCGGCTTGCGATTTTGATGAGGTATAATCGAATTATTCGATAATTTCTCTTTTATTAAGAATAGGGAAAAGATATCCCATCATATTACCAGCCTCCTATGTTTCTAGATTTTAACGGAGTTCGTCATGGGAAATTGTTCTGCGAAGGATGAAGGAGAGCGGAATTTGGAGTTAGCGATGGCTGGATTCTCATAAGCGATGGAGAAGCTTTGCGATGCAATCAGGGAGGTGTTATTGCCCGAAATTGAATAGAGGAAGCGACGAAACGGGTGTGATGGCGTCTTCTTCTTCCTTGTGAGGATGGGGGAGCTGACGCTGGCATTCTTTATCGGTGCTGCGCTAGTCTCCGATCTCCTCACCGAGGTGGCTCCAGAAGGCTACCTAATTTTGAATTTATTTTGAAATTAACATAATATAATTCAATTGATTATAATGTATTTTATTATTCAAAATAATTCTAAAAAAAATTTAAAGTTTGTTACGTCCTCGAATATTCACGACGGTAGAGAAATATGAAGTTTAACGTCTTAGTGTTGTACGAAGATCCAGCACACTAGCAGATAAAAGTGTGTAGCGTTCATAAGAGACACTAGAGTTTTATGTGGAAACCCCTGAAAAGGAGGAAAAATCACGGGACCTGGCCCAGTTTGAATGAATCCATTAGTATTTGCAGTTGATTACAAATGAGGCCCTTTCTTAGGAGAAGGCCTTGGCTTGATGTCACAAACGTACATCTTATAGAGCACATTACATGGTGGGAGTTACATAGACATGTTTGTTTGGTCGGCAGGACCATAGTCGATGGGATAGAGGTCGGAAAAACTGTAGTTAGCAGGAGACTGGGATCAAAAAGCCCATTGTCCAGCGATGTACGTTGGAAGGATCGTAATATGTAGGAGACCGAGGTAGCAGGGCGGTACTCTGGTAGAATTTTGGGCATCAGGTGGTGTTCTAATAGAAGTTCGGTGGAAGAAGTCCGGGCATCGGGTGGTTGTCCAGCAAAAGTCCTGGCCTCAGTTGGTGGTCCGGCTGAATTTTGGGTCTTAGGTGGTGGTCCGGCGGAAGTTCAGGCCTCAAGTGGTGGTCCGGCGAAGCAACAACGTCAGGTGGTGGTCCGACAGAAGTTTGGGCCTCAGCTGGTGGCATGCTGGAGCACAGAGCCTCAAGTGGTGGCCTAGTGGAGCACAAGACCTCAAGTAGTGGTCCAGTAGAGCAATGACATCAGACGGTGGTCCGGCCGAACTCTGCTTAGATGGTGGTCCAGTGGAGCAACTATGATAGGTGGTGGTCCGACGGAAGTCTGGGCCTTAAATGGTGGCCTGGTGGAGCACAGGGCCTCAAGTGGTGGTCCGGCAGAGCAACGACATCAGGCGGTGGTCCGGCGGAAGTCCGGGCCTAAGGTGATGGTCCGGCGGAGGTTAGGGCCTCAAGTGGTGATCTGGCGGAGCAACGACGCCGGGCGATGGTCCGATGGAAGTTCGAGTCTCAAGTGGTGGTCCGGCGGAGCAACGACGTCAGGCGGTGGTCGGACAGAAGTTCGGGTCTCAAGTGGTTGTCGGCGGAGGTGAGGGCCTCAAGTGGTGGCCTGGTGGAGCACAAGGCCTCAAGTGGTGATCCGGCGGAGCAACAACGTCAGGCGGTGGTCCGGCGGAAGCCCGGGCCTCAGGTAGTGGTCTGGTGGAGCAACGAGGTCATGCGGTGGTCCGACGGAAGTCTAGGCCTCAGGTGGTGTTCTGGTGGAGCATAGGGCATCATTGGTGGTCTAGCGGAAGTCCAGGCCTCAGGTGGTGGTCTGACATAAGTTCGGGCATCATGTGGTGGTCTGGTGGAGCACAAGGCCTCAAGTGGTGATCCGGCGGAAGTCCGAGCCTCAGGTGGAGGCCTGGTGGAGCACAGAGCCTCAAATGGTGGTCCGACGGAGCAATGACATCAGACGATGATCCGACGGAGGAGAGGGCTTTAAGCGGTGGTCCGACGGAACAACAACATCAGGAAGTGGTCCGGCGGAGGTGAGGGCCTCAAGTGGTGGTCCGGCGGAGCAACGACGTCAGATGGTGGTCTGGTGGAGGTGAGGGTCTCAGGTGGTGGTCCTACGAACTCAGGCGGTGGTCGAGGAGGAGCTTTTTCATTCTCTTCTTCTCTTTTTGCTCCAATCCCTTTTCAAGAGAAATGAGGAGTCTATTTATAGATTTTTGGAGTGGCATGGTCTGTAAATAGGTGAGAGAACAAGGGTAAATGGGGAGTGGTTGAATGGACGTCCGATGTTGAATCCCTTGATCATTGACCGTTCTTAAGACATTTAAAGATCTTAGTGATGCCAAAATTTGGAGATATTGGGCTTGTTGGATTCGTCTCGTCGAGCTGCTCAATTAGAATATAAGCACGCACTGTTTGAAAACTGTTTGGTAATCAAAATTGCGGTTCAAACCTAGACCTGTCAATTTCGGGTTACGGGTCGGGTTCGGGTCAACCCGGAATTGACCCGACATTATTCTGGTTCGGGTCAACTCGACCCGTTTTTGTAAACGGGTCAATTTTCCGGACCCGAACCCGACCCGCTTCGGGTTCGGGTCAACCCGACCCGACCCGCGGAAAAATACTGACAGCAACGCCGGCCAGCCTCCTCCCGTCCTCGGTCCTCCGCGGCTCCGCTCCTCGCGGACCTCACCAGCTCACCTGCGGACGCGGCGTGAAAAAGGCGCGAGCCCGGGCCGCGCGGCAACGCCGGCCAGCCTCCTCCCGCTCCGCTCGGACCGCTCCTCGCGGCCTCGCCTGGGCCTGGGGTCGCGTCGACGCGACTTGGAGTCTCGGACTCGCGACCCGTGGAAAAAGCCAAAAAGGCTGGCCTCGTCAGGCATCAGCTGACTGCTGACGGTGCAGGGCCTGCACATGCAGGCGGCTCGAGACAGCAGAAGCAGCGGGCAAAGAGGCGGGAACAGCGGGCAAAGAGGCGGGAATCAAAAAATTTTAAGTTAAATAGGTTTTCGGGTTGACCCGGCAACCCGTCGGGTCAACCCGAACCCGACCCGTTTTTGCAAACGGGTCGGTTTTCCGAACCCGAACCCGACTCGCTTCGGGTTCGGGTCAACCCAAACCCGAAAATTACGGGTCGGGTTCGGATCGGGTTTTCGGGTCGGGTCCAATATTGACAGGTCTATTCAAACCTTCCAATAGCACTTCGGGTCCTTGATTTGGACTCATTTGAGCTCAGATTGAGTCAAATTTGGTGTCATGGGTTCGTATTTCCGAGACGTTCAGTTTGACTGTTGGTTTGCTAAAATCGAAGTTCGGATGGTCCCAATTTTAATATCGATAGTTTCCAATTTGATTTTGCCTCGAGATTCATGACCGATCAAGATTATTTTTTGATGACGTATCAAATTTTATCAAAAAAATATTTTGACAAGAATATCATCACCTAATTTTCCTCCTATTACATTTTTATAATATAGATATATAGAGTGTAAAAAAATATTATATTTGAAATGTTTAGAATTATTTGGATAAATAAAAAAATAAATGCAGAAGATTATTTTTTTTTATTTAGCTTCAAATAAAATGAATGTAGTGCAAAGCCCAACAATGAGAGTGACCAACAACAGCGAGATGGATTATAGTAGAGTGTGATGCCAAAGGTAGGGATACATGCGGATGTTAACTAACTAGGTCATATGTCTATGTTAGTATGTATTAATCATATCATATATTATACTTTCTATATTTTTCTACATATAGATTTCCCTATAATCCTTTAAGCTCAATAGATAACGGATGAAGAGACATATTTTTGATGTTTTTGATCTTATATCATTCGCTATGAGACTTACATAAATTCAAGAACTCTTTTCTCTACTCTCCATATTCACTCATATATTCTCAAGCTCTTACTTATAGGTTTCCTTATGTTACGATCAAATCAATTCGGATTATATTATATTATTAGAAATAAAAATAATATGATGTTAATTTTATAAAATAACCACAACAAATCATGTATTGTCTTGCAAAACCCCGCAAGCAACGTAGCAGAGAAAATGACCTGAGAGCTAAATTTGAAAAGACCCGGAAACCAATTTTGGGAGAAAAAAATTATGAAATTTTGGTTGTAATGGATTGAAAGAAGCTGCACATTGAATAAAATGAATTTTTCAACGATTGATAGGTCACCAAAAAAATATAGCCAATTAAACCCTAAATATCAGTACAATTTTTGGTTTGTAAACTTTCGGAATCAAATTTAAGGATCGTCTGAACTAGAACTTGATGCGTCACAAAAATATTCATTTGATCAAACACTAATCTCGATATAATATTTGGTATAAAAGCATTCATAATTATAGTTGTGATAATTTAAATTCCAATTATAATAAACTTTTAGTGAAATTAAACATCTTAATGAGACAAACAAATAAAAACTTTATGACATTAATTAGATGACCAAATAGTTAATCGAGTATCTCAATGAGACGAATCCAATGAATCCATTATCACAAACTTCAACATCATTGAAGCACATAGTCTGTGCTATGAGATTTAAATAAACATGCACTTTAATATTAGAGCATAAAAATAATATATTTCTTTCAGGCTCGTATACCTCCCATCAGAAGTAGACCCTTATGACTCTCTATGCTAGCATATCAGAAAATAGGCCCTTATGACTCTTAATGCTTAACACATATCAAATATTTTAAAATTTAGGACGTTAATGAATCCTATGTGCATTCAACCCCAAAACAGATGTGAATTTAGTACCATAGCAGAACTTCCACCACACATCAAACCTCATCAGAATCATACATTTCAAGCATATAAATACATATATCATTGCATTACAGTAAAATAAAAAATACATATAACCTAGTATCAGAATTTTAAAGAATACTTCATTAGTATGCAAAAATATTAATTGTTGAATATATTTTTATATTTTCAGAATGTTATCAGATTTTTAGGGATTAGTCAGAACATTATTTTAAAACTTTAATTATACTGCATTCTTATTATTGGGAATAAGAATTAATTTTTAATTAAATAAAATAGAGAATTTTTCAAACCTTCCAATATAAATTTTTCCAAAATTATCCTAAAATGTTATTCTAAATCTTTTATTTATAGTATATAAAATGTTATTCTAAATCTTTATTTTATAGGTCCGGCTCAACCGATATCCTTCAGGTTCTCCGTAGCAGCTCCGACGGGTTCCAGCAAAGGCGCGGGTGGAAACTCGTCATATGATGGGATATCAAGGACGAAAAACAGAGAAAATATATTTTAGTTAGGAGCTCACCTCCTCCGCACAACTTCCGCCTCTTACAATATCTTCAATGAAAGACGCCGGCTCAACCGATGTGCTCGCCTCCTTCAGGTTCTCCGTAGCAGCTCCGACGGGTTCCAGCAAGGGCGCGGGTGGAAACTCTGGTAGCCCAGATTGATCGGAGTTCTCCAGTGAAAGAGAAATCATCAATAATTCGATTCTACCTCATCAAGATCGCCGGCCACGGCGGTCGCCTAATTCGATGAAGTACCAGAAAGGTTGTCGGTGATTATGGAAATTGGGGGCGGCGAAGCGGAGAACGAAACATCGAGACACTCGGAATTAGGGCTGTCCTGGGCATTGAAAATGGGAAGCGGGACCTTCTTCTTTTTCCCGCGCAATGGAATCCCCGCTTTGGGAGCGCGAAGGAGCCATGGCTTCATAGCCGGCCGGGACAGAAGTGACCAAAGGAATATCTGGGGTTGTACTATTTATAGAAGAAAAATGTTATTCCAACGCGCATTTTATTGAAGAAAAGTGCTTCTCACACTCATCTCAGACGACGATTATAAATAAGTCAAATTGAGTTTAGAGCCGGTGCTAATACGAGTTTTGGCTCCTCTACTCTCAAGCCAGGCTCAACCTCAAGCTTGAGCACATATGATGAGTTTTGCTGGAGGAGGTATCAAAGAGACGGGGCAATGGAGACTGAATTGTTCGGATCAAATGACTTGTTACCAGAAAAAGTTTTGTCGGAGAAATCCATGATTCATAATAACTAAGTTATGAATTTTACGAGCAGGTTTAACTTGATTTTGATTTTTTATTTTTTTTTAAATTTAGATCAATGTTACCTAGTATATGTAGCATAAGAATTGAAGTTTTTTTCATGTGCAACAGGCTTCATCCTTTTTGATACAATATATTGTTCCATTGTGTTATATTAGCTTTCACCAGTCTTATGGAGTTTATGGTATATATTCTGATTAGCATCTAGTTCTAGCTTTTCTTATATCAGAAACTTTACCTTTATTACACTTTTTAAAAAGGCTGAATTAAATATGGTGGACCTTACTTGTTTGTCAAATTTTTACTAAATTTACAGCATCAAATCTTGTAGAAGAATCAGTAATGTTTCCATGCATCCCCAAGGGCTATAATCAAACATCTGATCATGGTATCCTACCCAATTTCAAGGACAGAAAAATCTGGAATTTTAATTTGCAAGGAAATTTTAAAGCATGCAGAGGAGATATTGTTAGAAGACAAAAGCTGAATTGTATTAAATTAACTTATAGCATATCTGTAATATAGCATGTACTTACAACTGCACATATGTACGCCTATATAAAGATGACCCATGTATCTGTTGGACAAGAACAAAAGAATATAATTTCATTTAGTTTCTTTAATTGTTTTCGTCTTCTTTTTCTGTCCGGTTCTTTCAAGAACCTGCAACAGCTCAAGAACCATAAGTTCTACATGGTATCAGAGCAGGGGTGGAAGGAAGTGTAGCGAAATGGAAAACTCAATGACGTCTCAAATGGGTGAGCACTCCGCAGACGCAGAGAACGCTGGAGAAATGATCATCCCATCATCCTTGAAGTTCGTCATGGCAAACCTGAAGAATATTGTGCCAACGCAACTCTCACCGGAAAACTACTCATTATGGAGATCCCAGATTGTCAAACTTCTTCGCGCAAACGGGTTTGAACAATTTCTTGATCCCGCTTTCTCTCCACCTGATAAACAAATCAGGACATTCGACGAATCTTTTGTCCCTAATCCCAAATATACTCAATGGATTCACATGGATCAAAACCTTGCGGCAGCCATATGTTCTACCATTTCACAGTCAATCTTACCATACATCATCCATCTCGAATCCACAGCCACCATATGGACAGCACTTGAAACACGCTTCCAATCCACGAATCGATCCAAAGTAATCCAACTCAAAAATGAACTCCACAACATATCCATGAAAACCTCCACGATGACTCAATATCTAACAGAAATCAAGTCGCTTGTCGATCAAATAGCCGCTGCTGGTTCTGTTATTGATACTGAAGATATAATTCTTTATATCTTAAATGGATTACCAGGATCATATCAAGCTTTCAAAACCTCCATTCGCACTATGCTCACGCCAATAAGCCTGGATAATCTCTATCCTCTCCTACTTAGTGAGGAAGTCAACATAGCGGCTGATGCCGCAATAAATACTCCAGCATCTGATTCGAATCTTGCGTTATACACGCAAAGAGGGCGTGGCCGGCGACAAAGAGGACGATCTTCCCGCAACCCACATTTGTCTAATCGTTCTTCAACGGACACAGACACCACGTGTCAGATCTGTTACAAGAAGGGCCATTCGGCGGCTAACTGTTGGCATCGCCTAAATGAACAATACGTTCCCAGGTCTAACAACCGAGCTCTCACAGCAGCGCAAAGTCCGTCTACAACAAATTGGTTTCTTGATTCGGGCGCGACATCTCATCTCACCAACTCTCTGGACAACCTATCAGTCACCAATTTGTATCAAGGTTCAGATAACGTTACGATCGGAGATGGGTGTTCAATTCAAATAGCCCACTCCGGTTCAGGTTTGTTACATACAAATTCTCGTAAGTTTAATCTTGCTCAGCTTTTACACGTTCCAGAGCTCAAGTATAATCTATTATCCATATCCAAGTTAACTAAGGATAATAATATATCAATTACTTTTGAGCCTAATGAATTCGTGTTTAACGACTTGCAGACGCAGCAAATTTTACTCCGAGGACCGTGTCTTGATGGCCTGTATCCACTTAGAACACAGCAGTCTTCCGCCACAGCAGCTGCTCTCAAGGCTACCACCAAAGGCCATATCTCATGGCATAACCGTTTGGGTCATCCAAACTCCAGAACTCTTGAATTAATCAAGAACTGTAACTCTCATCTTCATATAGTTTTTGACTTTGATATTTGTCATTCTTGTAATCTTGCTAAAAGCTCATAAAATGCCATTTGAAAAATCGTCAAATAGACGAAGTACCCCTCTTGAGTTAGTTCACTCAGATGTCTGGGGTCCTGCCCCGGTTGAGTCAACTCAGGGTTACAAATTCTATGTTTTGTTTGTAGATGATTATACTAGATTTGTTTGGCTTTTTCCAATGAAACAAAAATCTGAAGTACCTAACATTTTCTTTAATTTTAAGAATTATGTTGAGAAACTTACATCTCATCAGATTAAAAGTCTCCGCACGGATGGATGCACGGAATACACAAATCATCAGCTAACTCAGTTTCTCAAAGATAATGGAATTCTCCATCAAATTTCTTGTCCATACACGCCTGAACAGAATGGCCTAGCTGAACGAAAGCACAGGCACATAATAGAAACAACACGATCTCTGTTGTTCACTGCTGACGTTCCCTATAAATTCTGGCCCGACGCCACTATTACCTCCGTCTACCTAATAAATCGTATGCCATCACCAACCACAAGCAACAAATCTCCGTTCGAATTACTGTACAACCATCACCCGGACTATATCCATCTTCGCACCTTCGGATGTGCGTGCTACCCACTCATACCTAGTGCTCTACAGAACAAACTTCAACCGAAAGCCCACTCCTGTGTGTTCCTTGGCTACTCCGAAAATTATAAGGGATACAAATGTCTTGACATATCGACTAACAAACTTTTCATGTCTAGACATCTTACATTTGCAGAAAACATTTTTCCATTTTCTACTAACAAGACCTCACAGACAGATCATTTACATGATGACAACACAAATCCTGCGCTACTTCAACCAACTCCCAACACATTATTTCATCCTCCTGCTACCAACACTGGCACAATTCGTCCCTCCGATCAGCAAGGTAACCAACAGGAAAACTAGGTTCATTTTCCAAACCACTCGGATGCTCCTTCCATCATTCAACCGGTTGCAGAGTCTCCCACACACATTACCAAACAAGCTGGCCATCCTATGGTCACCAGACGGCAGACAGGAAAGCTTAAACCTAGTTGTAAAGCTCAATCTACTTCACACAACTCTTCCATCTCATCAACACAAAGATCCTACAAACTATACCGAGGCATCCAAACACCCTGAATGGAGAAAAGCCATGGCTGCTGAATTCTTTGCACTACAAACACAAGGAACGTGGTCTCTCGTCGAGCCTCCGAAAGGTATAAATCCGTTGGGATGTAAGTGGACATTTAGAACAAAATACCACTCCGATGGATCCATCGCCCGCTACAAGGCACGTCTGGTTGCACTTGGCAATCATCAAGAACAAGGAATCGATTATAATGAGACATTTAGCCCGGTTGCAAAACTACCTACAATTCGGATTCTCCTAACAGTTTCTCTTCACTACAACTGGTCAGTTCAACAGCTAGACGTAGCCAATGCATTCCTACACGGAAAATTACAAGAAACAGTCTACATGATGCAACCAAAGGGCTTCGAGGATGCTACTCATCCTCACCAGGTATGCCGACTGAATAAAGCCATATATGGACTTCGTCAAGCTCCAAGACAATGGTATACTACATTCACAACATATCTCTTGTCAATCGGTTTCTCACATAGTAAATCGGATCCTTCGTTACTTTTATTAAAAGAAAAATTTGCTACAATATATCTTATAGTCTATGTAGATGATATATTAATTACGGGGGACAATCCAGTGGCTATTCAAAGACTGCTTCATCAACTAAACCGTCAGTTCAACATGAAACATCTAGGAGAGGCAAACATGTTTCTAGGCATTCATATTACAAAGAACAACTCTCAGTATTTTCTGTCCCAGGAGAAGTACGCCGCCTCTATACTTCAGCAAGCTGATATGCTCAAATGCAATCCCTTAGCCAACCCCACTGTCACAAAATTTCCCTCGGAGTTCTCTCCAAATAACGTTATTTCCGATCCCGTAATGTACAGGAAAATCACTGGCGCTTTACAATACTTAACTCTAACTCGTCCAGATATCGCTTTCAGTGTTAACTTACTCTCGCAACACATGCACGATCCCAGTCCACAACATCAATACCTTCTAAAGAGGCTGCTCAGATATTTAAAAGGTACGTTAGCATATGGTTTACCTATTACTCGTAATAATCTGGTTCTTCAATCTTTTTCAGATGCGGACTGGGCGGGTGATCCAATCTCAAGAAAATCCACCTCCGGTTACTGTTCATTCCTCGACACAACTCTTATTTCATGGACCGTCAAGAAACAACATACGGTTGCGCGATCTTCCACTGAATCAGAATATCGATCACTAGCTGCCCTCACCGCCGACATAATTTGGTTGAAACGGATCCTAACTGATTTTGGAATTCCATCCGAACAACCCACAGATTTGTTCTGCGATAACACCTCGGCGATTGCTCTAGCAAACAATCCAGTTTTTCACGCACGAACAAAACATATCGAAATCGATCAACGATTTGTTCGCGACCAGATCATCCATCAAAATATACGACTGCTACCCATTAGTACTGTGGATCAAATAGCTGATATTCTAACCAAGCCACTTTCCACTCCACGGTTTCAGCTACTTCGCAACAAACTAAGTATCATTCCTGACCCATTAGTTTGCCGGGGGATGTTAGAAGACAAAAGCTGAATTGTATTAAATTAACTTATGGCATATCTGTAATATAGCATGTACTTACAACTGCACATATGTACGCCATGTATCTGTTGGACAAGAACAAAGAATATAATTTCATTTAGTTTCTTTAATTGTTTTCGTCTTCTTCTTCTGTCCGGTTCTTTCAAGAACCTGCAACAGCTCTAGAACCATAAGTTCTACAGATATCCATGCTCTTTTTCAAGAACAAGGTATTATTTTTGGAATCCATAATTTAATTCTGAAACTTTGCGCCAGAAAAATAGTATTTCCCTTTATATGATTTACTTTCTTTTTTGGGTTTTCTCCTGTTGTTGATTACTTGGCCACCTAGTTGGTTTTTAAATTAATGACCGAAGCAGTTTTTTTTTCAAACATGCACTTGTGTGCCCACACGCACATAGAGTGGTTCATACGACCAGACATGAATAAGCATGTAAGGAGAAAACACCAAAAATGTGTTCTCAGGTGGGCGGGCTTGGTTTAATAGTTATGTTGCCTCTATTATGTTCTAGACTTCACAGGTTGAATTCATGGAAGCAGCCTCTCTGCAATTGCAGTGATACGACTGTGTGGTCTGTGCGCATGATGAAAAGTTTAAAACTGATTGGCGTTCAATTTCAGTTTTCTTATTACTAGCATGAATTTAAGTATGCATGTACAGAATTGCTTATGGTTTGAAGTGTATGGTATACTTATAGAAAACTATTTTTTTATAATTAATTATGTTAATTAAAACATGCCTGCTTTTGGTATTTTGAACAATTAAAAAACATAAATTATGAATATGTTATAGCTTATTTCATCGAAAGCATATCCAAAATGGTTGTCAAATGAGCAATTGATTATTGTTTAGCAAACTTTCAAATTATATATTTAGGCTTCGTTTGGGACGGTTTTTTTATTGCTTTTTAAAACGGAGTTTTATTACAAAAATAAAAAAATTTGTACTAAAACTCCGTTTTAGAAAGCAGTAAAAAAGCCGTCCCAAACGAAGCCTTAATGTTTAATCCAATTGCAAGTTGAAGAGGAAGGCTGCTACTAAGGATTCTCTTTTTTTTTTTTCCTCATTAAACCATAGCATAGAATTTGATATTCTCCTTTTTACCTATTTGAATGATAGCCATAGAATTTAACAATTGAATAAGAAAAATTGCAGCAAAGTTTTTATGTTGTCCTTTTGTTAAATCTAAAATTATTTGTGAATCACATGTAACTATGATGAGAATATCGAGTGAAAAGAAAAAAAAAATTGAGTAAAGAGAGAAAAGTAGAATTCTTGAGTGAGAAGCTTTAATTTTTTTTATAAAATAAACTCAATTACACAAAAATTACATAAATTAAGCTCACTCAACCCCCTTATTTTATAGATTTGGTTTGGGGCCTGAGTGATACAAAAATGACTATATACATGGTTGTACAATAAATAAGAGAAAGATAACATAATTGTTTAGTTTGTTGGGAATGCTCGACATGATCAAGCTGTCCATCGAGCTCCTAAAAAGTCGCAGGCTTGGCGTGTATTGATGATTGAATAGTCGAGTAATTGATCAATAATTTCTCTTATGAAAAAGTTGTTCCCTCAAGCAGTGGTTATGTTCGATTTTGTAGATTGTACTTGCGTGGTTGGGCCGAGTTTTAAAATTGCATTCAACCACTTAAGGTGAGGTCTCTTATAGACCGACAAATCTCTTTTGAGCTGAAACTGAGTAGACCAAGTCGGCTTGGCTTGAATAACATCAAATTAGCTTAAACCAGGTTTACTTATTTTGATCCTGATTTTTTGTACATTAAGTTGTACATTTAGTTCCTCGATTCTCTTATACATTTAAAATTTATTCTAAAAAATATTCTTCATTAACTATTCATAAAACTCTAATAATTTTTTTTTTTAATGTTGGATGCCAGTTAATCAATTTAATGTTGACTTTTGTTATATCCTTTTGTCAATATCATCAAATACTTAGCCTATAAATAAAAAATTATTATTTTTCATTCAAATGCTTCTTCTGCATTCCTTCCTTGCCTCTGAGCTTTGCAATACTCATTCTTGTAAAAGATAGATGAGGCTGAAGTCGTCCAACCATCTACTGTAATAACTGAGGCTGAAGTTGCCCAACCGCCTATTAAGGTAGTACTAATTGAAGTCGCCTAGGTGCATGTTGAGCAACAAATAGGGCTGAGTATTGAAGTTTAGCTAGAAAGCTCCTAAAGGTATAAATTTTTTAATTCCTTGTAATTTTTTGAATGAAATCTTTCCTCTTTTAACCTCCCCTTAGGTTGAGTTGGCTGTAGAGAAGGAAGAATTATTACGTCCTCCGACCGGATGCAGAGGAACATCCGGTATAGGCGCGATTTTGCCTACAACCGGATGTTCCTCTGTATACTTACACCGGACGAAATAAAAGTTCGTAGAGAAGGGTCCCAAGAAACGAAGCGGTGGCAATAGTTGAAAATCACTCAGGCACCTATAAAGTAAAAAATGTTGAAATGCTGAGTATTGAAGTCAGCGAAAAAGCTCTTGAGAGTATAACTTTTTCAATTCCTTGTTTGGTAAAATTTTTTGTTAACCTTCTTGAGAGGTCTATGTAATGTTTTCTGAATGAAATTCTTTCTTTTCCAATATCTCCTTTGGCTGAGTTGGCTACAGAGAAGGATCCAAAGACACCTTCCAGCTTAGTCAACTTGAGTCCATAGACCTTGAGAAAAAATCATTGGGCCGACTATTGGTAAGGGGGAAGACGTCGATTTTTAAAATTGAGAGATTACTCTCGGGATGTACATAACACAAATTCTAATACTCCCACTGAACTTTTTGAATTGGCGCTTTTAAAAATGGTTGAGGAATTAGAATTTGTGTTATGTGAAGTTTGCCAACTGAAGTCGTCCATGCTTGCTATGGTGGATGAATACGAATTAGAATAGGTTGACTTCAACAAACAAATTGCTGAATTCAAGGAGTTATTACTATGAGACTTTTTGCCAAGTCACTGCTATACAGGTTGAAGTTGTTGCTAATCGAAGATACATGGAATTCACTAAATTAAATCAATTTATGGATGGAGGAGAGTTCATTTTAATTCAAGCCAAGCCGACTTAAAGTGATTTGTGTTTGAAACGTATATATCCAACTTGAATTTCAAAGAGGAGAAGACATTCCTAAAGAGGAGAGTCTTCGTCAATTTGGAAGATCAAATTAGGATACTCTTCAAATATCTAAAGAGAAAAGATAACACCCCACCCAAGGGGGAGTTTCTTTTCATTTGGATACCCAGACCCGACGATCCAAGAAGCAGCAGAAGGACGAAGAAGTGGATACAAGAAGATCCATTCTCAAAGTCACTTGAGTCTTAGGATTAGAAATCCGGGTTGTGGCCAGTGGTGCCCGGCTATTTTACTTTTCTATAATTCTGTGATGTAATATTAAAAGGCACTTGCATATGGACTTTCAGTTTGAATATTAATTTAATTGATTTGATTAATGTTTGATGTTGATTGTGATATAGGTTTGTCTGCTTTAAGTAGTTTTTTTGGCACTCTTGCATGTCATATTTTGATTTAGCTTAGAACCCGATCGTAGGCTCATAAGGACTCGTTTAAAACTATTTCTATTTAAATAAAATTAAAATATTTAAGCTCACATAGAAACTCTAACATTTTAAAAAGTAAGTTCGGGACCGCCGAGAGTTCTCATTTCATAATTGTTGCATTTTTCTTTCCACTTGTTAGGCACCCCCGCATGCGGGTTTTGGCAGACCACCTGGCCTATGAGGGTGCAGATCTGTCCAAAGGGAATCTGTGCATTCTTCTAGGATAAAATCTATTTTAAGCCTTTTTAAAACTTCTTCATTTCAAATTTAAGCATTTAACCGAGTCAATTAGCATGCATTACATTAGATACAAACTTAAATATGTCTAAAACTTTAATTGCATTAGCTTAAGCATTAAACAACAAACATAAATCAAAGGGCCAATTAGGATCTGCTCTAGATGTCGGCCCAATTCTCAAAAACCTATCTTAAATAACGTCCCTATCACTCAATATTAAAAGACCAAACTCATATTTTTTAAACTGCATAGGTGGTTTAGCTGGCTCTCCAATCCAGGCTGGGTAAGTCCAGATTTGCACTGCATTAGTTGGGTTTGGTTGCTTTTAGTACCCAATTTAGACTTAGGTTCTGAGGTAGGCTTGAGCTATACGACCTCAACCTCCGGGAATTGAATCCCAACTTTCTAATAAAAATTGATCACTCAAACTTAAAATCTCTTTCAATCAAATTTGAACCCAACACTTAGGATAGGCTGGGGTGTTTCTGAAGTAATTCAGAATCTCAAAACACCTCCTACCCTTCTTCCTTTGACTCCAGAAATAAGTGCTCAAATTTGAACCAATCCCGATTGAAATTTCCAACCCTTACCTCCTTTGACATCAATATTTGAAATCTTAAATAAAATTTGTACCACTATTTTAATCGAGAGTATTTATAAGAAACTCTGATTTTCTACGATGTAATTAACTACGAGGGCTTGCGCTCGTAGGAGATTTAGAAACCCAGAACAGATTTTTAAAATCAATTTTTTCAAAACTTCAATCAATTATATTTGGAAATTCAAAAAAAAAAAAAATGGCGATTATTATTATTGTATTCGAATAATTGGCAATGAATAATATTTTCTTCTTTCGGGGAGACATATCAGTCATTGATATGAATTCAAGTATGAAATTAGTGGTCCTACATTTCGATTATCATAGCTAAATATTTGATTGAACACCATTTTGATCCTTCGGGATTATATGTACTTCTCTCTCAAAATTTGGCTATGATATTCGTGATTAAATTTTTAATTCTAAATCTAAACTCATTAAGGGATTTTATTTTCACCTTTCGAGGAGATATATCATCACTAATGGATGTTTGATTTTAGAATTAAAATTCAAATATCAATTTTGAATTAATTCCAAAGAAAATTGTATTTTTTCAAAATTACACTTTTCAATCAAACAGATGAGTACACTTTATGACAAAAAAAGTTATCTATCTCTCTCTCAACCTTATAATGTCATTGTTGCATCAATTAACGATTAAATGCTCATAAAAAAGTGTAACCCATAATAGTTTCTGAAAAATAAGACAAAGTAAGAATTAAAATCCAGTAGATGCATCGTTGCACCAGAGCAAAATGAGTCGCTCTATAGAAAGTCTTAAATATTACAACCCGACATGATATCACACAGGTCATACCATGTCCGATTGTGGAAAGATTGACCCTAATATCTAGTTGAAGAATGACTGAAATAAAACTTCCAATTTATATATTACAGAGAGGCACTGCTGAATATAATATAAGTGGAAGACTACTAATTTCAAAACGATTTTCTATATATCATCTAACATTAAATACAATATGAATTCCATCTACAATAGCTCTTGGTAATAATAATGAGAATAATAAAAATAAAACTCAAGTCTGTAAAAATAAAAACTAACTAAAATATACCTACAACACAGATCTGAGTCATAACCTAAAACTAAAATCAATAGCTGAAACTAAAGAAGCTGAAAATATTTTGCTGCAATAATAAACTAAAGTATTATATGTAAAGCTAAAACTAAAGCAACTAAAGTATTGTACATAAAGCTGAAACTGAAGCATATACTAAAATTGAAAATATTTAAGTAATTCTTAAAATTAATTGAATTATAAGCAAATGCTTCATAGTAGAATCCGACCTTGGTATCCTATTGGCTATGACATAACAACACTTCGATAACAGAGTCCCACCTCTGCAGCTCAAAGGCTCTGGCATAACAACACTTTGATGAATGTCATCTTTGTAGCTTATTGGCTCTGGCATAACAAAATCCTACTTTGGTCGCCGACTAGCGGTGGCATAATATAATCCTACCACCGTTGTTCACTAGTGTCGTCATAACATCACATCACATTTATTTTATAATTTTAATGCATTTCATTAATTAAAATATAACTGAATTGTATTAAAAAATATCAAAATATTCTAAGAGTAGACAATAAAAATACTACTAAAAAAATTATAATTTCAAAATATAACAACACTTCGATAATAAAATTTCACTCGACAGCCCAATGGCTCCGGCATAACAACACTTTGGTAATAGAATTACACCTTGGCAGCTCACTACCTTCGGCATAAAATAATCCTACTTCAATCACTCACAGACGCTTGCATAACAGAATCTCACCTCAATCGCTCATTGGCACAGGCATCACATCACATCACATTTTATCACATCACATCACATTTCTTTCATATTTTTGAATTCATTTCATTAATTAAAGAATAATTAGATTAAATAGAACGCCTCAACGATAGATAACAAAAATACTACAAAATATATATTCACTATTTCAAAATATAACCAAATTATTAGAGATTGTAAAGTATTATTCTGAAGCTTTGATTGAACTGAAGTATTATTTTTAGATGTCAAAATAAATTTTTGAGTAAGAAAAAAATTATTGCTTTTTTTTTAAAACCACTCAGCAAAAATATTTTAGAATAAACTAAAAATATTCATAATCTAAATATCTATAACATATAAAATGTTGTGCGTTAAAATTTTTACAAAAATAAAGTTATTCTTATTTTTTGATAATGAAAATATAAATTTGATCAAAAAAATTTCAAAAATATGAAATTATTAAAAATTGAAATAGGAAAAAATGTAACTTATCTAGAAACGAGTAAATCTCACAACTGGGTTGAGGGATAAAAATTGCTCTACGACCTCCAAAACCTAGTTTTCTTCTCTCCTTCCCTCTCTTTTTCTTCACATTTCCCCTAATTCATCTTTGTCAAATGAATGGGGAGAAAAATGTTATTTAATACATTATGTGAGTAAGTTAAGATATCATATATATAGTATTTCAATCTAAAATTCATAAAAATTCTTTTAGGGATTCAAAATTATATAAGAAAAAAAATCTATAAAATAACCCATTTTACTAAAAAAATTTGATGAAATTGATTTGCAAAACATACACCTAACGGTACCCATACCTCTACTTGTTTTGATAGATGCCAAGTTTTTAAGGAATTTCTTCAGTACTCAAAATTTATGAAACTCCCAAAATATTTATAATGGCAACAGTTTATAATTTGATTTTATAATAACTCCCAAAATATTTTTTTTGTTTTAGGTAAAAAAGTCTTTTTTTATTTTTTAGTTATAATAATCCACCCACATTAAAAAAATGACATCCTCGATACCAAAATAAGTCAGAATAAATCTTGATCAAGCTATTTCATCTCAGGTTTCTTCTCTTAAGTAGCCTCTCTAGCAGTCATGTGGTTCCATTGCACCTTGACCATAAAAAAATATTTACTCAATTTTTAGTATTGTATGTCGGAATTATTGGCTCTTCCCTATAATATAGACTTAGATAAACCTCAACATCATCAACAGATAATCTCTTCCGAGAATCAGATACCCACATTCTTAAAGAAGACACATGAAATATATTATGTATATCTGACATAAAATCAGGTAATAATAACATGTTAGTTGAACTACCAATCGTCTCAATAATATCAAAATATCCAATGTACCTCGGACTTCGTACAAGTAATTCCTCTAAATTATAAATACAAAAACAACTAACACTAGATCATATGTCAGGTAGTTCCTCTTATGTGGTTTCAAATGTTGAGATGTATAAGCAATCACTCTACCATGCTATATCAGCACGCATCCCAAACCTCTTAATGATGCATCATAATATTTTTCAGTATTGTATAAGTATAAATAAACCATTAGCTTAATAAACAGTCATCACTTTTTTCCTATTGAAACAATAATAATCTCCTTATAACTCCCAAGTAGTATATCATGTGAATTAGTAGAGGATAACACCAAACCACATTATTTAAAAAAAAAAACTATTGGCCCACCATCATGTACATGTCAATCAGTCTTGAATCAACGGATGAACCATGCTTTACTTGTTTTTTATACACACACTATTATCATAATATTATAACAATAATCTTAATCACATATCCACATTCATTTCCAATATATTATAGTAAATAATTTATAATGAAGCTTAATTCAAAAAATATCAAATGTATTAACAGTAGACAATAAAAATTATACTGAGAAAAAATTCATATTTTTAGAATTTGATCAATTATCTAATATTGCATAAAAAATATTCTAAAACTTTAGTTAAACTAAAACACTATTTTTAGATGTCAAAATAAATTTTTGAATAGGTAAACAATTATTGTATTTTCAAAATCACTTGATAAAAAAATCTCATATAAAAAATTTAAAATGATTATAATCTCAATCTCTATAATATTTAAAAAGTTACGTGATGAAAATTTTACCAATACAAAATTATTCTCATTTTTTGATAAAGAAAACACAAATTTAATTAAAAAATACTTAAAAAACAAAATCTTTGAAATAAATAAGGTAAAGGTTCCTTACGACTGACGAAAATCGGTTTACAATCTCTAAATCCCAAGTTTTCTTTTTTCTCTCCCCACTTTCCTCTCATTTTCCCTAAAAACTTCTCTGTTGCAGGAATCAATATTGAAAAAGGTTTTTTAAAAAGCTTTTAATAACCTTAGTGACTTAGGATATTTAATTAAAATAATAATTTAATATTATATAATTAATATAATTAATTTTTTAGTATAAAATTCATTAAAAAATTTGGGGCTTCAAACATTATAAACAATATTTATAAAATAAATTATTTTATCTAGAAAATAATGTTGAAATTAATTTACAAAATAGAGACCTAACTATCCCAAAATTATCACTTGCATCAATATGTAATAGAACGAGAAAGTGAGAAAAAAAACTACCCAATCCTCATGCCATATAAACATAATAAACTACTACAAAATAATAAATACAAAAAATAGTCTACTACTGCTAACCCTGCTCTTGAGGTGACAGTCCACCAAACATGCCTGCAAGATCTGCTAAAAAAGATAACATATAAGTTTGATTAATCAAACTCAACAAGTAACTACTATCTATCAAAGTATAAAACAACAAAAGAGTGGGGCATGCAGTATGAACAACCAAAAGAGGGGAGTACTAGCCTATATTCACTATATAAAAAATTGTCATGATATATGCTATGTTTTCTACATCTTCTAATATACAAGTATATATGTTAAACAGCTATTGATGCCAAATTATTATAATATTTACAAATGCACCACATTAGTTATCCATGTACCTCACAATGACCTATAAGTTATATCTTATTTTGAATTGATATACTCTTATATTTTCTTGCATATTTAGTTGTCGGTTTATCTTATACCCATCATCTTGAAGATAAACACCAAGACAAAGAAATTCAGTGATTTTATGTAGAGTTGTCACTCTGGGGGGCTCGTCGAATCCAACTAGTCAAAAACCAATAGGGTTGTATCGACATGCATATAATCATACTTGACCAATGCTTTTATTAATAACCAACAAATATATATAAATCAACATGTCAAGTATGATATGCATGAATGAGATTTATTTATTTAAACAAGCTAAATTACATAAATCTAAGCTTTTCCAACATATAAATTTAACATACATGATTAAGAACTAAAGAACAATAAATCAAGTTAAGTTATGATTATTACATGCTAATTCAATATGAACAATATCAAAGATTTATTAAATGTGGTTATGCTAAAAAATTCAAAGTAAAACTGGCAATCTAAATAGTTACAAGAAAACTATTGTAATTGGCATGGATTATGCCCATAACTAAGAATAACACGCTTACACATAAATAGATAATATTACTTACCTTTAGGCGAGCAATACGAAAGTCCAAGCCTATCCGATATTGAATTGACAATGCTATGAAGATAATGACTTCAAACTCCCTATCAGAAGAATCCTAATTTAATATACAAACTAATAGGAATAAAGACTCCAATACATGAAATATAAGACTCTCACACAAATAAAAGCACAAAATTATATATGTATTGTTAATTAAGATCTAACACCATAATTCTAATTAAACATCTAAACAACAAAAATAATAGAAAAATGATAACAATAATCACCTACTCGACTTTGATCAACGGGGAAGAGGGAGGAGAAAGACCCAACATTGATGCAAGAGAAAGAAGGGAGACTCCACCTTAAGTGCCTCGGGAAAGGGGGGGGGGGGGGGGTGGGGGTGGGGATTGCCACCCCCCCTAGTAGTATTATACATGTTGTGTAGAGGGATTATTATAATGGATTTTTTGTAATTACCTCCCTGAAAGTTTTAAAATACTATGGTAATTAAACACATTATGTAGAGGTGTTATTGTTAGGGAATAATGAATCAAATACAAAGAGAAATAATAAAGAGAATCCAAAAATATCCTTATAATCAAAATTTGTTCCGGGGGCGCTGCCCTCGAGAAACCTCAAACAGATTGTTTTACATTATAAGAAAAAAAATTTCTTTACACTTTTTTACTTATAAGTCCCCCCCCCCCCCCCCCCCCCCCCCCCCCCCCCCCTCAAAAATTAATGCTGGTTCCGCCCTTGAAAAAAGAGGAATAGGGAAAGGTTCGGCGGGTGAGAGAGGGAGGACTTTCAGTTACTACCATGCGGGAGAAAGGAGGAGAAAAATGATTTCTTAGATTCCAATTCACCTTAAATGGTGAGAGAGAGGAAACAAGGCGGGATAATCTATCAAATATGATAAGAAATTGTAATTTGGCGGGAAAGACGGCGGGCACGTTCGCGATTCGAGCGAAGGAGGAGCCAGGGCGCTAGCTTGCATGAATAGGGGAGTGGTTTATTTTCTAATGGTTCGCGTGAAGGAATACCTGATCGGTTCCGTCTAATTTGGTTTATAATAATAAGGTGTAAGTGAGTTAAGGTGACTCATGAGCTAGCTTAAGCTAGATACGATAAATGGCTTGTGAGCCGAGCTCTATGAGCTAATGAGCTAAGTTTTAGTAAGCCTTGACTTGACTCGTTAGTTCACGAGCCAATTTGTTTAAAAATGTGAATATACACGCTCTTAAGATATATTAGTATTATAAAATTTAATTACAAATTTATTAAAAAAATATTTATAAATTATATCTCATTTTCTTATGTTAAGTAATTCTTCATTATTTTTTCTTTTAATATCTTTTTATTTTAATCATTTTATTATAATAGTTGTTTGAATCATCAGCATCTTCTCTCTCTTTTGAAATAAATGAATAGAACATAGCCTCATAGAATACACCTTGAGCTAAAATATAATTAATTAATCAAATTCAAACTCTAACATTTTACTCGAACTGGGCTCAACCTTTACAATGCGATTAAACTCATTGTATTGCGCACGCAAGGGGTGTGTGTATGCTCATAATTTATTCCAACATTTACAATATAACCATCAGCCTTCGCTGTGATGGAGCATTGATACTTAGGGAAGGAAGTGGGCGGAGAAATGGTGGATCTCCGCTCGCCGTCCCTACCATCCTGCTCTAACATTTTACTTTTGCTGTGATGGAGCATTGCCACCCCCTAGTAGTATTATACAAGTTTTGTAGAGGGATTCTTATAATGGATTTTTTGTAATTACCTCCCTAAAAGTTTTAAAATACTATGGTAATTAAACACATTATGTAGAGGTGTTATTGTTAGGGAATAGTGAATCAAATACAAAGAGAAATAATAAATAGAATCCAAAAATATCCTTATAACCAAAATTTGTTCCCGGGGCGCTGCCCCTGAGAAACCTTAGACAGATTGTTTTACATTATATGAAAAAAAAATTTCTTTACACTTTTTTACTTATAAGTCTCCCCCCCCTCAAAAATTAATGCTGGTTCCGCCCCTGAAAAAAGAGGAATAGGGAAAGGTTCGGCGGGTGAGAGAGGGAGAAGGACTTTCAGTTACTACCATGAGGGAGAAAGGAGGAGAAAAATGATTTCTTAGATTCCAATTCACCTTAAATGGTGAGAGAGAGGCAACAAGGCGGGATAATCTATCAAATATGATAAGAAATTGTAATTTGGAGGGAAAGACGGCGGGCACATTCGCGATTCGAGCGAAGGAGGAGCCAGGGCGCTAGCTTGCATGAATAGGGGAGTGGTTTATTTTCTAATGGTTCGCGTGAAGGAATACCTGATCGGTTCTGTCTAATTTGGTTTATAATAATAAGGTGTAAGTGAGTTAAGGTGACTCATGAGCTAGCTTAAGCTAGATACGATAAATGGCTTGTGAGCCGAGCTCTATGAGCTAATGAGCTAAGTTTTAGTAAGCCTTGACTTGACTCGTTAGTTCACGAGCCAATTTGTTTAAAAATGTGAATATACATGCTCTTAAGATATATTAGTATTATAAAATTTAATTACAAATTTATTAAAAAAATATTTATAAATTATATCTCATTTTCTTATGTTAAGTAATTCTTCATTATTTTTTCTTTCAATATCTTTTTATTTTAATCATTTTATTATAATAGTTGCTTGAATCATCAGCATCTTCTCTCTCTTTTGAAATAAATGAATAGAACATAGCCTCATAGAATACACCTTAAGCTAAAATATAATTAATTAATCAAATTCAAACTCTAACATTTTACTCGAACTGGGCTCAACCTTTACAATGCGATTAAACTCATTGTATTGCGCAGGCAAGGAGTGTGTGTACGCTCATAATTTATTCCAACATTTACAATATAACCATCAGCCTTCGCTGTGATGGAGCATTGATACTTAGGGAAGGAAGTGGGCGGAGAAATGGTGGATCTCCGCTCGCCGTCCCTACCATCCTGCTCGGCGGTCGAGCTTTTCGGTGAATGGCAGAACTTTTGAAAGGATATTCTACCCACAAAATCTTGCTATATCCATGCTTATTAGCGCTAAAATATATGCTTGTAAATTGTATATTCAATGCTTCCTTAAGCTGGTGATGAATAAATTTCAGATCTTCTCAATGTGTTCCCATTCTAGAAAGTCAAAATCAAGTTTCCAACTATCATGTTCAGTCTCCCCTTCCTCCTCTTCCACCTTCCTATTATTCACTAGATTTGGTATGGTCTTTTCTCCTTTAAAATATGGATTGCACATTGTGGGTCATGGAGGATAAATAAGAATTTTGATTTTTGAAGAAGTTTCTCTTAAAAAAAATTTCAAAGTTGATGTCTCTTAGTTATTCGAGACCCTTTTATCTTTTTAATTGTTGTGCTATTTTGCTTATTAAAATGATATACCCAACTTGGAGTAATTCATGTACACAAATTGAATCTCATGAGACTGAATTGACAATGCATATAATCATTATTTTTTTATATTGATCAAGAATAATTCATTTATAAATCCCTTTTTATAGAAAATATGGGTTACTGTTGATCTCATTTTTGTATGAGGTCACTAAGACCCTTACAAACTCTAAATCAATCCAGACCCTAGGATCCACTGTAGACCCTAGGATTCTTCCAGATCAATCTAAACTCTAGGATTCTCCTAAATCCAGACCTTAGGATCTATTCTAGGTCCTAGGATTCTCCTAGATCCAGACCTGAGGATCTATTCTAGGTCCTAGGATCCTCTTAGACTCTAGACCTTAGGATCTACTCTAGACCCTAGGATTCTTCTAGACTCCAGACCCTAGGATTTTCTTAGACCCTAAGATCCTTCTAAATTCCAAACTTTAAGATCTATCCAGATCCTAGAACCCTTCTAGATTCTAGATCTTAGAATCCCTCTAGACTCTAGGAATAATCTAGATTAAAATCATTCTAGATCTATGATCATCATAAACCAATCTAAATTTCAATCAATTTAATTTTTAAATCAAATATGGACCTCAAATCTACCAAGACTTTAAACCTATCTTGATCCCAAATCCAGTTCAAACCTTGATTGCACTTCCTTCAAACTTTAATCCTATCCTATCATTCATAATCCTCTCAAACTGTTATAGATGATATGGATAATTCAAATCCACTCATTCAAGCTCAAAAACTCAATTAATACCCAAAAATCCAGACCAAAACCCTAAGTCTAAAGGCTTTGTCCTAAAAGCCTTTTTGAAGGATTTCTCAAACACTTCAAAACCTGGTCAAATGACCTCTAATTCAGAGTCTATAATTTTCATATTGATATGATATGTCTCTAGAGAAAACCCTCCAGATTTGAGCCCATTTTGAGGTCTCTAACCCAAAAAACTTTATTAAAATCCAAAGGCTGTAAAACCTTCAAATATTTACAGCCTATGCCACTTGACCTTTTACCAAGTGGATATTTATCTTGGAGCTTTCTACAAAGCCTCCAATCACTTCCAAACCTTTGATCTTGAACTATTAAGCAGTAAACTATATTTTGGTGGACCCATTTTGACCCCTATTTGACCAGGGGGTCAAAATGACCAAAATGCCCCTTTAGGGGAATTTTGGAGTTTCTCATAGACATTAACATACCCTTTTCAAATCAAATCTCAAAACCTCCTCCAATGCATCCTAATCACCCTTAGGAGTGCAATGGACTCAAACCCTGACCCTGGTCAAGCCTGGTTGACCAGTTTGACCCTTTTGACCAAAATACCTCTATGGAACTCAAATACCCATTTCAACCCAAATGAACTCCAAATTGCTTGGAACCGCTTCCAGCAAGTTTCAAATATCAAACCAAACCTGTTGGATCGAAACTCAGATTCTAGGACAACCTGGTTGACCAAGTCAACCTAGGTTGACCAAACAGGTCAATCTAAGTTGACCAAATAGGTCCTTAAGGGTCAAAACATACATTTTGACTGAATTGACCTTCCAGACCTGGGGACCACCTCCAATGGCCTCCAAATATCAAATCAAACCTGTGCAACCTAGACTCACCCCTTGGGTTAACCTGGTTGACCCAGTCAACCTATGTTGACCCATTAGCTCTTAAGGGGTCTAAATGGGTCAAATTGACCCATTTAAGCTCTTCAACCCCTATTACCTATTCAAATCAATGATTGGATAAGACTCAAGTGTCACTTAACCCTTGGTCAACTCAACCCAACTTGGGTTGACCAACTCAACCCTCAATTCTTGGTCAAATTTTAATGGCATTTGCTCCCACCTACTATAAGCCTTGACTTTTATCCTTGACCCTTGACCAAGCCACCTTAAATAATCCTTTACCTCCCTAAATTCCACATCACCAGCTTTGACATTATTGACTGGTCAAACCAAGTCAACAGAGCCTTAAATCTTTCTTTGAAATGGTCAAACCCTCTCTTTTGACCTCAAACACATTGGCCTTAGGCTTGGGGTCCCTCCCATTTTCTGCTCTTACTCCCCCCATGCCACCTTAGCCTCCCTTGACCCATTGACTTGTCAACATAGTCAAACCAAGGCCTCAAACCTTTCCAAAAGGTCATAATAAGCCCCTAAGCCACTTTTCCTTGATTTAGGCTGCCTTAGGTCAACCCGCTAATGTCCTAAAGCTTTCTAATAGGCTCCCTAACCAAGCTCAGCCCTTGGTTTAGCCTTAAGTGGCAATGGTCCCCCCCACTCATCCCAAGTTCACCCAATGGGAGCAAGGCATGTCCAGCCTTTGGGGCAGCTTTCCAACTGCTCCAGGGACATGTGGCATCCATCTAGGATCTCCCACACTCGATCCTAGCCATCTATCAGACCTGGGGACGTTTGAATAGGGAAAAAGTGCCCTAATGAGCCTCATTCTTACCCTAACACTCTCTCACTATTTAGAGCCTCTCAAGCCCAGACTCTTGATTCCTAGAGCTCACCAGACCCTCCTCAACATTTCCCCACTCAAATCCTGTCGGCCAAAGCCCTTTCCAGCGAGCTTCCTGGCAAACCTAGCTCAAATCCGTTCGAGGAACTGTAATACTCGATCCAGATGTTAGAACCTTGAGGGATCTTCTACAAAATGGAGCGTGGACAGTCTGCAAATGCAACCATTCCATAAACAGATTAATCCGCCCATTGAATGGGTTAAAATCCTAAACCCAAGGCGTTTATCTAGGTTCCTAAATAACTTATCTATTAATGCATCAAATGGCTTAAAAATTAATCTCCATTACTTCTTAAACACTAAAATACCTCTGTCAAAATTTTCAAGTCTTTTGGTTAAGTATTTTGCAAAAATGAAATCAAAAATGATTTTAGGGTTTATGATGGTGAGTTAGGGAAGGCAAAATCAAGACCGTCCATTCATTCTATTTGATACGGACGATCATGATTTTGTTGTATTGATGATATATTTTTGATCATTCGAAGCCGTGACTCCACTGGACTTTCCTCCGGCTAGATCCTAGCCTCTCGCTCAAAATCACGAGATTCATTTGGGCCGTCAGATCTTCCCCGTTTTGATTTATCCCGTGGATTTGATCTCAGTCGTTAGATCTCATCCGCGGTAGATCTAACGGTCCAAAACCTTGCCGCACTAGTTAAGAGGCAGGACCCGCTTGATCGCCGCTGTCCACATGGCCAAATTCGCGTGTGCCGCATGTCTGGTCAGCACCGCCTTTTGACCAGACCTTTAAAACCCATGAAATAAATCCAGAAAATGTCCAGAACTTCAAAATTTGATAGGAATTTCATTCCTAATCCAATTTTGGAGTTCTTAGGCTTGTTTTGTTTATATTGTTAAGCACTATATTTAAAAAAAAATAAAAAACTATTTTGATTAATATTTTATTAATAATTTCAATAATACAGAAAACCTTATTTTATTTTTAAAATAAAAATATGTAAATTATTTTGAGCTATGTTTTGGCAGAGGTATAATAGTGTCTAATTTTGATCTTTTATAATTTTCTCAAGTCCATTTGATGCATATATCTTTGATATTTGTATTTACAAAAGTTTTGGTCATAGTTTGACTTAAACTTTTCTAAATCTAAATATAATTCAAATTAAATCCAATCATTGCATGCTAGGGTTCTATGGAATCACTATAGAGTCATCTTTAACTGAAAATGTGTTTAAAGTTTGATTATGTATAATTTAATTAAAGTTTGCTTTCCATACCATGTTAATCTTGGTTAATAACTATAAAGCTATACATGATCATTTTATCTCTCCTTAGGTCATTCCTGACCTTTGGAGCTGTCAAGGAGTTGGGAACTTATTTGGAGCAAAACCATAAAAAGGCCTTTAATAAACCAATTTCAAAAATCCAATAAGTACTTGAAACTTTAAAAATTATAACTAATTGTAGAAAAATTCAATTTCAGCGTACTTAGTGTCTAACAACTCATCTTAAGGTCTAATATTTTAATAAAATGCTAACTTTACAGAATTAAACTTTAATTTAAAAGTCAAAATTCAACCCCTTAATTAAATGATTAAAATCATCAAAAAATTCTTACAACTCAAAAATCACTTTAAAACTTCAGAAATCTTTAATCAACTTTAAGATCAGTAATCAACCAACCCTAATTAAAATTTATCACTTTTAAACATTAATTAAATCAAATCACTTAATCATACCGGGTACCACTAGGTAACCCATGCCTACGAGGCTATTAGCTTAGCCCCAAGGAAGGTGAAATAAACTTCACAGCCTCGGTGAGAAATAAAGATGATACCCAACAAATAATTAAAATCAATTTTAAATCATTAAATACTTAAACTTTAATTAAATATTCCCCTTAAACCTTCCAACCAATCAAACCTCAAATAACTTTAACTAATTGCCCTACCTAGGACATATCAAAATCACACGGCCTACCTCACACACTTTAGATGGTTTTCTAGGACGACCAACTCTAGTTTTAGGCTAGGCCGGTGTTTACTTTTCTACCGTGTGCCAGGTTTTCGAGTTTTTACTGCATGCTGTTTGCTAGTTTAGAGTTGATGTGTTTATTTACTTACTTGCTTACTGTACTTTGTACTATGATTGAAATTAAAGGGGGTAATAAATAAAAAAAATATTCTTATGTTTTACACAGGTACTTGCTACGCTTAAGACCCCCTTTAAACTAAAAGAGCATGGCTAAGTGTGGCTAAAATTATGCATTTCAATTTTTGAATAATAACTGCTTGGGATTATATATAACTGTTGATTATTAGGATAACCTTGTAGGATTTAGTCTAGATTTTTATTTTAAATTCAAATGTAATTTGATTATAATATGGTTGTAAATTATTTAAAGTGATTTTAGTTTGGGATATTAATATCCAACTTGAATTTTAAAGAGGAGAAGACATCTCTAAAGAGGAGAGTCTTCTTCCATTTGGAAGTCAAGCTAGGATACTTTTCAAATATCCAAAGAGGAAAGATAACACGCCATTCAAGGGGGAGTTTCTTTTCATTTGGATATCCAAAACCGATGAATCAAGATGCTCGTGAGAAGATGAAGAAGTGGATAACAATAAGAATCCCAAATCTCAAAATCACTTAAAATCTTAGGATTAGAAATTCGGGTTGTTGTCAGTGGTGCCCGATCACTTTACTTTTCTATAAATTATGTGATGTGATATTATAAGGCACTTGCCTATAGAATTTCAATTTGAATAATTAATTTAGTTGATTTGTTTACTTGATTGTGCAGTAGAAACTGTGACCCAAGTTATGGGTCCGAGCTCAGCAGACCTAGTTTTACCCACTAAACCCAAGGGGAGGGGACTTGGGTTCTATCTTAGTCAATTTGACCAAGTCAACCCCCTTGACCTAAGGGTGAGTGAAAATAAGGTCAACAGTGGCGTAGCTTTGTAGTATGGGTTATTTTCCCATTTTATATAGGTAGACTATCGTGCACTACTTGTTGCTTTATGAAGATGAATTATAGTGACTAATGAATATCCTGCTTGTTATAATTGCATTCACATAATGCTTTTATTCCTGGTCATTTCTTTCCATACAAAATGTTATGGTAACAACTACAAGCATTTATATTTTCTATATTTTGTATTTTTCTTATGATTGATGTACTGGGTGTAATGAATCTCTATAACGACTCGTAGGGATTTACATTTGTTGTAGTCATTTGATATTTTGCTCTTGGTCAACACATTGGGTGTATGATAAGACTTCTATAGCAGCGCGTAGGAGCCTATATTTGTCGCAGTCCTTCTGTATTTGCATGTAGATGACATATTAAGTACATGATGGGTCTTCTACCACTGCTCATAGGTGTCTACCTTTATCATTGCTCTTCTATATTTGTGTAACGAGCTCGTAGGCATTTGCATTTGCTGTACTCATTTGATATTTTGTTCGTATATGAAATCTAATGCATATGACGAATCTCCTACAACAACTCGTAGGAGCTTGTATTTGCTATAATGTCAGTGTATTTAATTGCTATTATATGACTTTCACATGCAAGGATACCATAATAGCTTGTAGGTTCCTGGAATATACATGTTGCAGGTATACTATCTTTGAGCTACTACATCTCGTAGGTACTTGTACATACTGTAGGTTTGTTGTTTTCATCCTTGGATTTTTTGTAGCATGTATATACATTCATAAGGGACTCATCACATTTGTGATGTATTCACCCTCGTTGTTGGTAGATGAGAACTCTGTATGTATTGTATGTCTTTTTCCACCCTCTCTTTAACTTGTAGGTTAGCTAACATATGCATGACGAGCTTCCTACAATTGCATGTAGGTGTCTATATACTATAGGTATTTAATTCTTGTTTATATATATTATATGCATTTGCATCCCTTCATTTATTTTATTTCATGTTTGATTCCCTATGTTCTGATTCATCTACAAGGAATATTATCAGCTATAAGCATCATTTATTTACAAGTTGATGATTAATTCTAGATGGGTTACACTAATTACTGATAACTCCCACATGCTTTCATTGATAGCATGCCATGCTCAATGTATGTTGACTTTCAATTTTTGCAGACAACCGTTATATTTATCTACGACCTGATTGTCATTGATTGGAGGAAAATCTTAGTATTCATATTATGTTCTTCATATCTCTTTCATGATTCCTACTAACGATTTCTTTCAAGTAAATGATAATTGGATTCTTATTTACCATAAGTTTCATGATTCCTACTGACATTTTGCTGGAGGATAGGGCTGGAGGCAAGGTCACTTTTGGAGATAACACTACTAGAAAAGTTGTGGGTGCAAGTATAATCGAAAACTCCAAGAACCTTTTGATTGAAAATATTTTGCTTGTAGATGGATTGAAACACAACTTGCTAAGCATCAATCAACTTTGAGATAAGGGCTTCATCATAAAATTTTTGGCAAATAGATGCATTATTAGTTTGAATAACAACATTGATTTATAGGGAAAGAGGATCAACAACATTTATATGCTTGATTTAAATAATATTGAATGTGCTACTTCATTTTGCTTAAAAATTGTCACTGATGAGTCAAGGCTGAGGCACAGGAGACTATGTCATGCCAGCATGAAAACCCTTAGGAGAGTAACCCAAAAAGACTTAGTTAAAGGTGTTCCCAAGCTTAAGTTCACCAAAGACCACATATGTGATGCATGCCAATTAGGGAAGCAAGTCTAATCCTCTTTACATTCCATTAAGGACATTAACTACTCTAAACCTTTAGAAGTCCTTTACATAGATTTGTTTGGACCCATTAGAACTGCTAGCTTAGGAGGGAAAGTCTATGGATTCGTGATTTCCAATGATTACTCAAGGTTCACTTGGATTAAATTTCTATCATATAAGAGTGAGTCTTTTGATGAATTTAGATCCTTTTTCACTTGGATACAGAAAAAGTTTTTGTTGAGATCTTGACCATCCATTATGAACATGGGGGAGAGTTTGAAAATAAGAGATTTGGAGACTTATGTGAGGACAAGGCGATTAGTCACAACTTCTCAGCTCCCACAAAACTTTTCAGCAGAACGCGGTAGCTGAAACGAAGAACTACACCTTAGTTGAAGCTGCTAGAGCCAAACTTGCTGAGTATTCACTTTCAAAATACTTTTGGGCTAAAACAGTAAACACAGCTAGTTATGTGTTAAATAGGGTGAATATTAGAGCCAAACTAGATAAGACACCCTATAAGATTTTTAAGGGTAGGACACCCAACCTTTCCCACCTCCATGTCTTTAGTTGTAAGGTTTTTATTCTTAATAATGGAAAGTCACACTTAGGAAAATTTGACCCAAAATTTGATGGACTTTTCTTAGGATATTCAAGTGTTGGGAAATTCTTTAGGGTGTTTAACAAGAGGACATTGGTGGTGGAGGAGACTACTCATGTAGTATTTGATAAATCTGATCCTAAGAAGTCTAGAGTTGAGGATAAAGATGATGTTGGAGAGATTACCCAAGAAGTTAAAAATTTAGAGAAGATGGTAGACCCCCAAAACACTGAAGGAGTATGTGAGATTACCCAAGGAGTAGAAAATGCAAATTTGGAGGAAAGGGTAGAACCTACACACACTTTGCCTAGAGATAGGAGATTTTCTTCTAGTCATTCTAAATAACTGATCTTAGGAGACCCTTTTGAAGGTGTTATGACTAGGCATGGACCTAGGAAAAAAGTAAACCACTCTGCCTTTATCTCAATGATTGAACCCAACAACATCAATCAAGCCCTGTTTGATGAATTTTAGATCTTAGCCATGCAAGAGAAATTAAATTAATTTGTTAAGAATGATGTTTGGGAACTTGTAGAAAGACCAAAGGGACAAAGTATAGTTGGAACCAAATGGGTCTTTAAGAATAAGATGAATGATTATGGTGTGGTGGTTAGGAATAAGGAAAGATTAGTGGCTAAGGGGTACAACCAAATAGAAGGATTTGATTTTGAGGAGATCTTTACCCTTGTAGCTAGATTGGAAGCCATTAGAGTGCTACTAGCCTTTGTCTGTTATAAGGGATTTAAGATTTTTCAAATGGATGTTAAGAGTTCCTTTTTAAATGGGATAATAAAAGAGAATGTGTTTGTGGAACAACCCCCAGATTTTGAGAACTCCCAATTTTCAAATCATATTTATAAATTAAAAAAGGCCTTATATAGGTTAAAATAGACACCCCGAGCTTTATATGAGAGTCTTAGCACATTCTTACTAGAGAGGGAGTTTGTTAAAGGGAGTGTGTACACCACCCTTTTTCTGAGAAAAGTAGGAGATTAGTTACTCATTGTTCATATCGATGTTGATGATATATTTTTTGGATCTTTTGATAAAATACTATGTGATGATTTTTCTAAAATAATGATTAAGGAGTTTGAGTTGAGTATGATGAGAGAGTTGTGCTATTTTTTGGGGTTTAGCATAAGACAATTGGATGATGGAACCTTTCAAAGTCAATCAAAGTATATAAAGGACATCTTGAAGAAATATGAAATGGATAAATCCAAGCCAATAACCACTCCCATGACCTCCAGTGTTCAGTTAGATAATGTTCCAAATGGAAAATCTATTGATCAAAAGAAGTACAGAGGGATGATTGGATTTTTATTTTACCTGACTGCTAACCGACCTAAAATAATATTTAGTGTTTGTCTTTATGCTAGATTTCAAGCTGATCCTAAAGAATCCCACCTGACTGTAATTAAGAGAATTCTTAGATATCTCTTGGGAATCTAAAACACAAGAATATGGTATCTTAGGCACAACACTTCTTTTGAAATTATTGGATATTTTGATTTCAAATTTGTAGGATGTAGGGTAGATAAAAAGAGAACTTTTGAGACTTGTCAATTTATAGGATATTCTTTAGTCTCCTGGTCAAGTAGAAAATAAAACTCTGTTGCACTTTTCATTGCTGAAGCTGAGTACTTTACCTTAGGAAGTTGTGTGACCCGAATTCTTTGGTTGAAGAAATAAATTTTGGATTTATGCTTATATGCAGGCACAATTTTAATCATTTGTGACAACACTAATGCCGTTGTATCTCTAAGAATCCTATCCAATATTCAAGAACTAAATGCATTGATATAAGACATCACTTTATTAGAGACCATGTGATCAAAAGAGACACTGAGTTACATCATGTGACAACTAAGAATCAACTAGCTAACATCTTTATTAAACAACTAGCTTTTGACACTTTCAGCATCTTAAGGACTAGATTAGGTGTGATTGATATAAATGAATAAACTTGATATTTATTGAATTCTAAATTTTATGCTTTGTTATTATTTTTATACTCTTTTGTATATTTCAGATTAGTTTGTTTCTCTTCTTACTGGCTATTATTTTTTATATTTTTTATTTTTATTGTTTTAATTTTCTTCCTTTTCTTTATGATCACTGTTGAAATGATATTTTATGCGTTGTTTTTATTTTTTAAAAATTTGTAGTCAATATTTAACATCTTTAAATTAGTTAAAAGGGGAAATACTATTGATTGTTTTCCATCCTCTAACCTCTTTTAGCCGTGCAATTTTCTTTTCTAAATAAAAGTCTATCTCAAATTAACAGATGGACTTTGCGATTGAGTTCTTTTCTATCTTCCTATAGTAATCTATTATATATATATATATATATATATATATATATATATATATATATATATATATATATATATATATATATATATATATATATATATATATATATATATATATAATAGTCAAAGTCTTTATATTACTTTCAAACTTTCGTAATCTTGTCGTTGCATTTATCATATGAATTTGATTCTATTTTATGTTTTATTTTTTATTATATTAGAACATGAATTTTTCTTCTCTAATATCTGGAAGATATACTCACAACTGAGAGTATTTAAGAATTTTTAAAGGGATCTAGCTTGCAAAAAATATAAATGGCATAAATGAGCCCAAAAAGAAGAAAAACTGAAAAGATGCGTAATGACCGCTAAAAAATTAAAAGATACACAAAGTGTATCAAAAATCAAAAGATGGGTAAAGTCGCCAATAAATTGACAAGAGACATAAAATGAGCTCACAAAAGGCAAGCTTCCTTCTCTTTCAAATCTTTAAATCTTAAAAGAATTCATGTGTCGCTTGATATTTTTAAAGGCTTGATTTTGAATTTTGTGATTGTGACAAATTATGTTGGTATATTATTCTATAAGATATTTTTTGGAATCAAGTTTTAAATGGTTCTCTTTTTTTTATCTAATTAGTTTTTCTGAGTTAGATCTTTTATTTTCAAAAGACGATTTTCCCTGAGAGAAGTCCGAGCTAGGGCTAACAGGATCGGCTATTCTACCATTTTTTGGATTTTTACGATGTTAACTCATTGATTCTTACAAATTTTAATTTAATCACATGGAGAATTTATCATATTTGTGCATTGATAAAAAAAAACTTTACTTTCATTCTTCTTGTCAAATTTTTATTATCTTTTATTCTGCTTTTCTTTTATGATTTCCTCATCCATTTTGAGATGTTAAAAGGAGTAGTGGGTAGTGTTTGAGTTGCTTTATTGTACTATTTTACTTCTATTTGTGTTTCATTTAGGTTTGATTATTTTCTATCATAAAAAAGGGGGAGATTATTGCAAATCTAGATTTAAGAATTATAATTTTAAGTATAACAAACTATTCTGACACTTCTATTATTTCTATGACTGCCTTCCCTTCTAACATTTCAGATTTACAAGATCAATTACAAATCAAGCTAGCTCAAGATTAGGTAGATTAGAACTGAGTCAAACTATAAACTATCGTTAAGTTATTTTAACCTTTATTGAGTCAATTATAATAAAGTAGATCCTAATGTTAAGTAACATTACATACACATACTTAGGGAAAAATTTTGTCTACTTTTAGAGTTTTTTATTTTTGATCATATCGTGTGGGATGATCCACAATCATCCTAGATAACCAGTCAAAAATAGAAACCTTAACTTGGGCATCCTGATTAAGATAGTCATAATAAAGAAAATTATCATGGTTGATATTAGTATCGTCCTTGACGATAGGCTCAAATTAGAAAGAATCAGCCGCCAGATCTGTTGCGGATCTATGGCTTATGATTTTGATGATAGAAAACATTCTTTTTCTCTATGACTGCTTTCTACTAATGTTTCAGGTTCACACTATCAGACTGCAATCTGGAACCAGCTTAAAATTGGGTAGACTAGGCCTGTGTCAGTTTGTAATCTTTTTCCTTTCTTGAGTCTATTGTATTTGGTGTGGCATCTGATGATTTGTATCTTGGAAGATTTTCTATTGTGCCCTAAAAGTTTTCTACTTTTGGTAACATCGTCCTGGACGATATTTATATCGTCCTGGACGATCTGACAAAAGTAGAAACCCTAATTAGGGCATCCTCTTTAAAGCAACCGTTTTTATGCAAAACACATCGTCCTGGACGATTTTGTATCGGCCAGGACGATCGGCTCAATACAGCAAGAATCTGCCGCCAGATCTACTTAGGAAAATCTTATTTTTGGATATCGTCCCGGTGGATCGTCCTGGACTATAAAATATCATCCCGGCCGATCCAGAGCAATTTTTCCAAAATTTCTCAAGCAGTTTTGGAAAGCATTTAATGGGGATTTCGTCCAGGCCGATAGCAAGATCGTCCGGGATGATTAGACATCGTCCTGCTTCATTTCAGGGCGATATTCAGGACGATTTTCCTCATATTTGTGCTAATTGGCCAGGCCGATTTGGCTATCGTCCGGGACGATAATGGCGGCAACTTGCATTAATGAGCTCGTTTTTAGAGCTTCTATTTAAGCTATGGCAAGGCACTTTGTAAGTGTCTTTGGCAGCCATTGTAGCTTCGTTCTTGTGGGGGAAACTAGAAGAGAGAGCTTGAAAGGGAGAGAGGAAAGGGTGGAGTTTGAGAGAGGGAGAAGATCTTGTGAGGGGGGACTCAAGGGAGTGTGGAGGGGGTTCCACACGGTTGCTCCGACGAACTCGCACCTTAGTACCATCGGATTCAAGGCTTGTCTCGAGGTAAGTTCACCAAAGAAGAAGTCTCTTTGGTGTCAAAGGACCCGGCGACTCCGCCGCACCGGGGAAGGTGGAAGTGATTTTGTAAGGGCTTCTCCGCCTAGCTGTGGAAGCTAAAGGAGAGACACTTGTTGTAGTGCAATACTTGGAGGGTGCCTCCAAGGAGTGGATGTAGGTCAAGGTTTGACCGAACCACTATAAATCCGGTGTGTTCTTTTCTTATTATTGCTTCCGCATTATTTAGTTTTCGCACTTTATTTGTGGTGATTTTGGATGGTGTTTTATCCTTGGTTTTTAAGTCTTCTAATTCACCTCTCTCTTTATTAGCTTTGGGACTTGTTCTATAGGGCCTAACATCCCTAACGAACTTTCAAGTGGTATCAGAGCGGTTTTCATAAAATAAGTTTTTAAAAGCTTTTGAATTTTGATCCATGGCTAATTTTTTAAATCGTAATGTTGCGGAAGGATATTCAATCACCAGACCTCCTTTATTTGAAAATATGTATTTTGATTTTTGGAAAACTCGCATGTCTATTTTCTTGCAATCGATTGATTTTCGCATGTGGCATATGATTTCAATTGGTTATTCATTACCGTCACGAATTGTTAATGGAGTTAAAATTGATATTCCTTTTAATCAGTGGAGTAGGGAAGAACAAGTAAATGCTCAATTGAATGCAAAGTCTTTAAAATGCTTTTTCTGTGCTTTAAATTCTGATGATTTTATGTTAGTATCCACGTGCACTACCGGTAAGGAAGTTTGGGATAAATTGCACACCATATACGGAGGCACTAGTGAAATCAAGCAATCCAAGTTGAATTTGTTAATGCATGATTTTGAATTATTTTCCATGAAACCTTTTGAAACGATCTTAGACATGTATACTAGATTTATTCAAATTGTAAACTCATTACATGCTTTAGGAAAAGATTTTTCAAATTTTGAAAAAGTTAACAAAAATTCTTCGATGTCTACTGGATAAATTTGATTCTAAAGTTGTTGCAATTTGTGAATCTAAAGATTTGAATGTATATTCTATTGATAATTTGATTGGCTCACTCATTGCCTACGAGCAAGGTTTGGGTCAAAGATTGTTGGATGCAGGTGAAAACGATCGTTCTAAAAGCTGAAAATACAGGAAGAGGAAGCTTAGTTGGTGACGATAGCAATGACTTGTCAAGAAAATCACAAAGCTCACCAAAGCATAAGCAAAAGTTGAAAAAAGGTAAAAGTGGTAAGGATGTTAATATTTTCCCTGACATTATTTGTTTTCGATGTAGGAAACCTGGACATATGAAAAATGAGTGCCCTAATTTAAGAATTCTTCCTACGAAAGAAAAGGGCAAGGCGAAACAAACTTTGAACTGGGGAAATAATGAAAGGCAAAAAATCTCATGGGCAGATCTGGTCTCTGAAGCATCAGACCAGGAGAGAGATAATGGTTAAGAGCCTTTCGTATTTTTTTGGTGTTATGTTTTTGTGTTTTTTCTTTTTTTTGTGTTTTTTTGTTTATTTTTTTGAAATTTTTTTCTTTTCGTTGAAGTTTTTCTCTGATCAACACACACATTCACTTTTTTAAAAATGAGAAATCTACTTCCTATTTTTTTAAAAAATCTTTGGTAAGTTGTGTTTGACTTCTCTAAAACAGCTAGAGGAAGGGAACTCATGATTTTGTTTCTCTTTCTCTCTTCTCAAAGAGGTTATTTTACTTTTGATTCAAAATCTTCATCATATTTTAAATTAGATTTTGAAACTAATTTTTTTATCTCCCTATATTTTTTCTATCGCATAGGAATCTTTTGCAAGATTGTTGAATCCACCATGAAATTTTCTTAATCAAGTTATTTGTGTTGTCAATAATTTGGGTTTACTTTCGTTTTGAAAATATAAGAAAGAAAGCATATTTTTTAAAATAAAAAAAAAAGTGGCCAATGATGCCAAACCAAAAGATGCGCAATGACGCCAAATTGAAAAAATATATAAAGTGTATTAAAAATTAAAAGATGCTCAAAGAGCCATTCAAGTGATAAAGGGCATAAAATGAGCCCACAAAAAAATATATGCTTATTTTTCTTTTAATACTAAAAGCTTAAGAAAATCCTTGATATGCTTGAAACTTGTGCTTGAAAATCTTGGTTCTTGATTCAGCAATCCGTGCATTGATCTTCTATTAGATATATTTTATGAAAGGAGTTTTGAAAAATTAATGTTTCTTTTTCCGTTTATTTTTTGATTTGGATATTGAATTAAAAAGTTTTGTTAGCCTTTAAAAGAACTTGAGCTTGGATTAACAATTTATGAATTTCTTACTTCTTCTGGATTATGCGTTGTCAATCCAATTCTACTAAAATTTTTGATTAAAATAAAGAGGTAACTTTCTCATTTTAAGAACATTTGTTTTTCACTAAATCAGGGAATGTTTTTGTCTTTTAGTCGTTTTGTTTTTGTTTGTGCCTCTCTTTTTGATAATGTCAAAGGGGGAGAACGTATTGTTGAATTTTCGTACTGTTATCGTGTTTGTATCTTGTTTTCAAAAAATTAAAAACAACAAAAATATTTTCATCTCCCCTATTTTTTTTAAAAGTGTTATTCTAGTGAGGGGGAGATTAGGAGAAATTGCTTTTCTTTGAAAATTCAAATTTTAGGAGAAATTGTTTTCTTTTGAAAATTCAAATTGAATTGTTTGCCATCATCAAAAAGGGGGAGATTGTTACAAATCTACTTTTTCATGTCTTATATTTTGATGATTGACAAACACTGTTTCTCTTGGACTACTTGTTGCTTCTAACTTTTTAGGAATCGAAGATCGGACGATCAAGAGGAAGCCAAGTCCAGGATCGCATAGGTTTAGGGTTGAGTCAGTCTGTAATTTTATTTTTCACCTTTTAAGTCTTCTTGTAATAATAAAAAAGACTGATGCTAAGTAACCCTTCACACACACACTTGAGAGGCTTAGAAATTCTATTTTTGCCCCCATCGGCCCGGCCGATATTTATATCGTCCAGGACGATCGGCTTAAAACAGAAAGTCTAAATTAAGGATTCTTAATTAAGGCAGCTGATATTAACTATCGTCCTGGACGATACATGTATCGGCCAGGACGATAAGCTCAAAATAGAAAGAGATAGCCGCCTTAGACAGTTTAGGCATACTGAATTTTAAATTATCGGCCGGACGATTCCAGGATCGGCCTGGACGAAATTACCAAATTATGCCTTAATTGATCAGGAAATCAAGGGAGTGATTAAGGATGATTGATACGATCATATTGGCCAGGACGATCGTGAGATCGGCCTAGACGATCTAGCCAAATTTCAATCGGCCAGGACTGTTCCCAGGGCTATGCTCAGGACGATTTACCTCTGATTTGAACTAATAGGCCAGGACGATCATGAGATCAGCCTGGACGATCAGGCCAAATTTCAATCGTCCAGGACTGTTCCCAGGGCTGTGCTCTGGCCAATCTTCCTTGATTTGTACTAATCGGCCAGGCCGATGTCCTTATCGGCCTGGACGATAAAGTCGGCTACTTGCAATTAATGAGCTCCTCTTGAGCTCTTCTATTTAAAGAGCTCTTCTTCAATATTTTAAGAGACCTTTGGCTGCTGTCTTGACCTGAGAAGACCTTGAGGAGAGAAAGAGAGAGAGGGAGAGAGAGAGGATCTTGTGAGGGGGAGCTTGTGAGGGGATTCACAAGGGTTGCTCAAGGATCGCTCTGCTTGTCTTTTGTCTGGAGTTTCTTGTCCGTGGAAGGGTCGGTAGAGGTAAGGAGTTTTGCTTTTGGTTGTGGTTCTCTGCCAGCTTCAGGAGGAAGCAAAAGGAGGTAGGTTCTCTGCCTTGCCGGGGCGGCACAAAGGAGTTTCTTGTGAGGGCTTCTCCGCCTAGCATTGGGGGCTAAAGGAGAGTCACGTTTTGTAGTGCAATACTTGGAGGGTGCCTCCAAGGAGTGGACGTAGGTCTAGTCGATCGAACCACTATAAATCTTGTGTTCTTATTTTAGCTTCCGCACTTTTAAATTCCGCATTTGGTTTGGTGGTGTGATTTGGTTTGTGAATTTATTTCTTTGTCTCAAGAATTTTTAAAATACCAATTCACCCCCCCTCTTGGTTAGCTTGGGACTAAGTTCATAGGGCTTAACATCCCGAACGAACTTTCAAGTGGTATCAGAGCGGGATTCGAAAAATTAAGTTTGAAAACTTTTTGAATTTGATCCATGGCTAACATAGGAAATTGAAACACTACTGAAGGTTATTCGATTACACGACCTCCTCTATTTGACAACTTACCTTTTGATTTTTAGAAAACCCGCATGTCAACGTTTTTACAATCTACTGATTATCGCATGTGGATGCTTATTCAAGAAGGTTATTCTCCACCTTCTCGTGAAATTAATGGTATTAAAACTGAAGTTGCTTTTACTGAATGGACTTTTGATGAACGTGATTTGGCTCAGTTAAATGCAAAATGTTTGAACTGTTTTTTCTGTGCTTTGAAATCTGAAGATTACATGCGTGTTTCAACTTGCAAAACTGGTAAAGAGATTTGGGATAAATTATGCATCACCTATGAAGGTACTAATGAAGTTAAGCAAACCCGTTTGAACTTTATCTTGCATGACTACGAAATTTTTCGTATGAAACCTCATGAATCGATTTCTGACATGTACACTAGGTTTACTCAGATTGTTACTTCATTGCATGCACTAGGAAAAGAGCTTTCGAATTATGAAAAAGTTAACAAGATTTTGAGATGCTTGCCTTCGTCTTATGATGCAAAAATAACTGCAATCACTGAATCAAAAGATTTGAATACTTACTCCATTGATAACTTACTTGGCTCACTCATTGCTTACGAGCAAGGTGTGAATCAAAGAAATCTTGATGCAGGTGAGAAGAAAAAGGAGAAAACAATCGCACTGAAGGCGCACAAATCGGATTCTGAATCTTCCGGGTCTGAGAGCGATGAAGTTGCCTTCATCACAAGGCAATTCAAAAGCTTTCTAAGGAAGAAACATAGGCATCATCAAAATTGGAGGAAAGGTAAGGATCACAAATATGTTAAAGGATCTTCTGATGTTGTTTGTTTTGAATGCAGGAAACCTGGACATGTGAGAGCCGATTGCCCTACACTTCAAGATCAATCAAGCAAAGAAAAAGAAAAAGGTGAGGAGAAAGCCAAGTCAAGGAAGGACAAGAAGAAAAATCCAAAGAGGATTTTGGGCAGAATCTGGTACTGATTCCTCTGAGACTGAACCAGAGGAAGAGACTACGAATTTGTGTTTCATGGGAGAAAATCAAAGTGATGAAGAAGAGGTATGTAAACCAACCTATGATGAATTGTTTGAAATTTGTGAAAAAATCCATGCATCATACAAAAAACTTAAGAAAACTCATGCTAGCCTAAAATTAGAACATTCAAATCTACAAAAAGAGCATGAAGTGTTTCTCAAAGATCATGCAACGATTGATTCAAATCACATGGCACTCCTTGATGAATTTGATGAGTTGAACAAAAAAGCATTTGGAATTAATTGATGAACATAATGCATTAAAAGTTTCACACACCTCACTTAGTTTTGATCTTAAGAAATCTAAAGATCTTGAGAAAAATTTGAGGATTGAGATTGATACATTAAAGAGAACAAATTTGAGGATTCAAAATGATTTTAATACATGTGAGAAAAATCGGATGACTTCCACTGTTGATCTTAAGCCAAAATCCAGGAAAAGGAATTATAACTCAAATTATTTAAGAAATCCCTTTCCTGGAATTAGATGTTTTTCATGTGGCATGCTAGGACACATCTCACACACTTGCACCGTTCATCGTAGTACTCATTGGGTGTGGAGACCTAAGATGCATGATTCACAGCATACCTTACCTGCATTACATTCTACTTTTTCTAAGAAGGATCCCAAACCTGTTTGGGTTCCTAAATCTGACTGTTGTTGAGTTTTGCAGGTGTGCTCTCACCAAAGCCCTTGTGGGAGCAGAGGAAAACTGGACATAAGGAGGCTTGCAGCTTTAAAAAAAAAATATTTTCTTAAACTCGCTGCTTTATCACTTGCTTGAAACATTAGTTTTGTGTGTCTTTTTATTTTATTGTTCTTTTAGTTTTTGTGCTGATTTTAGTTTGCTTTATTTCTTTTCATTTGTGTTGTTTTGTTTTGTTTGTTTATCGTTGCTATTTAATTTTGGCCTTCCATATGATTAGTCCTTTCAAACTTTTAGTTTTTGAAGTTTTTGGAGATAGTGGTTTAGCTTTTCAAAATTGGTTAAAGAGAGTTTTCTGTTGATGTTTTCTCCCTCCTTCAGACTTTATTTAGTGGTATGATTTTCTTCTCTAAAACAAAAGTCTAAACTCGGTCTAACCAATGGCTTGTTAATTAAGATCTTTTTTCTTGTCTTGCTACATTAATTTATTTTATGTAAAATAGCCAAAGTTCTTAGATATCATTCAAGCTTTTTGAAATCTTGCCATTGCATTTATCACATGTTTTTTTTTTTGATTTTGTGTTGTGGATTGTTCTTCCCTATGTTAGAGAGAGAGCCCCTATTCTCTAATATTTGGAGGATATACTCACAACTAAGTTTTTTTTTTTAAGGGGTTATTAAAGAGTTTCTAGCTTGCAAAAGTTAAAAAGGAAAGGAAGGCCAATGAAGCCAAAATTGAAAAGAATACTATATACACAAAAGTGTATCAAAGAATCAAAAGATGCTCAAAAGAGCAAATCAAATGACAAGAGGCATAAAATGAGCCCACTAAATGCAAGCTATTCTCTCTTTGGTAAAACTCTTAAAACTTAGAAAACTCATTAACTATGTGATGTTTTCAAAGACTTGATTTCAATTTCCATAATTGAGAAAAATTACTTTGGCTTATTAAATATAAAATATTTTTTGTAAACAAGCTTTGAATGGATCTTATTATCTCTATTAGTTATTCTAAGCTGGATTTTTGGTTTTCAAAAGAATTTCTGTACCCTGAAGGATGTCTGATCAAGGGTTAACAAAATCAGACATTCTACCTTCTTCTGATTAAGATTTGTTAAACTTCTTGATCTATTGGAACTTTAAAAGGCTTAATTTTTGAAAAGGATCCTCATATGATGCCTCAGTAAATAAAAAAAAAAAATTTGTTTTCATGTGTTCCTTTTTTTTTATTTTATTTTTTATGTTTTGACTGTTTTTTTGGGGTCTTGATCATCACCATCTTTTGATTTCAATTCCTAGTTACATCGTCCTGGCCGATACCCTTATCGTCCTGGACGATATAACTAATTCTGTTCAAAATCCATCTGCTGACCTTTTGTGTTTGAAAACCCTAACGCATCGTCCTGGACGATCCTATATCGTCCTGGACGATTTGATCGAACTCTTGGTCATAGTCCTGGCCGATAGTATATTTTGTCTGGCCGATGCATTTTATGTGCATCGTCCTGGCCGATACACTTGATCGTCCTGGACGATCCACGTGTCAGTACGTTTTGATCTTTAAATCCGCCCCGGACGATCCATTATTGGACAATCGTCCGGGGCCGATCCACTGTTCGTCCTGGACGATACACGTGGCAAGCATTTTAAAACGTTTTAACTTCGGCCGGTACGATCAATTATTGTGCATCGTCCCGGACGATACACCTAATCGGCCCGGACGATCTGCTTTTTCAACGGTCGTTCGGCCTGACTCCTCGGGCCGATCGCCTGTGTCTATTCGGCCTGGCCGATATCTGATCGGCCCGGACGATCGGACCGCCTTTTTTTGACCAATCGGCCTGTACGCACTTATTGTACCATATCGGCCTGGACGATTCTTCGATCGGCCAGGACGATATGGCCGTTTCTTTAAATTCAGGCCAATTCCAGCCATTTTTTTTCTCACACACTCCTCCTTCAACTCTTTTGTGTTTCTTGCTATCTCTCTCAAATGGCTGGTGGGAAACGTATTCGTCAAACATCCGGGAGTTCTTCGAGGGCGACTCTAGACCCTCGATTCAGGGAGGCTGAAGATCAGGCTGCCTATCATCGCTACAAAGAGAGTAGCATCACCCTGTCCCGGATAATCAATCCAGCATATCTCTCATACCCGGTAATGGACCTTTTTGCCCACACCTCTCTTTGTTTTATACTCACTCTCGCCGCCTTCCCTTTCTCTTCCGAACTTCTCGCTGAATTTTTTGCCAACCTACGCATTAACCACACCTTCACAGTCATGACCTCCTATGTGAATCGACGCCCTGTCGAAATCACATATCAGGACTGTGTTGATTTTCTACAGCTATCCACCACTGGGGATAAGCTGCACCAAATAACCACTGATCCTGATTTTGACTGGTCTACGGCGAATCACTTCCTTCGTCAGACCAATACACATTTCCCATGTTGGAGAAACTAGCTCTTTGGTCAAAGATGCTAGGACAATCCAACATGTCCTTCGCACATCCATAATCCCAAAAGCCGGGGACCGGATTCACATCACCCCTCTACTGTCCCTCACTACTTTCTACATTATGGCCCAAAGAGAATTCAATGCCGCTAACCTACTCTTTCGCTACATCGATCACCTAACCACAATTCGCGACCCAGGCCATAAGAGAAAGCCCAATCTAGCCTTAGGACACATCATAGCCTATGTCCTTGAAACAAAATACAATCTCCAATATCCTCATCATTCTGACCGTCACCCTACCTACTACTCAAACAATTCCTTCACTGCACTTCATAGTACTCGTCTTCACCCAGGAGATGGGGAAGGTCGGGGGGCTAGAGAGGAGGAGGCTCCCGCTCCCGCTCCCGTTCCGGATCCTGTCCCTCTCCACCAGCACTCACCCTTTGATCAGTTGATTGAGAGATTTGATCGTTGGGAGACTAGGTTTGACGCCTACGTTGTTGCTCAGGAGCAGCAACACTCAGAGGACATTGCCCGCTATGAACAACACCGCGCTGAGGATTTAGCCCGATTTGACAGTTTCGTTACTCAGCAGCAGCAGCAGCAGCATGACCAGGACATCGCCTGGTTCAATGCTCAGTTCACCACACTTGCCACCTACTTTCAGCAGCCACCTCCACCACCTCCATCTGATGATCTGGATCCCTCGTTGTTTTAGTCTGTATTTTGTGTTGTGTGTTTCCTGTCTTTTTAGTGTACTTGTTAGTTTTTTTTTTCTTGTGTTTCTAGACCCTCTTTTTGTGATGACAAAAGGGGGAGTAGGGTGTAGGAAAAAGTTGTTTGGTCTTGGATTTTGTAACCTTGCTGTGTTTTAATGAAATTTTCCTACTTGTGTTTGCCATCATCAAAAAGGGGGAGATTGTTACAAATCTACTTTTTCATGTCTTATGTTTTGATGATTGACAAACACTGTTTCTCTTGGACTACTTGTTGCTCTAACTTTTCAGGAATCGAAGATCGGACGATCAAGAGGAAGCCAAGTCCAGGATCGCATAGGTTTAGGGTTGAGTTAGTCTGTAATTTTATTTTTCACCTTTTGAGTCTTCTTGTAATAATCAAAAAGACTGATGCTAAGTAACCCTTCACACACACACTTGAGAGGCTTAGAAATTCTATTTTTGCCCCCATCGGCCCGGCCGATATTTATATCGTCCAGGACGATCGGCTTAAAACAGAAAGTCTAAATTAAGGATTCTTAATTAAGGCAGCCGACATTAACTATCATCCTGGACGATACGTGTATCGGCCAGGACGATAAGCTCAAAATAGAAAGAGATAGCCGCCTTAGACAGTTTAGGCATACTGAATTTTAAATTATCGGCCAGGACGATTCCAGGATCGGCCTGGACGAAATTACCAAATTATGCCTTAATTGATCAGTAAATTAAGGGAGTGATTAAGGATGATTGATACGATCATATCGGCCAGGACGATCGTGAGATCGGCCTGGACGATCTAGCCAAATTTCAATCGGCCAGGACTGTTCCCAGGGCTATGCTCAGGACGATTTACCTCTGATTTAAACTAATCGGCCAGGACGATCGTGAGATCGGCCTGGACGATCAGGCCAAATTTCAATCGTCCAGGACTGTTCCCAGGGCTGTGCTCTGGCCGATCTTCCTTGATTTGTACTAATCGGCCAGGCCGATGTCCTTATCGGCCTGGACGATAAAGTCGGCTACTTGCAATTAATGAGCTCCTCTTGAGCTCTTCTATTTAAAGAGCTCTTCTTCAACGTTTTAAGAGACCTTTGGCTGCTGCCTTGACCTGAGAAGACCTTGAGGAGAGAAAGAGAGAGAGGGAGAGAGAGAGGATCTTGTGAGGGGGAGCTTGTGAGGGGGATTCACAAGGGTTGCTCAAGGATCGCTCTGCTTGTCTTTTTCGTCTGGAGTTTCTCGTCCGTGGAAGGGTCGGTAGAGGTAAGGAGTTTTGCTTTTGGTTGTGGTTCTCTGCCAGCTTCAGGAGGAAGCAAAAGGAGGTAGGTTCTCTGCCTTGTCGGGGTGGCAAAAAGGAGTTTCTTGTGAGGGCTTCTCCGCCTAGCTGTGGGGGCTAAAGGAGAGTCACGTTTTGTAGTGCAATACTTGGAGGGTGCCTCCAAGGAGTGGACGTAGGTCTAGTCGAGTCGACCGAACCACTATAAATCTTGTGTTCTTATTTTAGCTTCCGCACTTTTAAATTCCGCATTTGGTTTGGTGGTGTGATTTGGTTTGTGAATTTATTTATTTTTGTCTCAAGAATTTTTAAAATACCAATTCACTTCCCCCCCCTCTTGGTTAGCTTGGGACTAAGTTCATAGGGCTTAACATCCCGAACGAACTTTATATCGTCCTAGATGATCGCAGGATCATCTGGGATGACAGTTAAAGAAACCTTAGTTTATTCCTGGACGAGCAAAATGATGTTCTAGATGATGTATATTATTTTTTCTCTAATCATTCGGAACAATCCCAAGTCATCCTGTACGATCAGTTATTTTTCCATCATCCAGACATGCAATTACGGCGATGTGCTGGACAATATCTGTTATTTTGAACTGATCGTTCGGGAAAATCATGAAATCATCTTAGACGATCAGTTTACTTTCCACCATCCAGGTAGGCATTAAGAGTGATGTTTTTGATGATACTCAAATATTTGAACTAATCGTACAAGATGATATGTATCGTCCTGGTTGATAAAGTCAGTTTATTATAATTAGAAGCAAACTTAGAGCACTCTATTTAAGATCTCTTGTTTAACCAAGATTGCATCTTTTGCTATTGTCTTGACATGAGAGAGCCAAGAGGAGAGGGAGAGTAAGGGAGGGGGGGGGGAGAGAGAGAGAGAGAGAGAGAGAGAGAGAGAGAGAGAGAGAGAGAGAGAGAGAGAGAGAGAGAGAGAGAGAGAGAGAGAGAGAGAGAGAGAGAGAGAGAGAGAGGATCTTTTGTGAGGGGTTTCACAAAGGTTGCTCCAAGCAACCTTATTTCTCGATCTGAGTCCTCTTCTCTGGTCGTCATCCCTTATTTCTTGGATGTTTGAGAGAGATCTACTTCAATATTTAATCGAGGTTCTCTACCAGTGTTTAGAGGACTCGGGTTCTCTATCTGCTTCAGGAGGAAATAAAAGGAGTTTAGTTCTCTGCCTCATCGGTGTCGGTGGAAAGGAGGTTTGTAAAGGCTTCTCTGCCTTGCTGTGGGAGTAAAAGGAGAGTAATTGAGTTTAATGTAATACTTGGAGGAGAGGCTCCGGGGAGTGGACATAGGTCAAGTTGATCGAACCACTATAAATTTCTGTGTGTTCCTTCTTACTGTTTTTACGCATTTAATTTTTGCATTTTGATTTTCTTATGGTAAATTTTGGTTTGGTTTAAGATTGTGATTTTGATTAAGAAATTTTTATAATACCAACCCCCCTCCCCTTCTTGATTAGCTTTGGGCTAGTTCACAAGGGCTTAACATCCTTAACAAACTTTCAAGGTAGACGGTTAGTCCCGGTGAAGTTGGAGTTGACCGGCATGGAGAGGTTTGGGAAATCAAGAGAAATCCTGCAGTACATTGAAGGGTGGTGCAGATCTAGTGGAAAAGGGAAGTGGTTTGAGGTCTTTGGAGCTGCTGGAGGTTCTTGGAGTCTGGCTTATGCAAAGGCTTGCATGAGACAACAAAATAAAAGGGGATTTCGACAAGGCTTGCCTAAGAAAATTGCTGGAGGAGATGGGAACATCTAAATGAATAGAATTTTGCGTTGGTTGAATAGAGTTAGAACGAATGAGGGTTTTTTTGTTTGTTTTAATGAGGCCTTGCATTTAAAGAGGCTAAAGCCAACTACATTGGATTGACAATTTGACTGGAGTTTCTATATAAAGAGGTAATTTGTTTAATGGCATTAATTATATTTTGATTTTTTCCCTATTTAGCATCTAATTTTTATCAAAAGTTCATCAAGCTAAGGAACCATATTAGTGATCCATCATTTATCGCATTAATTTCAAATGACAAAATGTCTTTAATCATGTCAAGCCTTAGTTTGCATGTGCTTTCTCAATTTATGTATAAACTACCTCATTTTACACGTTGATTTTGTCGAATATTCATAATTGAACAAATTAATAATGGATTTAGAGTATTGACAGTATTCCAGATACAACAATGCAATCCGTTTTGCGATCGGATGTCATTTGGATACATCGAGACTGATTTTCCTCGTTATACATGCTTTACCTCGATATTTGTATCGAACCCCTCGCATGTCATAAATTTGTCAATGTGGGCTCCAAAAATTTAGCCCCGGCCTCACCCGCTGGTTTTTTTATGGAGTTTTAATGGATTTATGTTATGGGGTAAATTTTGGAAGCAGATAAGTTTTTAAATAAGACACTACCCAGAGAATTCACCATCATTTTGCAAGGACTTTATTATCTGAGTTTTTGTTTCTTATAAGCGCAATCCCCTATAGTTAATAACGACTCCCGATATTGAGAGAAAACTTTTGATTAAGGCTAGTTGCCAATCATATATGTAGAAAATATATGTTATCTAACATATAGTAGCAACATGGGCATAGAAATTTTGAAATTTGAAGATTTTATATTTTAAATTAGAAATTTCACCATATTGTACTTATAGCGGATGGTGAGGGAGTGGATAATGGACCTAATTAAGATTGCATGGTTCCGTCATCCCAGACCATCGTGGTCCATGGTCTACTTAGTTAGAGGAGGTAGTCGCCAACCTAACAGAAGGATTATTGTCGCCAGCCATGGTTGATTCGTCTAATGGGACCTTATAGACCTAAGATGGATGTTTGTCAAAGAGGATGAATTTGAATCCACCTTAGCTAATAGAGAGCATCGTGCCCTATTGATTCATATCTCAAGGATTTGATGCCACTAAGGAACGCATTGGCTCAGGCCATAACTGTTATCTCGTGGTGCCATTTGGCGGCAAAACCACTCAATTTAGAGGGCCCTAGGTCATAACTATTTACATGTTATGCCATTTGGCGGCAAAGTTGCTTCTCACATGACATGTATCATTTCCTAACTAGTAGAAGATTATTTGAGAAAAGATTATAGTAATATTTTTGACTATGCATTAGCTCTATATGAATTGAAAAAAGTTTTAATTTGTTCATTTTGGCAAACTTTTGCGAATGGTGGATGGATTTTACTTTAAGTATTTTGGCAGTTTAATTTTAATTTTACTGAACTTAAATGATTTCAAAAGTTCAGACTTTCGAGCATTTGGGTAGCATTTGAAAGCATATGGAATATTTGTAATTAACCAATCCGATTGAGATCTATATTCAACACGACCATCATTGGGGTGTACATTTATTTTCAATGGATAAATCTTATCGACCCTATCAACTTGCTAATAGGGGATCAGGTTTGTCGGTTATGTGTTTTTATTTAAAAAAATTTCTTTATCATAGACATTGAAGATCTTATATGAACGCACAAAATAGATATTTCAATCGACATCTTGATTGTATATCTGTTTGATAATTTGAGCAGTGTTGACTCCTGTCTATTTGTATAGAAGGATCGGGCTCAAACTACGTTCATTTATTAACCTATGCAACATCCCTAGACGTCACGTGTGTACCCATAACAATGCATGTTGGAGCCCATGTGGGTGTTTGAAGGCATTTTATAATTTTTTATTGAACATTGTCAACTCTTATTTACCTGCTTAGGAGGATAGGGTTCAACTTTATTGAGTCGCATAGCATCCCTAGATGTCACGTGTATTCTTACAATATGCTTGTTAGGGCCTAAGCGAGTTTGTGGTTGCACTTATGCCTTTCGTGTACCTTTGTGTATACAAATTATGATGCATGTGTAGGGGATATTTTAAAGTATTTGACGCTACTCGGTTGTGTGGAAAACACTCATTTGAATGTAATGTTCTATTTGGATGCTCGTACATGCTTTTTGTCTTCTTATAAGGATGTTACGGATCTGGTGATGTGACGTTAGAACTTGTAGACACATTTTATTTGCTTGCATGAGTGTTGAAGATCCGATAGCATATTTACTAGCTTCTAGATTGAGTTATTTGCAGCTTTGTACAGGTAGACTTTCATGCACTACTTACTGCTTTCTATAGTTGGATTATAATGCACTATTGAATCTCCTGCTTTTGCAGAAGATCATAGGAACTTGCATTTCACTGTGTTTTTGATCTTTACAATACATCCACTACTGTTGCAGGTAGATTTATTTTTTCGCAGATTAGAATTGACTACAAGATATTGCATTTACTGTATTCTTTTTACATCCACCCATAGGTGGCATGTTGTACATACAACTGTATTTGTAGGGAACTCATATGTATTACAGATCTTCAGCTATTACCCGTATGCACTATATTTCATGGAAGAGCTTCATATGGTGATTAGTAGGAGTTTAAATTCATCATGGATTTGATGTGTTGCTTTGTATGCAGATTATTATGCTTATTATAAGTCATCCAATACTGCTTGCAGGTAGTACGTCGCATGTATCATGTATGTGTTAGGTCATCATGTTCATTACACATTGACCCCTTCTTCTTGCAGGTAGTGCGTTGAGCTCATAAAGGGTCTCCTACAACACATGTTATGCACGTGATAGGTCTCCTATAGCAGCCCATGGGTATGCACACTTGTTGCATGTCCTCTACCTTTGCTTATAATAGATTAGTGTACTTTTCTTACGAATGTCATTATGTTCATCCACAAATTGGTGCTGACTACAGGACACTACATCTTCCAGAATATCTTCTATATTTGTTACAGCCTTTTTGCATTTCTCCTTATATATGACATGCAGTGTGCATGGAGGACTTGTATCATTGATATTTTCTTGCAATCAATGTCACCTATTTGCATCATTTGTTCACTCAATATCGACCGTTATTCATGATCGAGGTGTTCCACATTGTTGCTTACAATGATATTCATTGAAGAGAACTTTGAAACAATGTAGTAAATCAAAGTGTATTCTTTTTTCGCTTCCCTTTTCATCATTCATAGGCAGAACATGTTTGGTTCATGTTCATCACAACTCCTTTACTCATTTCTATTGATGTCTCATTAAACTCAACAGTTTACAAAGGTTTGATGGAACTATTTATAAACCATCTTAACTTCACTGTTTGTGGATGAGATGCTGGAGATTTCCTACACCATGAGTCTTTTCTTGCTTGCATTAGATTTGAATTATTCAAAATTTTCTTTGGTTAGCATTTCACATTTGATTGTATGATTCATCATCATCATTTGTGAGTAAATGATGTGTGTGGGCTCAATATTCATTGCAAGTCTTGTATATGCTTTCTTACATTTAATTTGGTCAAGTTAACTCACCAATCATGATCTTATTTTAAATATTATATAATGTCTCACATATTCAATTTGATGTCATTCAAATTCCCTATAATTTAGTTCAACCTCGAGTTCGAGTTCATGTCCAATATGATTCTGAATCAATCTTTACTTTAGTTCAAATCATCCAAGTCGACACTAGTCCAAATCAAGTCGTTTGCATTGTTCAAGTTCAAGTCAAAACTCCTTGCATCAAGTTCATTTGAGCTCAAGTTTATCACATCAAGCTCATTATAATTCAATTCTGTCCAAGCTCACAAGTATCTTGTTAATCTTTTCATTCAAATCAAATCTTGTGTACTTATTAATTTAAGTTCAAATTCAATTCAAGTTCAGTTAATTTAATATTGAGTTCAAGTTCGCAAGTTCTCTGTATTTAGTCCAAGTCCTCTTTATTTTCAGGTGAAATTTTGGCAGCCTTCCAACGTCTCCCCCATTTAAGAGAAACTATGAGAAACTGGGTCTTCCCACCATGCTAAGAAAAGCGTGTATGCTAGGTATCCTCAGACACTGCATCCATAAAATATTTAATCCCACCACGCTAGAGAAAGGCTTGTATGGATCTTCGATACCCATTTAAAAAAAGAGCACAATTTTCTTTCTTCGTAGGTATAGAGCTGCGTATGAGTACTTAAGATTATCCCCACCATGCTAAAAGAGCATGTATAGGGCTTATCTGCCTCGTCGTAGGTGTCGCACAGTGTCCCCTTCCCTCCACGCTAGAAAAAAGCGTGTATGAGTGGTTTTTCAGCTCGACATGAACGTCGAATATGGGGTTTTGAGTTTAGGAAGTTATACATTCGAATGGCGATGACCGGGTAGAGGGAACAAAAAATAAGACAACAAATTTTTTTTATTCTTTTTTTTTTAATTTTTTTTTTTTTTGAACTCTCATCTTCATTTTTTATCTCTCTCCCTCTCTCACACAAAGATAATAATAATAATAATAATAATAATAATAAAAATCAATTATTAACTTATTGATACTAACATAGTAATGATAATAATGTTAATAATAATGATAGGATTAATAATAATAACATTCTTAATCACTAAAATATTATTATAGTAAGATCAACTTAATACTTTGATATCAGCTTTGCTGTGAACCTAATCATATAAAGGAAAAGGGTCAGGTTTAAGTAGTGGAGAAGATGAAGATTAGATGACATTCAGATGGGGCTCGATAGAGAAAATAGTAGGTGAGGCTTCAGTCAAGGGGTGTGGAAGAGAGTGGAAGTTAGTTATGACTCTAAGGTTGGAAGATACGTGTCAGCTTGAGGTGTTCAGAAGGGACGGCGACAATTGGAGGTTTCAGCCTTGGCGTATGCTTCTGCGACTTGAGAAAGGGTGACACAGGTTTGAAGGTTTATGCTTAAGGCTGACTTTGATAGGGTTGGAAGGCTTGTGTGGTTCAGGATGGAGTTTGACCTAGATGAGGCATTTGAAGAGGAGGACTGCATTTGGTTCGGCTCTGAAGTAGGCAGATCGCGAGGAGGGTGGCAGTAGTTGCAGGGTTGGAGAACTAAAGCTTGTGGCTTGTGGAAATCTGAAGGAATAATTTCTTGCAAACAAGGAAGAGTTCAGAGGTTTGTGGAGCTTATGTATTGGAGAGGAGCTGGGAGTCAAGTTTTCTGTAGGTAGGAAAAGCTACGAAGTTTGTAAATGGAAGAAAAACCATTCGGCTATGTTCGGTCTCCATTTTATCAATGAGAATGTAGGCTCAAAAAATTTTGCCCCAGACTCCCCGCCGCGTGACTGATTGTGCTTTTGCTTTATCTGCGAGGGAGTTTTAACGGAATAAGTTTCGAGATAAAATTTTGAAAGAAAATGGGTTTGTAGATAAGACACTACCCAGAGATTTCACCCTTATTTTGCGAGGAATTTATGATCTAAGTTCTGGTTTCCTATAGGCGCAAGTCCCTATAGCTAATTACCCCTTCCAGTAATGAGATAGAACTTTTGATTAAGGCTAGTCATCAATCAGATACGTAGAGATACGTGTTATCTGGAATATAGTAGTAGCACGGGCTTAGGATTTGGGAGTTTGAAAATTTGGAAGATTTGATATTTAAAGTTGGAAATTTTATTATCTTACACTTAAAGCAGATGGTGGGGGAATGGATGATAGACCTGATCAAGATCCATGGTTCCATCATCCCAGGCCATCGTAGTCCCTGATCTACTTAGTCAGAGGAGGTAGTCGACCCAACCTAACAGAAGGATCCTTGTCGGCAACCATGGGTTGCTTCGTCCAATGGGACCTTATAGACCTGGGGTGAATGTTTGTCTAAGGGGACAAATTTAAATCCACCTTAGCTAATAGAGGGCTTTGTGCCCAATCGATTATATCCTATTGATTCATATCTCAAGGATTTGATTCCACTAAGGAGCATATTGGCTCTGGCCATAACCAGTATTTCGTGGTGACTTTTGGAGGTAAAACCACTCGGTTCAGAGGGCTCCGAATCATAAATGTTTATCCTGCGGTGCCATTTGGTGGCAAACCGTTGGTCAGAGGACACGTACCACATCCTTAATGACAGGAGATTATTTGGGAATAGATCCTAATGATATTTTTGACTAGGCATTTAGCTCTTTTGTGAGCTGGAGTAGTTTTAAAATTTTCCACCTCAGCAAACTGTTGTAGAGGGTGGATGACTTTTACTTTGAGAGATTGATGGATGATTTCAAATTTAAATATCTTAGAATTTAGGATTTATTAAAATTTGTTATTTATTGGGTATTGGACTTTGTGAAGTTTTGAATTTTGAATGGACTTTTGGGAGGCATTTGAAAAATGCATGAAATTAATCCCTCTGGTTGAGAAAGTCGATCAACATGGTCATCATCGGGGTGTGGGGTCATTTATTGACCAAACATTGTCAACCCTATCACCTTGTCGATAGGGTATCGGGTTTCGTAGGCTTTGTGCCTTTGTTTGTAAACTTTCTTTGTTAAAGGCCTAATATGAATGTAATAAAATAAATATACCGATCGTTGCAACCGTATACTTGTTTGTTGATTCGAATATTGTCGAATCCTATTAATCAGTATAGAAGGATGGGGTTCTATAGGCTTTATGCCCTTGTAAGTGAACTTTCTTTATTAAAGGCATTGAAGGTCTGATATGAATGTATAAGATAAATATTCCGGCCGACTTTGTGATCGCATATTTATCCGATAACTCGAACCCTGTTTACTCCTATTTGCCTACTTAGGAGGATCGGGTTCTGTAGACTTTGTGCCGCTTTGTGCCTTTATTAGTAAATTCTCTTGATTATAGGCCTTGAAGGCCTGATATGAATGTATTAAAATAAATATATCGGTATCTACAACCATGTATTTGTTTGAAGGTTTTAATCCTGTTGACTCTTATTGATCCGTAAAGAAGGATCGGGTTCGAACTTGAATTCACCTATCAACCCGAGCAGCATCCCTAGGCGTCACGTGTGTATCTACAACATGCTCACCAGGATCCATGCGGGTTATGATTGTATTTTCCCATTTAGTGTACCTATGTGTATACAATTTATGGTGCACATGCAGGGATATTTTGAAATATTTAAAAATGCCTTCTGTCAGCTTGAATGAATGTTGTGGATTTGGTGGCAGTGCGTTATAGATTATAGACGCCTTATGTCTGCTTGCATAAGTGTTGCAGATCCGGTAGCATTATGATCTTGATGTTATGAGGCATCTCCACATCTTGATGTTGACTCCCCCTTTTCTCATTCATCGAGGAGGGTTCTTTTTGAAGTCCGTGGCCATTGCTTTGAAATGGACTCTTTTCATGCTCTTTAGCATAGTAAACTTGTTACTTCTAGTGTTTGTGGACACCAGAACCGTTTTCTTCTTAAATATAGAACTAAGAAGAAGCTTTGGAACACCAGGAAGTTTAGTTCTAATTTGTTCAAACATCTCTTCCATTTATGCCAGGAGGTGTCCTTTTTCGTACATCAAGTTGTTCTTGTACTCGACATACTTGAAGATCTTAATCACCGTTGTCGTAGGTGATATCTGTACTTGTGCCCACAGTGATTTGTTGTACCAACGATATATCTACTATTGTTATCCACAAGCGGCTCATGTATACTTGCGGGGGACCACTGTATCTACTACAACCTCCTGGAAGTATTTATAAAAGACCCATTGTTTCTGCATCATATCCACCTTTCATCAATCTCAGGTGGTTTGATGATTGTATTTGTTTGTAGGGACAGGTCTCATAATATCAGCTGACAGTATTGCCATCTCAGTCTTATAGGAATTATCGTAAGAGTTCGTTGCACTGTGTATGGCGAATGTTGAATGAACTCCACTTATCACTAATTCCTTCATACATTTTGACCCCTATTGCTTGTAGGATTCAGTATATTTAGCTGCATCTTGATCGTATGTTTGTAACAGATGTTCATGACTGGTTGCATGTAGATGAGCCATATTGAGTGTCACAAATCTTCTATATTCTCAGTTAAAGGAAAAAAAGTGATGCTTGAATAACAAGGGATCCTTTATCTTGATTGTTCAAGCCTCTTGCGGTCTGACCTGAGTTCAAATTATTTGTCATTCGCATTCGGGTCCAGTTCAATGTCATTTGCTTAAGCTTATTTTGAGTTGATTTCATATTCAAGACATGATTCATTGAGCTTCAAACTCTAGTAAACTTGAAGGTCCAATCTCTTATTACTTTAGTTAGAGTTTTAAATTAGGTCTTTTATTTGCACTTGTTTGAGTTTTGAGTCCAAGTATAGTTTAGACTCAAAATGAGCCTCTTTCATCAGTCCGAGTCCCCTGCTGTCCAAAAGTTGTTTGAATTCTATTCCAATTTGAGTCTAAGTTCAAACTCAAGTTCTCTTATTTCAAGTCCAAGCTTATGTTATCTTTCAAGTTCATTTAAGTCCATTTGATTCAAGTCCACAAGTCCCTAATTGTTCCAAGTCCATGTCTTATTTCAGATAAAATTTAAGCAGCCTCCCGGCATCTCCCCCATTTAGGGGAAAAAAATCAAGAGGCAACCTTCCCCTCGGCCCTACGTGAGCGCTTCAGATAGGTGTCAAAAATGATACTACGGTCGTAAATATATTATTATCTTCGCCCGCTACTTGAGCGTTTAAGGGTGTTTTGTTTGTTATTATTTTATCCCCCTCGCGCTACATGAGCACTCCGTGAATTACCTATCTTATTGCAAATGCCACGCCGGTTCCCCCCCCTACAATGCTACGTGAGCACGTAGGGGGTTTGCAGGCTCGTCGCAAGCACCGAGCATAGGATTTTAGGCGTTTACATACCTCGTCGTAGGCTTTGCACTAGCTTCTCTCCCCATAACGCTATATGAGTGCATAAGGGGTTTGTCAGCTGGTCACGAACATCGAGGATAGGACTTTAGGTGATTGTCTGCCTCATCGTAGGCATCGCACTAGCTTGTTAAAATAGTTGCTATTTGAATGCTTTACATTTTTGTAACTTATGTAATTTTGATGATTCCAAACATTATTGTTCAAATATATAGTTATCTCTTAACAATTTTAGAAGATTTGTTTTTGCTCTAGTGTGTACTAACATTTCAGGAAAAACGAACTCCAGACTACAAAAAATTCAAATCAAATTCAGAATGAGATACTTTGTAAAATTTAAAGTTTAGCACTTCTTTGTAATTAAATTGAAAGGGAGTGATTGTAATTGAGTGAATAAAAACATACACACACATAAGGAGATCATAAAAATTTTATACTGATCGTACTGGACGAAATCCGTTCGTACGGGACGATCAGACAGTTATCTCCTATTGAGCACATGGAACGAATAGGAACTTGCTTAAAAATTTTTCTAAGTCCTATTCGTCAAGAATGAATTTTACAATCGTCCAGGATGATTGGTTCTCTATAAAATTTTTGTCCAGATGAAATTAAATTATCGTCAATGGCGATTGGTCCTCTGGAAAATTTTCATCCAGATGAAATTAATAATAGTCCAAGATGATCTGGTCTCTGGAAAATTTTCGTCCAGACGAAATTAAATTATCGTCCATGGCGATTGGTCCTCTGGAAAATTTTCGTCCAGACGAAATAAATAATCGTCCAGGACGATCGGTCTTCTGTAAAATTTTCGTCCAGACGAATAAATTTTCGTCCAAACGATTAACCGACTTAGAACGATTTTCAGCAGTTTCTAAAACCGACCTTGTAATAACCGTTCGTACCAGACGAACTTAGTTCGTACGGGACGATCAGCTGTACGAAGGCATTTCATACACATATACAAATGGGGTCATTTCAAATCATTTAAGTAAAATTGTCCAGGATGATCCACGATCGTACGGGATGATCCACTGCGTAAAGAATTGAAAACTCATAATATTTGGGCGGTTTTTCTTGTCTTTTGTACAAATAGTCCAAATTAGACTGCCACCCAATCTTTTTGTCATTTGATCTTCGTGCCTCTTGAGAGAATAGCCAAGGAGAGATTGGAAGAGAGCATTCAAAGGAGGATTCCTACCATTGGAGCGAGAAGGCTTCACTTGGATTTCAAAGGTAAGAGTCTCTACTTATGAATTGGGATTACTTCACTCTTTTTTTTTTTCCTTCTAGATTCTTGTGAGAAGATCTGTCAAGGAGATCCGGTTCTCTGCCGACACTTTGAGAGTGTGAACAGACAAAGGGTTCGTTGCCTACACTAGGAGAGTGTGAATAGCCGAAGGGTTTGCTGCCTATAATAGGAGAGTGTGAATAACCGAAGGGTTCGATGCCTACACTAGGAGAGTGTGAATAGCTGAAGGGTTCTCTGCCTACACTTGGAAAGTGTGAACAGCCGAAGGGTTCTCTGCCCACACTAGGAGAGTGTGAAAGGACGAACGGTTCTCTGCCAACACTAGGGATTGTGTAAAAGGACGACAGTTCTCTGCCGCACTGGGGAGTGGTGAAAAGAGTGTGTTGTAAAGGCTTCTCCGCCTTGCTGTGGGTGCAAAAGGAGAGTCACTATTGGTATTAGTGCAATACTCAGAGGGTGCCTCTGGGGAGTGGATGTAGGTCTGGTTTTAGACCGAACCACTATAAATCTGGTGTCATTTACTTTACTTTTTTTACGTTTCCGTATTTTAATTTTAGTTTTAAAAACTCTGTGGTTGAAAAATATTTTATATAAAAATCTAAAAGAAACATTTCTATTTCAGTTCAACATAATTTTAAAAGAGGGCTTAAATTTTTAAACTACCAATTCACCCCCCCTCTTGGTAGCCTTGGGACATTCACTTAGGCTTAACAACCTAATTACTAGACTCAACAAGTGGTATCGGAGCTTCGTTTTAAAATCATAAGTTTGAACTACTTTTTGATTAACGTAGATGGCTACTTTCGAAAACCGAAACACACCTGAGGGTTACTCTATCACTAGACCTCCACTATTTGACAATATTCCTTTTGATTTTTGGAAAACACGCATGTCTACTTTCTTACAATCACTTGATTATCGCATGTGGATACTAGTCCAAGAAGGTTACACAAAACCAACTAGATTAGTTGATGGAGTTAGAGTAGAAACACCTTTTGCAGAATGGACTATAGAAGAACGTGACTTAGCACAATTAAATGCCAAATGTTTAAATAGTTTCTTTTGTGCTTTAAAATCTGAAGACTACATGCGGGTTTCCACTTGTAAAAGCGGAAAGGACATATGGGATAGACTTTGTATAACTTATGAAGGGACAAATGAGGTTAAGCAATTAAGACTCAATATCTTGTTACATGACTATGAATTGTTTCGCATGAAACCTAATGAATCTATCTCTGACATGTACACAAGATTCACACAAATTGTCACTTCTTTGCATGCACTTGGTAGGGAATTAACTAATGCTGGAATGGTTAATAAAATTCTTCGATGTTTACCTACTGCTTATGATGCTAAAATTACTGCAATTACAGAGTCTAAAGATCTTAACATTTACTCTATTGATAATCTTCTTGGCTCACTCATTGCTTATGAGCAAGGAGTAAGTCAAAGAAAGATTGTTGCAGGTGAACCACGAAAGGAGAAAAATATTGCACTAAAGGTGGAAGAGTCAGAAAGTGAACACTCACAACCTGAGGATGAAGATGATATTGCACTGATGACTAGACAATTTAGAAGCTTTTTAAAGAGGAAGCAGAAGAGACGCCAGTAATGGAACAGAGGTAAGTTTAACAGAAATGGCAAGGTTTCTAATGAAGTGATTTGTTATGAATGCAGGAAACCAGGTCATATAAAGACTGATTGCTCAAAACGCAAAGCCACTCCGAGCAAAGAGAAGGTAGAGGAGAAACCAATGGTAAAGAAGGGCAAGAAGAAGTTTCAAAGAGCTTTCTGGGCGGACTCAGCTTCAGACTCATCTGAGACTGAAAAAGAAGAAGAAGTCACCAACCTTTGCTTGATGGCAGATAATGTTGAACAATCAAATCAAGAAGAGGTATGTGACTTAACCTATGATGAATTGTTTGAAGTTTCTGAACACATGCATGATGCATATAGGAAAATGAAAAAGATGCATACTAGTTTAAATTTAGAATTGGAAGAGCTTAAGAAGGAACACGAAATCCTTAGGAAAGATCATGCTTTAATAGATGACAACCACATGAAATTACTTGATGAATATGATGACTTGAATAAAAATTTTGAGAATTTAAAATCATCCTATGCTGAACTTGAAAAAGATTTTAAAAATTTTAAGGATGAATCTGAGAGAAAAACATATCGAATCAATTATACAAATCGAATCAATTATACAAATCGAATCTTGGAATATATGAATTCATTTTATAAATTGACAATAAGAGCTCTCGAGGATAATAGGAATCTCCATAAACTTGAAGATTTTATAAATCCTAAATATTATCCTAAATTTATGAAATCCCTTAGGAGACAATCAAATGGAAGAAAACTTAGGAATATTTTTCCTAATGTTAAATATAATAATTGTGGATTTTTGGGACATATAGCTCACACCTGTACTTTGAAGATGAAATCTAATCTGGTGTGGAGACCTAAGATGCATAAACCTAGACATATCATACATGCATCTGATTATAAATTGCTTAAAGTTGAACCCAAACTTGTTTGGGTTCCTAGGTCTAACATTTGAGAGTTTTGCAGGAGTGCTCTCACACAAGACCTCGTGGGAGCATATGGTACCTGGACAGCGGATGTTCAAAGCATATGACTGGAGATACTGCTCAATTCATAACGCTAGAAGCCAGGAATGAAGGCAAGGTTACACTTGGAGATAATACCACAAAAAAAGTGGTTGGATCAGGTATGATTAGAAATTTTAAAAACTTTTTCATAGATAATGTGTTATTGGTTGAAGGCTTAAAACATAATCTGTTAAGTATAAGTCAGCTATGTGATAAGGGCTATAATGTGAAATTTTTACATACTAGCTGCATATTAAGCCTAAATGGAAAAGAAGTCTTAAATGGAAAAAGGGTTAACAATGTTTACATGCTAGATTTGAATTCTATTCTATCTCCTACTGCTTTTTGTTTAAAAACTGTTTCTGATGAATCTTGGCTTTGGCATAGGAGACTTTGTCATTCTAGTATGAAAAACCTTAGGAGAATTACCCAAAAGAACTTAGTGAGAGGTATACCAAAACTAGACTTTACTAAGGACCACCTTTGTGATGCATGTCAATTAGGAAAACAAGTGAAGTCCTCTTTTAAGTCCAATAAAGATCTTAGAACTAGTAAACCTTTAGAAATTCTTCACATGGATCTTTTTGGACCAGTAGGAACTGTAAGTCTAGGAGGAAAAGTATATGGATTTGTTATAGTGGATGATTTCTCAAGATTCACTTGGGTTAGATTTCTTTTTCATAAGAGTGAATCATTTCCACACCTCTATTGGAATATCATCGGGTCCAACAGCTTTTCCACCCTTCATTCTATTTAAAGCCTCTCTAACTTCAGTTTTACTAATACGAGATGAAGGGATTTCTTGGCTTACTAAACTTTTTAATACTATTTTGAAGACTAAAAAGATGCCAGATGAGTGGAGAATGAGTGTATTAATTCCTATTTTTAAGAATAAAGGCGATGCACAGGATTGCACGAATTATAGAGGTATTAAGTTAATGTGTCATACTTTAAAATTATGGGAGCGAGTTATAGAGCATAGGTTGCGGCGTGATACTAATGTTTCTCAAAATCAATTTGGATTTATGCCGGGTAGGTCGACTATGGAAGCCATACATTTATTCAGAGGTTTGATGGAAAAATATAGAGGAAATAAGGAGGATCTACATATGATATTTATTGATTTAGAAAAAGCATATGATAAAGTTCCAAGAGAAGTGCTATGGAGAGTTCTTGATAAGAAAGGAGTCAATAATGCTTATATTCAAATCATTAAAGATATGTATGCAGGAGCTATTACTTGTGTTCAAACACAAGGTGGTTTGACCAAGTATTTCCCTATTTCGGTTGGGTTACATCAAGGATCAGCCTTAAGCCCATATCTATTTGCTTTAGTCATGGATGTTCTCACTAGACATTTTGCAAGATGATGTACCTTGGTGTATGCTTTTTGCTGATGATATTCTTCTTGTTGATAAGACTAGAGAGGGAGTTGAAGGTAAACTTGAATTATGGAGGTCAACCTTAGAGTCTAAAGGTTTTCGCTTGAGTAGATCTAAAACGAAATATATGGAGTGTAATTTTAGCAGTAATAGTCCTAGTGAGGGGATTGTGACTTTGGGCGATCAAGTCATTAATATAAGAGTACACGTTTTAGGTATCTTGGATCTATTGTTCAGAGTGATGGTGAAATAGATGGGGATATTATCAGCAGAATTCAAGTTGGATGGTTGAAGTGGCGGAATGCATCGGGCTTGTTATGTGATAGAAATGTACCCCTCAAACTTAAGGGAAAATTCTATAAGATGGTAGTGAGGCCTGCAATGCTTTATGGTGCCGAATGTTGGCCATTAAAAGAGAAGCATAATACTAAGTTAAGTGTGGCAGAGATGAGGATGCTTAGATGGATGAGTGGCTTTACCCTTAGAGATAGGATACGAAAAATGAGCATATACGTGAAAAGGTTGGAGTAGCTCCAGTAGAAGATAAGATTAGAGAGAGTCGCCTTAGATGGTTTGGTCACATAAAAAGGCGGCCTTCCGACGACCCAGTTAGGAGAGTAGAGGTATTAGATTTGACTTGTGTTAAGAAAGGTAGGGGTAGACCTAAAAAGACTTGGTTAGAAAATATTAGGAATGACCTTTCTTTATTAGATTTAAACGAGAATTTGGCTTTTAATAGGACACAATGGAGAAAAAGGATTCATGTAGCCGACCCCACGTAGTGGGATAAAGGCTTGATGTTGTTGTTGTTGTTGTTGTAGAAATTTTTCAACTTGAATTAAAAAAAAACTAGGATGTGAAATAATTTCTATTCAAAGTAATCATGGAGGAGAATTTAAAAATGAAAAATTTGAAAATTTTTATAAGAAAAAAGAGATTGATCACAGTTTTTCTGCACCTAGAACCCCTTAACAAAATAGGGTAGTTGAAAGGAAAAATAGAACATTAATAGAAGCCGCCCGAGCAATGTTGGCAGAATACTCACTTCCTAGATATTTTTGGGCTGAGGCGGTTAGCACTGCATGTTATGTTCTGAATAGGGTGAATGTGAGATCAAATTTAAATAAAACACCCTATGAGTTGTTAAAAGGTAGAACACCTAACTTGTCACATTTGCATGTTTTTGGTTGCAAGGTGTTCATTCATAACAATGGAAAATCTGCCTTAGGAAAATTTGATCCAAAATCAGATGAAGGAATTTTTGTTGGATATTCAAGTGTTGGAAAATCTTACAGGGTATTCAATAAAAGAACTTTAGTCATTGAAGAAACCACACATATTGTATTTGATGAATCTGAAAATTTGGAAGAGCCAAATATTGTTGAAGAAGAGATTGAGGAAAACTCCCAAAAGATTGATAGATTAAATTTGGAAGAAAATGTGAAAGAAAATTTGGAAAGAGAAAACCCTTTGCCTAGAGATTTGAGATTTTCTAAAAACCACCCAAGAGAATTGATTATAGGTGAACCTAGTGAGAGTGCTAGAACTAGGCGTGGATTAAACAAGGAAGTCAATCATTCAGCCTTTATTTCAATAATAGAACCCACTAATATTGATCAAGAACTTTATGATGAATTTTGGATATTGGCCATGCAAGAAGAGTTAAATCAATTTGTAAGAAATAAAGTTTGAAAATTAACTACAAGGCCAAAAGATCAAAGTGTTATTGGAATCAAGTGGATGTTCAAAAATAAAATGAATGACTCAGGAGTAGTCGTTAGAAATAAGGCAAGATTAGTTGCTAAGGGGTATAATCAAATTGAAGGAATTAATTTTGAGGAGACCTTTGCCCCTGTAGCAAGACTTGAAGCAATTAGGGTTTTACTTGCCTTTGCCTGTTTTAAAGGTTTTAAATTGTTTCAAATGGATGTCAAAAGTGCCTTTTTGAATGGGGTTATTGAAGAAGATATTTTTGTAGAACAACCTCCAGGATTTGAAAATTCAAAATACCCAAATCATGTGTTTAAATTAAAGAAGGCATTATATGGATTAAAATAGGCACCTAGGGCTTGGTATGAGAGATTGAGCACCTTCCTACTTGAAAGATCTTTTGAAAAAGGAAGTGTGGATACAACTCTCTTCTTAAAGAAATATGGAAAGGAAATACTCATTGTTCAAATTTATATAGATGATATAATCTTTGAATCTTCAAATAAAAATCTTTGTGATAATTTTTCTAATACAATGTGTAGTGAATTTGAAATGAGTCTAATGGGAGATTTAAATTACTTTCTAGGTTTTAGCATCAAGCAACTTGAGGAAGGGACATTTCTTAATCAAACTAAATATATTAAGGACATCCTCAAGAAATATGAAATGGATAATGCTAAACCTGTTAGTACACCAATGAGTTCCTCAGTTCAGTTGGATAAAGACCTTAAGGGAAAACCTGTTGATCAAAAGAAATATAGAGGGATTATTGGATCTTTGTTTTACTTGACTGCTAGCCGACCAAATATAATGTTCAGTGTTTGCTTATGTGCTAGATTTCAATCAGATCCAAAAGAATCACATTTGACAGCAGTGAAAAGGATTTTAAGATACTTATTAGGAACTCAAAACTTAGGAATTTGGTATCCTAAGTTTAGCTCTTCATTTGAAATTATTGGTTATTCAGATTCTGACTTTGCAGGCTGTAGAGTGGATAGGAAAAACACTTCTGGAACATGTCAATTTATTAGTTTCTTGGTCCAGTAGAAAACAAAATTCAGTAGCCCTATCTACTGTAGAAGAAGAATACATTGCATTAGGAAGTTGTATGGCACAAGTACTTTGGTTAAAATAACAGTTGATTGATTTAGGATTATCTATAGGCACTATTCAAATTTATTGTGACAATACTAGTGCTATTTGCATTTCCAAAAATCTTATTCAACATTCTAGAATCAAACACATTGATATAAGGCATCATTTCATAAGGGATCATGTATCCAAGGGAGAAATTGAACTCACACATGTTTCAACTGAAAATTAACTTGCAGACATTTTTACAAAACCTTTAGCCTTTAATACCTTCAGTACATTAAGAACAAGGCTTGATGTTATTGATTTGAATGCTTAAATAAAAATGTTTTTGCAACATTGATATTTATGTTTTCTTAGTTATTTGTCTTTGATTTTTGTTTTGATTTTTGTGATTTTTTGAGTGTTTTGAATGAGTTTATTTTACAGTCTATGGTTTGTCTTTATTAAAAAGTTCAGTGTATTTTCTTAGTTGTTTTAATATTATGAAATGAATATGTAATCCTTTTCATTAATATTAATGCATGTTGTACTTGATTCAAAATTGATTTGTTTTAAAATGTGGTTAATTTTCATGAATTTCATTAGTCTTATTTAATCTTAATTGTGCTTAAATTAGATTATAATTTGAGATTAATTACATAAGAAAATCTAGTCTTTCTAAATTTAAAAGTTGTTTATAACTTGTTATAATTAGAACTTTTAAATTCATGTCTATTCATTTAGACTAAATAAAAGTTAATATTATTATTGCAATATAGATGTTTTCTTATTTTGTATTTCTTTGCTCAAGTGATATTTATGCACTTAGAAATATTTAAAATTTTAGATTATTGATTTTGAAAAGATTTGGTATCAATTACTCTTGAAAATTGTACAAAAAGTACAAAAAATCAAAAGGAATGCGCAAAGGTCCGCAAATATGAAAAAGAGGCACAAAATTAGCCCAATGTCAAAAAATGCACAAAAATGTGCCAAAAATTTTGAAAATAATGCGCAAAGCGCCACTTGTGGTAATTCTCTTCTTTCCAAATTCCTTCAATCTCTTAATTCAAATTGATCTTATGTTCATTTATATTCTATTGAACTTTGAAATATATAATTTTTATTCATCTCTCTTGTAATGATTTTCTATATTCAAATGTCTAAATTGAATCATGTCTTTGACAAATTCTTCTTACTTACAATGTTATATCACTTCTTAAATTCTATGAATTTCTATGATTTACCTAATGTTCTTAGTTTTAGATTGCATACCTTATGTCAATCACCATTTAGATTAAATTTTCAAATGAATTTCATATAAATTACTTACATTTCTTGTCTATTTCTTCTTCACTTTTTGTTATTATCAAAAAGGGGGAGAAATTATTGTGTTTGTATGATTTGTTTTGTTTTGATTATTTTGTTTGCATTTTAATTTTGTGTGTTTGACTTTGTGATTGTTTGTGTTAAAATTTTTTGAAAAACAAAAATATTATTCTTTGCTTCAAAATGCCTCCTTATTTTCATGTATTCATCAATTCAGGGGGAGTTTAGGAGATTTGTTTAAATTAAAATCATACAAACAATAATTATTTTGCCATCATCAAAAAGGGGAGATTGTTAAAATCGTTGCTATTTGAATGCTTTATATTTTTGCAACTTATATAATTTTGATGATTCGAAACATTATTGTTCAAATATATAGTTATCTCCTAACAATTTTAGAAGATTTGTATTTGTTCTAGTGTGTACTAACATTTCAGGAAAAATGAACTCCAGACTACGAAAACTTTAAATCAAATTTAGAATGAGATACTTTGTAAAATTTGAAGTTTTGCACTTCTTTGTAAATAAATTGAAAGGGAGTGATTGTAATTGAGTGAATAAAAACATACACACACATAAGGAGATCATAAAAATTTTATACTGATTGTACTGGACGATATCCGTTCGTACGAGACGATCAGACAATTATCTCCTATTGAGCACATGGAACGAATAGGAACTTGTTTAAAAATTTTTCTAAGTCCAATTCGTCCAGGACGGATTTTACAATCGTCCAGGACGATTGGTTCTCTGTAAAATTTTCGTCCAGACGAAATAAAATTATCGTCAATGGCGATTGGTCCTCTGGAAAATTTTTGTCCAGACGAAATTAATAATCGTCCAGGACGACCTGGTCTCTGGAAAATTTTCGTTCAGACGAAATTAAATTATCGTCCATGGCGATTGGTCCTCTGGAAAATTTTCGTCCAGACAAAATAAATAATCGTCCAGGACGATCGGTCCTCTGTAAAATTTTTGTCCAGACGAATAAATTTCTGTCCAAACGATTAACCGACTTAGATTGGTTTTCAACAGTTTCTAGAACCGACCTTGTAATAACCGTTCGTACCGGACGAACTTAGTTCGTACGGGACGACCAGCTGTACGAAGGCATTTTGTACACATATAAAAATGGGGTCGTTTCAAATCGTTTAAGTAAAATCGTCTAGGACGATCCACGATCGTACAGGACGATCCACTGCGTACAGAATTGAAAACTCGCAGTATTTGGGCGGTTTTTCTTGTCTTTTGTATAAATAGTCCAAATTAGACTGCCACCCAATCTTTTTGTCATTTAATCTTTGTTCCTATTGAGAGAATAGCCAAGGAGAGAGTGGAAGAGAGCATTCAAAGGAGGATTCCTACCATTGGAGCGAGAAGGCTTCACTTGGATTTCAAAGGTAAGAGTCTCTACTTGTGAATTGGGATTACTTCACTCTTTTTCTTCTTCCTTCTAGATTCTTGTGAGAAGATCTGTCAAGGAGATCCGATTCTCTGCCGACACTTTGAGAGTGTGAACAGGCGAAGGGTTCGCTGCCTACACTAGGAGAGTGTGAATAGCCGAAGGGTTCGATTCCTACACTAGGAGAGTGTGAATAGCCGAAGGGTTCGCTGCCTACACTAGGAGAGTGTGAATAGCTGAAGGGTTCTCTGCCTACACTTGGAAAGTGTGAACAGCCGAAGGGTTCTCTACCCACACTAGGAGAGTGTGAAAGGACGAACGGTTCTCTGCCAACACTAGGGATTGTGTAAAAGGACGACAGTTCTCTGCCGCACCAGGGAGTGGTGAAAAGAGTGTGTTGTAAAGGCTTCTCCGCCTTGCTGTGGGTGCAAAAGGAGAGTCACTATTGGTATTAGTGCAATACTCAGAGGGTGCCTCTGGGGAGTGGATGTAAGTCTGATTTTAGACCGAACCACTATAAATCTGGTGTCATTTACTTTACTATTTTTACGTTTCCGCATTTTAATTTTAGTTTTAAAAGCTCTGTGGTTGAAAAATATTTTCTATAAAAATCTAAAAGAAACATTTCTATTTCGGTTCAACATAATTTTAAAAGAGGGCTTAAATTTTTAAACTACCAATTCACCCCCCCCTCTTGGTAGCCTTGGGACGTTCACTTAGGCTTAACAACCTAATTACTAGACTCAACATAGCTTTCCTCCCCACAACGCTATGTGAGCACATATGGGGTTTGCTAGTTCGTCGCCAACATCGAGATCTGAAATCTGAGGGTCGAGAGGTCGCTCACTTACCTCACCGTAGGTGTCGCACCGAGTTCCCTTCCCACCATACTAGAAAAAAGCATGTATAGGCGGTCTACATGCTCGACAATAATGCCGAGATAAGAGAGGCACAGGTTTCTTTCTCTTTTTTTTTTTAAATAATGATAATTATAATGATATTAATGCTGATATTATAATTGCATTACCATTATTCTATCACTATCATATAATATTAATATTATCATTAATAAATAATAATATTAATGTTGTTAGTAATAATATAAATAGTAATATGAAATTAATACTAATATCAACATTAATATTAATTAAGAAAACCAAAGAGACGAATCACCTTTCTAATCTTTACGTGGGATTGTAATAGAAATTGAATAGACTGGTTAGGTCAACAAGGGCAACCAGATTTGCGCTCGAGTTTTCGGCTTAAGAGGGCTAGGGCTCGGTTAAGAGAGAGCTGCTCGATTTGGCTTGTTCGAATAGGGATGAGGTGTTTATCTAGAGAAGCAGGAGAGAGGTTCGCTCGTGTGAGAGGAGTTAGAGTCAGGATGGTCTCTCCCTCTATCTCTCTAAGTTCGACAGACTTATGGGATTCGACTGAAGAAGCACGGCAAGCGGCTCCTATCTTTGCTTCCGTTCAAAAGGTCATAACTTCTGACCCTATAGGATCTGGAGAGATCGTAGAAGGAGGTGAACTCAGCTAGTAATGGAGGTAAGGTTGATTTCTTCCTCTCCTCTCTCTCTCTCTCTCTCTCTCTCTCTCTCTCTCTCTCTCTCCTCTCTCTCTCTCTCTCTCTCGGGTCAAAGGAGCAAAGGAGTCAGACGGGGTTCGGAAGAGGCGGAGGAGATGGGAGCTCAGTGGCTGGGTTTGGTCGGGTAGAGAAGCCGAATGAGGGATATTGTCTGCTTCCAACCGAAGTGTCGTGACTTATGATCCCTCAAATAGGGAAAATCATCGCAAGAGCAGAGTCAACTGGCAATGAAGAAGCATGCAAGAGGGGGGAAGAACGGGAGAGAGCAGCCCGATAGCTTCGTTCTTTCAGCCTTTTAACAATGTGAGGTCGTGCGAAGAAATGACGCGAGGTCATGTGAGAAACGACGTCGGTCATGCGATTGACGTGAGAACTGCGTTGAGGACGTGCGATGTGCTTCGGCAGAGACCAAGTAAGCAAGAAAAACTTTTTTTTTACTTTTTTTTTTGGTACAGTAAACGGGTTAACAAATGCCCCCAACAAATGTGGTAGGCGTCTAGAGCGGGCCACGCTTGTTGCACGCTAATTGACCCTATGGATCTCTAGATATTTATTTTAGATGTCACACCAGGGTTTTTATTTAATGGATATCCAAGAATTTGCTGGATGTCACACTAAGATTTTCCTTTAGTGGATTTCCAAAATTTTATTTGGATGTCACACTAGGATTTTCTTTCTCCATAGATCTTTGGATGCATCCATAGATAGGTGATTTCGTGTCTTTATATATTGATGATTATGGATAGCATATGCTCAAAATTCTTCCCTTATCTGGTCGATCCGAATAAATATTTAAAATGCCCCCAGTCTTTAGGGACATTTGTAGATGTCATCTAGGATGCTCATTTCATAGTCTTGGCTTGAATCCTAAGATTTTGATTCCTTCTCCCTAGTGCTTTATACTGCGGACTTGGTAAAGGGTTATCAGATTTGTCTTTGATGACTTGTCAGAAGATTTGCATTCATTCTGCCCTCAACTTCTAGCTTTGGTGGACTTGATGAAGGGGTAGATGCTGGTGACCTAAACCCTTTAGATTTGTACTAGGTCGGTAACAAAAAGTCATCGGTCCAGAGCTTTGAGTATGACAGACTTATTGATGATAGAATCCACTTAGTTCAACCTAAGGCTTTGTGTGAACTTTGGGATGTTTTCTTCGGTCCTTTGCTTTATGCTTTGGTGGACTTATTGAAGAAAAGTTTCCTTTGATCCTCGCTTTGTGCTTTGCGAATTTATTGAAGGATTTATAGGTTTTGGATTCAGTCGATAGTACCAAATGTAGGTAGTATCTTGATCCTTAATCACTTAAGAAGACTTTAATCTCCGAGTCACTTGAGTTCATCAGATTGGGAGAGCTGGGATTTGACAGCTCTTCGTCCTCTGGTTGTTGAGATGGGGTTCCTCTACTACGGCCTTTCTTATAGCTTGTTGAGTAGATGGAGCTGACAGCGATCCAACCATATTTGGGCTTGTTGGATCTGACCTTATACATCCAATCAGGGTTCAGACTTGAGCTATGAGAATTGCGCTTCCCAATGCTGATTTTACTAAAGTTGGCAGATTTGGAATCATCCTTAGTGGTTGAAGATTTTGGAGCCTACGAATATTCAGTAGTTGTTCAAGACTCAACTTCCCATTGGAACTTTGATTCTCCAATCATTTAGGAGAATTTGATGGACTACAATCACTTGAACTGGTCAAGACAAATTGGCCTTCATTCTTCCTACAATCCCTACTGATGGGTTGATGAAGTGGGGGTTCCGCTACTACGGCCATTCTTATGGCTTATTGAGTAGATGGAGCTGCCAGCGATCCGACCATATTTGGGTTTATTAGATTCGACCTTTTACACCCATTCAAACCATAAGCTTCAGTCTATTGAAAGACTTCAAGCTTTTTCCGCTTGATTTGTAGGAATGTGTAGTTACAAAAGTCTCTTTCCTGACTTTTAAATCTTGGTATGTTGGAGAAGGTGATGCTCTAGCTTTTGAAAGATCACCTGCATATACTTTGGAAAATAAATATTTATATTCTTCAGCATAGAATAACATTTGAATTGTTAATTTTAAATATTTATTGAAGGATCTCAGCATGCAGCGCGATGTCAACCCGAATAAATATTTAAAATGCCACCTGTCTCGTAGGGACATTTTAGAGAAGAATAGATTTGGAATTTTTAAAATATTTATTTGGGGATCTCAACAAGTTGCATGATATTGACCTGAACAAATATTTAAAATGCCCCTAGTCTGATGGGAGATTTTCAAATGTATTCTTATAACACAGGAGAATTTCAAAATATAGAATATATGTGCTAACAAACATGTATGAAAACATAACACATTAAACATAATTTTCTAAGGGGCAATTTTATGCATAGTATTTCTTCAAGTATCAGCCATTAATCAGCGGCATGGGCCTTTAACCATTCAGATCAATGAGTTGGTAAGCTCCTCCCTGAAATACCTTCTTGATAACGAAAGGTCCCTCCCATTTGGATAAAAATTTGCCACCATTTTTTTGGTGTGGGATGATTGGCCTTCTTTACACTAGGACCAAATCACCTTCTTGAAATGATCGAGGGCGCACCATTTGATTAAAGGACTTTATCATCCTTACTCGATAAATTTCTAGGTTCTATTGAGCTTGCAACATGAGTTCATCGAGTGCATCAACTCCTCCATTTTTAACAGAGCATTCTGTTCTTGAGTCAGCTCATTTTGGATGGCGACTCGAAGAGATGAGAGTTCAAGTTCTAGTGGCAACACTGCTTCAACTCCGAATACCAGAGAGTAAGGAGTGGCCTTGGTCGGTATTTTATAGGTTGTATGATACGCCCACAATGCTTCTATCATTTTTGTATGCCACTTTCTTTTGCTCTGGGTGAGAATCTTCTTTAGCAATTTCACTAGTGTTTTGTTGAAGGCTTCTGCCAAGCCATTTACTCTTCATAGTATATTGAGGAATATCACTAATCGATTTTGTGTCGATCAACGAACTTATAAATTTTAGTACTTTTGAATGCAGTACTGTTCTCTGAGATTATGCGGCATGGAATACCAAATCTATAGACGATATTATGAGTAAAGAAGTTGATTACATGCTCGGATCTAACTTCTTTGAATATAGCCGCTTCTACCCACTTGGAGAAGTAATCGGTAGCTGCTAAGATGAAATGGTGTCCTGCTGATGACTGCGGATCTATCGGCCTGATAACATCAGTACCTCAGCATTCAAATGGCCAGGATGCTATGTTTTCTACATCTTCTAATATACAAGTATATATGTTAAACAGCTGTTGATGCCAAATTATTATAATATTTACAAATGCACCACATTAGTTATCCATGTACCTCACAATGGCCTATAAGTTATATCTTATTTTGAATTGATATACTCTTATATTATCTTGCATATTTAGTTGTCGGTTTATCATATACCCATCATCTTGAAGATAAACACCAACCCAAGGAAATTCAATGATTTTATGTAGAGTTGTCACTCTGGGGGGCCCGTCGAATCCGACTAGTCAAAAACCAATAGGGTTGTATCGACATGCATATAATCATACTTGACCAATGCTTTTATTAATAACCAACAAATATATAAAAATCAACATGTCAAGTATGATATGTATGAATGAGATTTATTTATTTAACCAAGCTAAATTACATAAATCTAACTTTTCCAACATATAAATTTAACATACATGATTAAGAACTAAAGAACAATAAATCAAGTTAAGTTATGATTATTACATGCTAATTCAATATGAACAATATCAAAGATTTATTAAATGTGGTTATGCTAAAAACATCAAAGTAAAACTAGCAATCTAAATAGTTACAATAAAACCTACTATAATTGGCATGGATTACGCTCATAACTAAGAATAGCACGCTTACACATAAATAGATAATATTACTTACCTTTAAGCGAGCAATACGAAAGTTAGCTAAGAATGTACCATAATTATTATAGGCCATTTATCATCCATATTCACCATTTATTTAGCTAGTTTGGCCAGAGAATCAACTTTTCCATTTTAACATCAGGGAACTTTAGCTAATTTGACAACTAGAATTTGCTTCATAAGTTCAAGAACTTGCCAATGATAACAAGCCAACTCGAACTTGGTGATTTTGTAGACTCCGAGCACTTGATTTATAATAAGTTGAGAATCGTCGAAGATTTGGAGATTTCAAATTCTAACATCAATTGTAATTTCTAATCCTACTATTAGGGCTTTATATTCAGCCTCATTGTTAGTCTGAGGTTCAGTCAAGCTGAATGAGAATATCATTATGCCTCCCTTGGGCGCTACAAAAATGATTCAAATTTTGGCTTGAGCTTTTTCTAGATTTAGAGGCCGAGCACGCTTAATTGATGATCTGCTCGTCAATTGGATCATCGTTGAGTGGTGAATCCACAAGGATAGGATATGCAGCGAGAAAATCTGCTAACACCTGCCCTTTCACTGCCTTTTGTGGGATATATATGATATCGAATTACAGCAGTATCACTGCCCACCTTGCCAAACGACTTATCAATGCTGGTCTTATCATCAAGAACTTTAGCGAATCGATCTTTGATATCAAGGTGATTTTGTAAGACAGCATATAATGACGGAGCTTTTGAACTACGAAAATTAAAGCAAAGCAATGCTTCTCAATTGGAGAGTAGCAGATTTTTGCACCTATCAACCTCCGGCTGATGTAGTAGAGCGCATTTTATTTCCCTTCTTCATTATGCTGGGCCAATAATACTCTAAGGGACTCTTCTAGTGCTGCCGTGTACAGTATGAGAGGCTTCTCCGGAATTGGCACCGCAAGAATGGGCGGATTTAACAGATATCTCTTAATACTATCAAATGCTTCCTGACACTTCATCCCACTTGAAATGATGTCTTTCTTCATTAGTTTTGAAAATGGTTGGCACCTACCCGACATATTCGATATTAGGGGTGTCAATTTTTTACACGACCCAAAATACGACTTGGAAAAATCCGGGTTCGGGTCAACCTAAACCCGAAACGGGTCGGGTTCGGGTTGAAAAAATCAACCCATTTTAAAAATCGGGTCGGGTTCGGGTTGACCCAGCAACCCGAAATTGACCCGAAAGTGACACGAAAACTAATATTTGACTCAAAAACCTGATATTGACCCAAAAATCGAATATTGACCCAATTTTGACCAAAAAATTTGCAACTTTAGGTCAACTTCGGGTCATTCATGTTGGGTCGGATTGACTTGGACCCGAATCGGGTCGGGTTCGGTTCTGGAGACTTGACCCGTTTTTAAATATGGGTCGAGTTCGGGTTGACCCAAACAGTGCTGGGTCAGTTCCGGGTTTGACCTGAACCCGACCCGCTGACCCAAATTGACACCCCTATTTGATATAAACTGTCAAATGAAAGCAAGTTGCCCTTGTAAGGAGCGAAGTTGTCGTAGGTTCTTTAGAGGTGGCATCTTCATAATCGCCTTGATCTTGTTAGGGTCAACTTTGATGCCTCGATGTCGAACAACATACCCCAAAAATTTTCTTGAGAATACCCCAAATATACACTTGAGAGGGTTCATCTTCAAATCATACATTTGGATTCTCTCGAACACAATTCTTAGGTCATCAAGGTGGTCTTTTCGGTCCATGCTCTTAATGACCAAGTCATCTACATAGCATTCGACCTTTTGATGAATCAAATTATCAAATATATGAGTCATCGCCCGTTGATAAGTGGCACCAGCATTCTTTAGGCCAAATGGCATGACCGTATAGAAGAAAAATCCTATAGGTGTTCTGAATAATATATGCTTTTCATCTTCAGGCGCCATCTTGATTTGATTGTAGCCCGGCGATCCATCCATGTAGGAGAACATGTCGTAGTTATATGTATTGTTAACTAGAAGCTCTGATACTAGGAACGGAAAGTCATCTTTTAGGCATGCCTTGTTGAGGTCCCTAAAGTCGATACAGATACGAATCTGACTATTTTTCTTCTTTACATGGATGATATTAGCTATCTAATCAGCATACTTTTCTTCATGAATAAATCCAGTATCTATAAGCTTCTTCATCTCTACAATCACCTGCTCTTCAATCTCTAATGTCATTATTCTTGGAGCTTGCTTTACGGGTGCTGCGTCAGGCCTGATGGCTAGTTTGTGAACTGCTACGTCAAAGGATAAGCCAAACATCTCAGCATATGTCCAGGCAAAGCAGTCCCTGAATTCACATAGGAGTTCTTTTATTTTTTTTATTTGTTCTTCAGGTAGGAGGACACTGATGAAGGTCGAGCAAAGATCTTCCTCAGTCCGAGAGGATATAGTCGGAAAGCGATGGGATTTCTTTGAGGACTCCTCAAGATGTCGACCATCAAGAACATTTTTGTTGGGGTCATCTTTGAGACCCACTTTTGATAAATATTTTTAATGGTGGATCTCTAGGGGTACACAGCAGATGTCACACCATTATTTAAATATAATTTTTTCTAGAGATGTGAGTCTCTATATTTGTTTTTTCTTTATGCTGGGACCTTTCGGTAGTGGATTCTTGGATATGCTTCTAACTATCACACTCCAATGCTCATCGTACATATCTTGATTCTTTCTTTGTTTAACTATCAGAATAGATGGTTACTTTTACCTCTATTGGGACCTTTTAGTGATGGATTTTTGGACATAAGGACCAAATATCACATCTTGATGTTCACCGTATAGAGCATAATATTTTAGATGCTATTATAACATTTAAATGACTAGCCAAATATAGAAAGAGAAACCATTCCCCAGCGGAGTCGCCAGAAATCTGTGGGCTTCAAAAATTTTGCCTCGGCCTCCCCGCCGCGCGAGTGATTGTGCTTTTGCTTTTTCTGTGAGGGAGTTTTAATGGAATAAGTTTCGGGGTAAATTTTGGAAGGCAGATAGGTTTGTAGATAAGACACTACCCAGATATTTCACCCTCAATTTGCGAGGACTTTATGATCTGAGTTCTGATTTCTTATAGGCGTAAGCCCCTATAGTTAATTACCCCTCCCGATAACTAGAGAGAACTTTCGATTAAGGCTAGTCGTCAATCAGATACGTAGAGATACGCGTTATCTGGCATATAGTAGCAGTATGGGCTTAGGATTTGGTTTGAAAATTTGAAAGATTTGATATTTAAATTTGAAAATTTTACCATCTTATACTTAAAGCAGATGGTGAGGGAATGGATGATAGACCAATCAAGATCCCATGGTTCAATCACCCCGGGCCATCGTGTTCCCCGGTCTACTTAATTAGAGGAGGTAGTCAACCCAACCTGATAGAAGGATCCTTGTCGGCAGCCATGGGTTGCTTCATCCAAGGGGACCTTGTAGACCTAGGGTGAATGTTTGTCTAAGGGGACAAGATTGAATCCACCTTAGCTAACAGACGGCTTTGTGCGCTATCGATCATATCCTATTGATTCATATCCCAAGGATTTGATGCCACTAAGGAGCGTATTGGCTCTGGCCATAACCGATATTTTGTGGTGCCATTTGGCAGCAAAATCACTCAGTTTAGAGGATCTCGGGTCATAACCATTTATCCTGCGGTACCATTTGGCAGCAAATCGGTCAGAGGACACAGACAACGTCCTTAATTACATGAGATTATTTGAGAATAGATCCTAGTGATATTTTTGACTATGCATTTAGCCCTTTTGTGAGCTGGAGTAGTTTTAAATTTATCCACCTTGACAAACTATTACGGAGGGTAGATGAATTTTGCTTTTAGTGATTGATGGATGATTTTGAATTTAAATATATTGGAATTTGGGATTTATTAGGTATTGGACTTTATGGAGTTTTGAATTTTGAATTGACTTTTGAGAGACATTTGAAAAATGCCTGAAATTAACCCCTCTGGTTAAGATATTTGATCAACACAGCCATTATCGGGGTGTGGGGTCATTTATTGACCAAACCTTGTTGATCCTATCACCTTGTCGATAGGGGATCGAGTTTCGTAAGCTTTGTGCCTTTGTTTGTGAACTTTCTTTGTTAAAGGCCTTGAAGGCCTAACATGAATTCAATAAAATAAATATACCGATCGTCGCGATCGTATACTTGTTTGTTGGCTCGAACCTTGTCGACTCCTATTAATCGGTATAGAAGGATCGGGTTCCGTAGGCTTTATTCCCTTGTAAGTAGGGCTACAAGCAAACCAAGCATTCGGCGAGCTACTCGATGCTCAGTTCGATTGAAGCTCATTTGTGATCGTTTAACTAACTAAACAAACAAACTTGAAAAATATTTTAAATGCTCGATCCTTAAAAAAAAAACCTTGAACACTAATGTGTTCGGTTCATTTATATTCATGAACAACATCATTTGAAGTTAGTGAACAAGCTCAACATTAAGCTCAATAAAAAGCTCGATAAAAGCTCTAATGGAGAGAAATGCAATAGGTAAGCTTCATTTAAGAATATATTTATATAGATTAATCATATTTTCATTTTAAATAGATAACTACTTTTATTATAAGTTTAATTTTCTGAACAAAAGACATTTTCTATTTGTCCATGTTTGCTAGATTATTTGTTTAAGATGTTCATGAACAAATTTAATATTTGTTTCTTCAATAGATTATTTGTTAAATATGTTCATGAACATAGCTTGTTAAGGCTTGTTTGTTTAAAGCTCAATAAGCATTAAACGAAACAAACATGAACCGAACATAAACACCCTTGAATTAAACGAACCAAACATGAACACAAACAATAAAGCTCGAATCAAACATGAAACAAACTTGAATAAGCTAATGATAAATGAACTCAAACATGAACACTCACATACTCGGCTTAGCTCAATTCATTTTCTTTTTTAAAGGCCTTGAAAGCCTGATATGAATTCAATAAAGAAAATATACCGATCATCGCGACTGTATACTTGTTTATTGGTTCGAACCTTGTCGACTCCTATTAATTAGTATAAAAGGATCGGGTTCTATAGGCTTTATGCCCTTGTAAGTGAACTTTCTTTGCTAAAGGCCTGATATGAATGTATAAGATAAATATTTCGGTTGACTTTTTGATCGCATATTTATCCGATAACTCAAACCCTATCTACTCCTATTTGCCTGCTTAGGAGGATCGGGTTCCATAGGCTTTGTGCCTTTATTAGTGAATTCTCTTGATTATAGGCCTTGAAGGCCTGATATGAATGTATTAAAACAAATACACCGGTCCCCGCAACCGTGTATTTTTTTGAAGATTCAAACCCTGTCGACTCCTATTGATCCATATAGAAGGATCGGTTTCGAACTTGAATTCACCTGTCAACCCGCACAGCGTCCCTAGGCGTCACGTGAGTACTACAATATGCTCACCGGGGTCCATACGGGTTATAATTATATTTTTCCCTTTAGTGTACCTATGTGTATACAATTTATGATGCATGTGTATGGGTATTTTGAAATATTTAAAAATACCTTATGTCCGCTTGAATGAATGTTGCGGATTTGGTGGTGGTGCGTTATAGATTATAGACACCTTCTGTCTGCTTATATAAGTGTTGCAAATATGGTGGCGTTATGGTCTTGATTTTATGAGGCATCTCCTCATCTTAATGTTGACTCCCCCTTTTCTCATTCACCAGGGAGGGTTCTTCTTGAAGTCCATGGTCATTGCTTTGAAATGGACTCTTTTCAAGCTCTTTAGCATAGTAGACTTTTTACTTCCTGTGTTTGTGGACATCATAACCATTTTCTTCTTAAATATAGGACTAAGAAGAAGCCTTGGAACACCAGGAAGTTTATTTCTAATTTATTCAAATAACTCTTCCTTCTGCCAGGTGTCCTTTTTCGTACATCGAGTTACCCTTGTACCCGACATACTTGAAGATTTTAATCACCATTATCGTAGGTGAAATCTATACTTGTGCCCACAGTGGTTTTTTGTACCAATGATATATCCACTGATGTTATCCACAAGCAGCTCATGTATACTTGCGGGGGACCGCTGTATCTACTACGACCTCCTGGAAGTGTTCATAGGAGACCCATTGTTTCTGCATCATATTCACATTTCACCAATCTCACGTGGTTTGATGATTGTATTTGTTTGTAGGAAACGGTCTCCTACTATCAGCTGATAGTATTGCCATCTCAATCTTATAGGAATTGTCGTAAGAGTTCATTGCACTGTTTATGCCGAATGTTGAATGAACTCCACTCATTACTAATTCCTTCATACATTTTGACCCCTATTGCTTGTAGGATTCAATATATTTAGCTGCATCTTAATCGTATGTTTGTAATAGATGTTCATGACTGCTTGCATGTAGATGAGCCATATTGAGTGTCACAAATCTTCTATATTCTCAATTAGAGGAAGAGAAGTGATTCTTGAATAACAAGAGATCCTTTATCTTGATTGTTCAAGCCTCTTGCGGTCTGACCTGAGTTCAATTCATTTGTCATTTGTATCCGGGTCCAGTTCAACGTCATTTGCTCAAGCTTGTTTTGAGTTGATTTCATATTCAAAACATGATTCATTGAGCTTCAAACTCTAGTAAACTTGAAGGTCCAATCTCTTATTACTTTAGTTAGAGTTTTAAATTAGGTCTTTTATGTGCACTTGTTTTAGTTTTGAGTCCCAGTATAGTTCAGACTCAAAATGAGCCTCTTCCATCTGTTCGAGTCCCCTGCTGTCCAAATATTTTTCAAATTTGAGTATGAGTTCAAACTCAAGTTCTCTTGTTTTAAGTCCAAGCTTATGTTGTCTTTCAAGTTCATTTAAGTCCATTTGATTCAAGTCCACAAGTCCCTAATTGTTCCAAGTCCTTATCTTATTTCAGATAAAATTTTGGCAGCCTCCCAGCGTCTCCCCCGTTTAGCGAGAAAAAACCAAGAGGCAACCTTCACCTAAACGCTATGTGAGCACTTCAGGTAGGTGTCAAAAATGACACGGCCGTGGCACATATATTATTATCCCTGCCCGCTACGTGAGCGTTTAAGGGTGTTTTGTTTTTTATTATTTTATCCCCCTCGCGCTACGTGACCACTCCGGGGATTATCCATCTCGTTGCAAACGCCACGCCGGTTTCACTCCCTACAATGCTATGTGAGCACATAGGGGGTTTTCCGGCTCGTTGCAAGCATCGAGCATAGGATTTTAGGTGACTACCTGCCTCATCATAGGCGTCGTACTGGCTTCCCTCCCCGCAACGCTACATGAGCGCATAGGGGGTTTGTCATCTCATCACGAACATCGAGGATAAGACTTTAGGCGATTGTCCGCCTCATCTTAGGTGTCGCACTAGCTTTCCTCCCCACAACACTACGTGAGCACGTAGGAGATTTTCTTGTTCATTGCCAACATCGAGAGCAGAAATCTGAGGGTCGAGTGGTCTCTCATCTACCTCACCGTAAGTGTCGCACCAGGTTCCCTTCCCACGACGTTAGAGAAAGCATGTATAGGCGGTCTCTCTCTCTCTCTCTCTCTCTCTCTCTCTCTCTCTCTCTCTCTCTCTCTCTCTCTCTCTCTCTCTCTCTCTCTCTCTCTCTCTCTCTCTCTCTCTCTCTCTCTCTCTCTCTCTCTCTTACGGGCTAAAGGAGCAAAGGAGCGGGCGGGGTTCGGAAGAGGCGGAGGAGATAGGAGCTCAATTGCTGGGTTTAGTCGGGTAGAGAAGTCGAAGGAGGGATACCATCTGCTTCCGAATGAAGTATCGTGACTTCCGATCCCTCAAACAGGGAAAATCGTCATAGGAGCAGAGTCGACCGACAATGAAGAAGCATGCGAGAGGGGGGAAGAACAGGAGAGAACAACCCGATAGCTTTGTTCTTGTGTCCTTTTAAGGACACGAGGTTATGCAAAGAAATAACGCGAGGTCGTGCGAGAAATGACATCGGTCATGCGAGCGACGTGCGAATTGCATCGAGGACGTGCGACGTGCTTCGACAGAGAGCAAGTAAGCAAGAAAAAAAAATTTCTTTTTTTTTTTTTTTCGATACAGTTGACGGGTCAACAGAGAACGGGGCAATGATCAAGAGCAAGATTTGTGAATAAATTACTATAAGGAGTAACTATTACGTTCGGACAAAAAACTGGAAATTTAGACGTATATCGAGCAATACCGAGTGCTTAATATCAAGCTCTAGGTGACGTGCATATCATTATTGGTCTCTGGACGCGTCCGATGACCTGACGTAATAATTGCTCCACTAGAAGGGATTGTTTTGGCATATATTTGTATGAGGTAAGAAGGATTTCTGAGATTCTTTGCAATTTTTTGGTTTTTTTTTTTGTATCTGGTGGTTAACAGTCAAATTGATTGTCATCTTTAGGTATTCTTAGATATTTGGGATGTTCTAGACGTAACGACAAAATTTATTTCACAATCGGAGGTCATTTTGAAAGAAGCAAGGCCTATTTACCTAAATATGCATGTTTTTTCCTTGGGACGCATGCCACCACTTGTATTCTTAGGTATTTGGGATGATCTCAACTTTTTGAAGTGCATAATCGACTTATGAAGGTGAGTGAAATTTGATGTATGGTCCAGTGAAGGCCCATTTGTACAACTCGCCACCAATAATAGTGAAATTCATTGCTTATCTTTGAAGTCGTTTTGTAGTTGTGGGATCTTCTAGCAGCACACCATCTTATAAGAAGGATAAGATGAGATCAATCCATGAAATCTCTCTTGGGAGTAGTATAGATCCCAATTGTATGGGCTTGAAAGTATGAGAGTAATATTATGGCATAGTAAATTAATGTCAAAGCTGTTTTATCAACTAGTGGATAATGTCCATCTATTTTAGATAAAATTTTACTGACATAAAAGATGGAACATTATACAACATTCTCTTCTCAGACCAAGATCGAATTGATAGCTTGGGCAGAAACAGTTAGGTATACATACAACTTTTCTCTAAGTATTGATTTAAAAAGTAGTTGCAGAGAAGCCAAATACTTTTATAACTATTCGAAGGCTTCTGGACGTTCATCAGTCCATTGGAATCCTGAGTATCTTAAAGAAGGGCATATATTTGTCCCTTGAGCAAGCTAGGAAATGAGATAGTGATGCAATCCTTCTATTCAGCCTCTAGACTTCCTTGATATTTCTCGGGTGCACTATATTTCTTAGTGCCTTGTTTTCTTAGAATTTGTCTCAATCCCTTGATGGGTTATCATGAATCCTAAGAATGTTTTAGAAGCTACTTCAAAAGCATACTTGGCAGAGTTGATTCGCATGTTATAGTGTCATAGCTAGTGGAAGCACTATTTGAAATTAGATATATATATATATATATATATATATATATATATATATATATATATATATATATATATATATATATATATATATATATATATATATATATATATATATATATATATATATATATATATATATATATATATTGAGATTTTTTTAACACATTTTACCAATATATCATCAACATATACTACCATAGTGTGCCCAATAAGGTCTTTGAAAACATTATTCATAAGTAACTTATATGTGGCCCAGCATTTTTTTGTATAAATAACATGACTAGATAATAGTATAAACTCTTGTCTGTCTGAAATCGTTGCCTCCTCATCTGTAAGATTCATCTTTATTTGATTGTAACCGAATCAGGCATCCATGAATCTTAGCATTTGATGTTCGAAAGTGGTATCAACCAAGTGGTCAATACGAGAAAGCGAAAAATTATCCTTCGAGCATACTTTGTTGATATATGTATAATTTTTGCACATTCTCCAAGCTCCATTAGCCTTCCGCACCATGACGATATTCGCCAGACAGGCTGGATAGTGCACTTCCCGTATAAATCTGACCTCTAAAAGTTTATCAAATTCCTACTCGATTGCTTGCTGGCGATCTGGTGCAAAATTCTATTTCTACTAGATTACAAGCTTGCACATCAGGTTTACTTTGAGGGAGTACATGATCACTTCATGGTCGATTCCAGACATATCAACTGGATTCCATGCAAAAATATCTTGGTTTTTACGTGGAAAATCTACATATATTTTCTTCTATGCGTTTAAGAGAAAATACTCAATCTGCACAGTCATTGAAGGTTATTTTTCTGATATGGATGCAGAAATGAGTTCTTCTATAGGAGAAGCCCTCTGAGGGATATCCTCATTATGGAGATCAAAATCTTTGATGATTAAAGTAACTAATGAGAACATTTGAGCCTGCCTAAGATAGCATGATTGTGCTACTTTTTTATCTCTGCGTACTATATTGACTCCCTTCGTGATAAGAAACTTTAGTTTAAGGTGAGGGATTGATATCAAAAGTTGACAATCTTGGGCTCGTTGTATTCATTTCATCGAGGCGATCAATTTGACTATAAGCATGTCATGTTCGGAAATTAATTGATCATCCAATTTATGATTTGAACTTTCCAAATGCGCTTCGGGTCTTCGATTTGAACCTATTCAGGCTCGGATTGAGGCGAATTTGGTGTCGTTGTGTTCGTATTTTTGAGACGTTCAATTCAACTATAAGTTTTCTGAAATCTGACTTTAGATGGTCCCATATTTAATTTCGGAAATTTTCAATTTGATTCTTCCTCGAGATTTGTGCCCTATCAAGATAATTTTTTGATGAGATATCAATGATATTTATTTTATTTACTTAATTGGCTTGTTTCATGTGTAGTGCTTAGCCGTTGAGAGAACCCAGTCAGATCAACCTCGAGCATCTCAGATCATACAAGGAAAAACATCAATATTTTATAAGAATAATGAAATTAGCCCGATTCTGAAAATCAAGCAAAGATCTAATATTAAAATTCACAGTTGAATTTTCCTCACACCATCACTTTACAAGCTTCCTCAGCCGGTGGGAGTCCTAAAATCTCAGAGCTAGTTTTGAGTATTAAGCATGTTTGGGCTCAAATAGTATTCAGGCAACACGGGAAGCCACTACGAGTTGCTTGGTCTGGACAATGCATCAATGACCATTCAACTAGAGATTGCATTATAGTACTATACAATAAAAGGCTATCATGAACTTCAACATTATTGCCCATTGGGCTAATATGGAAATGTTGTTCAAAGTGATAGAGAAATAGATGGGGATATTACAAGTAGAATTCAAGTTGTATGATTGAAGTGGAGGAATTCGTCAGACTTGTTGAGTCATAGAAAAGTACCACTCAAACTTAAATGAAAATTCTATAACTTGGTGTTTAGACCTGTAATGTTTTATGGCATAAAATTTTGGCTATTAAAAGAGAAGCATAATATTAAGCTAAGTGTTGCATATATGAGAATGCTCAGGTGGATGAGTGGCTTTACTCTTCAGGACAAGATACGAAATGAGCATATACATGAAAATGTTGGAGTAGCTTCAATGGCAGATAAGATTAGACAGAGTCGCCTTAAATGATTTGATCACATAAAAAGGAGGTCTTCTAACTCTCGGTTAGGATAGTAGATGCATTAAATTTAACCTATGTCAGGAAAGGTAGAGGTAGACCTAAAAAGATTCGGTAGAAAATATTAGAAATGACCTTTTTTTATTAGATCTAAATTAGATTTTAACTCTTACATGCTCAATTGAAATTTATCTCATTATATTGAGCCTTCAAATAATCATTCAATAAGACATCCCTTCGCTAAACATTCAACATAATAAAAAAAGCAATCTAAACGTTAATCCTAATGATTCACATGACTAACTTCTTTATCTATCATTTAACACATTCAAGTACCTTGCACTGATGACCATATTAATCAATCAATTTTGATGTAGGACATGCAGAAATTTTTATTTTATTAGCAAGAATTTTCAAGTCATAAATCTCAAATAATAATAATAATAATAATAATAATAACAATAATAATAATAATAATAATAATCTAAAAGCTATTTAGATTAGACTCCAGCATTTAGATTAGGCTCCATGGATAAACTTTGAATAATAAAATCATAAGAGCTTGATAAAGTTTACAAAAGTGATATGAAAAATAATATAATACAATTATTATAGTCAAAAAACCATACAATATGATTCACTTATGAATTTAATCAACATGTGAAAAGCAATTAGATTAATAAGCCAAAAAAAAAAAAATCCTCTTTTGTCTGACCAAAGCATTAGCAATCAATCGAATTGCATCCCTGTGAGCCGGAAGAATCATCTGTATTGCTAATAAATGGATCAATCTTAACCCATAGAAGCGAGAAAACAGAAGCAAGCAACACAGACCAGAGCACAACAATGGTCGGCGTCCGGTTTTGCCGGCCCATCAGACCCTTGAGGAAAGGATAGAGATGAAGAATCACCCATAGAGAGAAGAAAACTTTACCAAACAAAGGCCCCCATGCTTCATAACCACTGTTCAATGCATCAGAGAAGCCGGCCACAACGCCGACCATGTTTAAAACAATGAGGGTGGTTGGGGGAATCAAAAGTGTTGTCCACTTGAACACATAGAGCTCGCCGAATTCTGCATCATCAGAAGCTTTCGCTGTGACAGTGAAGTTTGTATCAACACCAGCTAGCATCTTTAGAAAACCTTGAAAGACCGCAAAGAGATGGGCGGAAACACCACCAATCACCCAAAACTGCTCATTACGCCACCAGTCCTCTACGCCGACACCGCTCCAACGAAGCTCCAGAACGCTGGTAAGGATGATGGAGATAAAGAGGCCAAGGAACAGCATACTCGCAACATTGGAGAGCTGAATTCACCAGAAACAGAACTTTAAGTTCAAAACTTCAACATTTCAGATGACATGCAATGCAAATAAAGCTACTTACAGTTGGAATGATAAAATTCCCAGTGAGAAGACAGATGGCAGGCAAAGAACAATAAGCTATAAGAGGGAGGGAAGTGAATGGATAGACAATGGTGTTTATATAAGCCAATCTCTGCAGCCATTTGAGACGACCACCTCCATAACCATACCAGAGTGGGCAATGTCGGCTGAGGAAAATTTCGACAGAACCAAGAGCCCACCGGAGAACTTGGTGAAGACGATCGGAAAGATTGATAGGAGCTGATCCTTTGAAAGCAGGCCTTAATGGCATGCAGTAGATTGATCTCCAACCACGACAGTGCATCTTAAATCCAGTAAGAATATCTTCTGTAACAGACCCATATATCCAACCAATCTGAAAAATAGAAAAATAAAATAAAAAGATATACAAGAAGTAAAAATTTGGCAACAAAAAAAAAAATACAAGAATTTGAGGGATTTACATGCATATGAATGAATTCTAACTAATATATTTAAAATAAATATATATTTTAATATCATCTATAGTAGAATATTATATAAATATAAAATTTTTGATGTTATATACGCATAATAATTTAATGATATGCTCATAAATCCCCCAATAATTTAAACTTTGAAAAATAGCAAACAAATCTATGCTAACCTCCTTTCCCCATTCAGTTTTCTCCTCATATCCACAGCTAATGACATGGATTGCTTCTTTGATCAGTGTTGATGAGTTTACAGACTCTGGCAACCCACCATTTTCCATCAGTGTAGATTCTATGAAAACACTAGACAGACCAAATGACTTCTCAAAACTCATTTGGGATATTAACATTGATCTCTCATATTCATCATAGTCTGCAAGTAAGAGAAAGGTTTTGCATGATACCAAAATAAATTTATAATCTGAATTGTGCAAGAAAAAAAATACAAAAATAATAGAAGAAATGGGGACTTACATATATACCATAAAAATCTTATATATTTACATATCTAACAACTAAATATTCATATTTACTTATATAACACTCTAAAGTCTAAATCACATCCAAGTATACATGAAAAAAAAAATACATTTTACATTAGATAAATTAAAATTAATTGTATTTTTTATGTGACATAGATATTAGAATATTATATAAATAAATATAAAGATTTAAGTGTTGGATATGTAACTACATAATAATTTTGCGGTATGTAGTTCCCCTATAAGAAAATAATACTCACTGTCTATTTCTTTCAGATTAAATATCGCGGCATTAAGATCTTCCCGCCTAGAATCCTTGAAGCTTTCATTTTTATCTTTGGAAGCTTTTTTTGAAGGACAGCAGCAACAGCAGGAACAGCACCAGGAGCAGAAAGAAGATTTGGGAAGGGTGGGCAAAGATGTTGGCCCATAACCATAGAGTGCTTGTCTATTGAAAACACAACCAGTGCCAACATAAACTGGTCCTTGGATTCCATCAAGTCCTTTCATGTTGACCTGGTAGAATGATGGGTTGGAAAAAAAATCAATAAGAATAACAAAGGAGTTAAAACGAACAAAAAGTTTTCAGTTATGGTTACATCAAAGAAGACTATGTTCCGGTTCGCATATCGGTCACTGCGATCGATTCCATCAAACCTCTGGGGAAATTGAACGTAGCATAAATGTGGACCAACTTGAGGATCCATCATAAAACACATGGCTTCACGGACTGCTTTGCTATTGTTAACATAGTGATCACAGTCAAGGTTAAGAATGTATGGGGCATTAGTCAGGACTGCTGAAACCCGGACCTGTTAAATGTAATTACAGCAAAACATAAATACTTTTTTTAAGTCAGAAGAAGAGAAGAAATCAGGTAGCTTGATAACAAAGAATCCATACAAGAGCATTCATTGCACCAGCTTTCTTATGGTGTTGATATCCTGGTCTCTTTTCTCTTGATACATAAACAAGCCGAGGAAGCTCATTTCCTTCAATATCATGAGCACCACTATGCCCAAGAAATACCTGAAAAAATTTTAAGGCTAACGATATTTTACTAGCCAAAAAAAGTATCAAGCTTCAAATAATTTCCTTTTTGACTATAGGATGAACAAAAACCACCCAAAAAAATAAAATAAAATAAAATAACTGTGAAGAATCCTTGGATCATAAGAAACTTATTCTATGTCACATATATATGAATACAATTAGATAAAAAACATCATCAGACCTGGATCATGCCTGGATGATCACGAGTGTTGTTCCCTGGCCAAGGAGTTCCATCTTGCATGACCCACCCATCCTCGGGTGTTTTTTGAGCCTTAGCAACCAGAGCATTTATCCTGACTTTGTACTCCTCATAATCTCGCTGCAATTAATTTCATGGCCAACATTCATTCAACACATTCACTTGTAATGACTTTTAATTATATTGAAAAAATGTCATATACCTCAAAATACGTGGATTTAAGAGAACATCTAAAAGCATGGAAAAAAAAATTCTATTGCTGATAAAAGCACTTATAAAAAAAATAAATTTTAATTTATGGAATTAAAATGCTTACTTTCATTGCCCTGCGTTCCTTCACAAAAGATGGCTGAACTTTATCTTTCAGGTAGTCAAATTTCTGCGAAAAATAGAACTCAGGCGCACGAGGTTCTATCAAGTATTTCTTACAAAATGGAACCCACTTTGTTGCAAACTCAGCTGTTTCTGCCATGGCCTCAAATGTAAGCATGGCAGCACCATCATCGGAAACATAGCAGGATACTTTTTCAACTGGATAATCCACAGCAAGAATTGAGAGAACAGTATTTGCAGTAACTAGTGGAGGCTCTTTTAATGGATCCACAGTACTAACAAAAAAGTCCACAGAAGCAAGCATGCAAGATTCACCCTCCATTTCATATCTAAAGGAAGCAGAGAAATGCAGTCAGACTAACCTGATTGCAGATCTTTAAAACAATAATTCAGTTTTTATTAGCCTCAAATAATCAGATGAATATAAGCCATGTGTAAGCAAAGCCACTCAAGTGTCTTGAAAATAATTTCCAGTTTTCAGACCTTTTATAACAAGCCATGTCTTAAACAAGGCTTTCCATTACACTAAATATACTCAGTCATAACATTTATGAACAGCAATGATGATCATGTAACAAAATTCACCAAAAAAAATATTAAAAAAAAAAACAGCTGTAACATATAATACTAGTAAACATTTTTCAGTTTCAAGACATAAAAGTTCTAAATGAAAGACCCTAATAACATAAGTTGCAGGTTACGCAATAATATCAAAATATCAAAAGGAAAAATCTCATCAAAGTACGATAAGCTTGCGATGAATGGTTTACAATTCTAACCGATCATGCCAGTACATATCAATCGAAGGTAGCCAAAAAGAATTCTCACAAAAGCCGAATTAATACCTTGAAGAAAGAGTATCAATGTATGTCTCCCTGCAAATAGGAGACCACTTAGGAAACTGATCCAACACCCAAGAGAATGCAAACCAAACCTCGCATATGACTGAAGTTAGCCATAGACCATAAGCACTATCAACAGGATTTGTAATTCTATAATGGAAGAACAACCCAAGAATTATTAATCGCAATATAATCACAGCCCTATAAGGTGTGAGCTTATTACGAGATATAGGAATGATAGCTGAAAATGGTTTCCCAGCTTCTTGGGACCTGCATCCAGGAAAAAGACATTGGAAATTGTAATGACTTGCATTAACTAAATAATTAAAGAGAAATATTTTAGAAATTCAAGAATTAACAATTATACACTTCCCATATATGCATTTTAGTAAGCTACCCTGCATGGTACACAATCACCATATCATTGAATTATATATATTAATTAAGTAAGAATTTCTTTCATCAACCTCATAACATGGAAAAAAATGTGAGAAGCAAACTATGCCTTCGTGTAATTCTTTGATAATTTCCTGGTAGGATTCAGCCAATGAAAATATTTGAGTGATTTATAAGAACTGGGAGTTTACACCCTTCATTATGATATGCAGCAAATTGTATGTTTTCCATAAGCTCTAAAAAACAATAAATAAATAAATAATCAAATTGTTGGAAACTAATTATTTTTTGTAGCAAAAAATTATATCAAGAAAATTATTAAAGTATAAATTATGGTGTATTAGTTGATATAATGAGCAAGATGATTTTCAAAAGGATAACATATATATACATACAAGGGTTACTTCATACTTTTTAGCTATCGCAAATTTTGTAAAATATCAAATTAAAGCATGATTTTATCTTAATTCTTCGTATTTCTTGACAATCAACTCTAACAACTAATAATTCCCCATAAGCGCATGGTCATAATTTGCTTTACTAAAATACCTTAGCAAAAATTGTAATTTTCGTTGATCTAAAGTACCATGTAGTGCATACGAAGACAAATACAAATTTGATACTTAAATAAATGAGAATCATTTAAGGCCTTAGGGTGAGACTTAAGCGATCACTTATGTGCTACCCAAAGCATCAAACACCCTCAAGGAAATATAGCTTCTGAACAATCGAGGAGTTAAGGCATCACCATAGGCACTCTTCTAAACAAAATAAGGCACTTAGAAAAGAAATAGATACATCACTTCTTTAAATTTATTTTTGTTATAAGGAATATTTTCAAAGAGTATAAAATGATAGTTATCACATTAAATTATAAAAAATCACGATCCAAAATTTTATAAGTTAAAAAACTAAGCTAAATAAATTATTATAAGGATATATACTCTAACAAAAGATTATAGTTAAGTATAGCCTAAGGTTAATAGCATTCATTATTATCAATTTCATCTTTATCATGATTCATACTATTTTCTCTATCCCTAGATTTAAAACCTTTCATCTCTTCATAATCTCCTAAACACTATAATTATCTAATCACAAGTCCTGGATAAGAAAAGTAGATGGTTACGTTAAGTAGTCGATATCCAGCATAAAACTTGTTGAACAAACATGACATAAATTCTTTAATACATAGTGTTAATGCTAGAGCATTCCCTAAAAGCGACATGTTGTATGACCTGAATATAGTAAAAATTATGCAAGGGCCAATGCATCAGCACCCGGGTATAGTATTAAATAAGAAAGGGTTCCCACATTATGGATGAATGAAGACAAAGAAATTAGTCAATGAAACTAGAATTAAAATAAGAACTTAGAATATGGGTACTCTTATAGAAAAAATAATAAAATTAATAGATACAATGATTTATAAAAAGATAAAGATTTTATATATTCAAAAATTAAATTGGCTGGAAAAAAAGCTAAAGTGATTGATAATTTCAGATTTAAACTATAGTATTAATATAGGAGTTGTACTAAAAATAGTATAGATGTGATTGTAAATAAGCATATGAGGGACAATGTTATAGATATTAATAGAATTGAAGATAAAATTATAGTTTTAAAGATTGTTGTTGATGCTAAGATTATTAACATTATAAGTGCTTATGCCCCTCAAGTAATCTTGCATATGTATTCAAAAATAAAGTTATGGAATGACTTAAAAGAAATAATACAAAGGATACCTCTTGAAAAATGATTTTTTATTAGATGAGATTCAAATGAACATATTAGCAGAGTGTTAGAAGATTTTAAAAGCATTCATGGTGAATATAAATTTGAAGCTACTAATAAAGATGATAGGATCATATTAGATTTTGCTCTAGCTTATTGTAATTGCTAATATTTTATTAAATAAAAAAGATATGAGTATTTTGTAACTTATAAGAATATATATATCAAAACTAATATTTATCACTTATTATAAGAAAAATAAATTGTTTAGATTTCAAAAATTGTAAAGCATATCTATGTGAAAGTTCATGTACATAACATAGCTAATTAGTTTTAAATTTTAAGATGGAGTGTAAAATAAAAATTAAAGAAAATATTGTCTTAATATTAGATATGAGTATTTAAAAAAAGCTATTAAAAATATTTTTTTGAGTAAGATTCAAGATCTTAAGAATTGAATTATTTATGTGGAAGCTTATATTTTGTGGGAAAACAATAGCTAGTGAGATTAAGTGTGTTGTAAAATATATGTTAGAAGAATAAAAATAGCTCTTAAGAGTAAAAGTAGTTGGTGTTAGAATCGAAATGTGCAAAAACGATAAAAAAAATTTATTATAAAAATTAATTTAGATTTAAAATCTCAAAATATTTGAAAAAAAAATATAGAGCAACCCATAGGGAGTCTAAGAAAGTAATATATAATAAAAAACAATTAGATTTTTGTGATTTATATAATATATTAGAAACTTAGAAGAGCAAAATATGTATACATAAGTTAGTCAAGGAAATATATAATAGAAGTAAAGATTTGTTTAAGTGAAGTGAATTAAAGATAAAGATCAAAATGTACTTTTCTTATAAAAATATTCAATATAGATTGATGAGATATTCGATAAAATTTTCAATAAAGATTATGAGAATACGATTGACTTTAGTGACCTTAGCACCCTAAGTATAAATATAGATTTTTGTTTTTATCATCATATTAATAAAATCAAAGTTCGAGAGGACTCAAAGAAAATAAAGTGTGAAACAAAAATAGTAAACCTAATGATATTCTAATAGAAGCGTGAAAATGCTTAAAAGATAAAGAAATTTTTGACTTAATAAACTCTTCAATATTATTTTGAAAACTAAAAAGATATCTGATGAGTGAAAAAAGATTGTTGAATCCCATTTTTAAGAATAAATGTGATGCAAAAGAGTGTATGAATTATAGAGGAATTAAATTAATGCGTCATGCATTAAAATTATGGGAGAAAGTAACTGAGCATAAATTACGACTTGATACTAATGTTTCTCAAAATCAGTTTAGATTCATGTCGGTTAGATCTACTATGGAAGCTATAAATTTGCTTAGAGGTTTGATGGAAAAGTATACAAAGTAAGGATATGATATTTATTGATTTAGAGAAAGCATATGATAAAGTTCCAAGAGAAGTACTCTTGAGAGTTCTAGAAAAAAAAGGAGTTAAAATCACTCAAATTTAAGTCATTAATGATATGTTTACATGAGCTGTTACTAGTGTTCAAACACAATGTGGTTTGAGCAAGTATTTTCCTACAATCCGATTGCACCAAGGATAAACTTTAAGCTCATATCTTTTTGTTTTAGTCATGGATGTTCTTACTAGAAATTTGCAAGAGGATGTACCTTGTTGTAGGTCTTTTCCTGATGATATTTTTCTTGTTGATAAGAATAGAGATGGAGTTGACAAAAACTTTAATGATGGAGGTCAACCTTAGAGTCTAAAGGTTTTCATTGAGTTGATTTAAAACTGGATACATTGAGTGTAATTTCAGTAATAAAAGATCTAGTGGTGAGATTGTGGCATTGGTTGATCAAGTCATTAAAAAAAGTGCACGTTTTAGATATTTCAGGTCTATTATTCAATGTGATGGTGAAATAGATTGGGATATTATTAGTAGAAATGTTGAAGTGGAGGAATGCATCAGACTTATTGTGTGATAGAAAAGTACCACTCAAACTTAAGGGAAATTTTATAAGATAGTGGTGAGACCTACAATGTTTTATGGTGCAAAGTATTGGCCACTAAAAGAGAAGCATAAAATTAAGTGTAGCAGAGATGAGGATGCTCAATTCCGAGTGGCTTTACACTTAAAATGCAACGCGAGCATATACGTGAGAAGGCTGGAGTAGCACTAGTGGCAAATAAGATTAGAGATAGTTGCCTTAGATGGTTTGGTCACATAAAACGTTGGCCTTGTGATATCCTTGTTAGGAGAGTAAATATATTAGATTTGACCTATGTTAAGAAAGGTAAAGGTAAACCTAAAATGATTTGGTTAGGAAATATTAAAAATAATTTTTTTTATTAGATTTAAATAAGAATTTGACTCTTATTTGGACGCAATGGAGAAAAATGATTTATGTAACAGACCCCATATATAGTGGGATAAAGTCTTGTTATTGTTATTGTTGTTTTATCTCAAGGACTTGAAGCTCTTGCACCTGAATTTAATAGAATTTCTTTCCAATGGTGCATACATGTTTCTCCAACTATTCATATCCTTTTCAAATCATCCCATGTCAAGTTATTACCTTTCTGTGGGGAAATGGCAATTAAAAGGGCATAATTATGGTGAGATGATATCAACCTACCTTCTTTCTCTTTATTTGATTTACCTCTTTCCTTTTTGTTTTTTGTAAAGATAGCTAGATGAAAGCAACAAAAATGGCCTCCTTACCCTCCTTGCATGCTCTCATTCTCAACTCTCTTCCTCATTTCCTTTGAAAAGATGAGGATGTAAGTTTCGGTTGCAAAATCGTAGTTAGGCGTGTAAATTTTTTTTTCCTAGTTCAGAGGTATTATTATTCGGTAAAAGATTCTCCTTTTGTTTTATATCATGTGTGTGTTCACGTAAAATTTAATCACTTACGACATTAATACTAACTATTCTTGATGAGGATAGGAAAGTGGGGCTAGGAACACATATAAATTTTAAAATGGCACTTCACAAGTAAACAAAATTTAAAACTTGAACCAATATAGAATTGCCTAGTTTTGTCTAAGGCAAGCTTGAATTTTGCTTTATCCATCGGTGCTAATACTTTTATTATTGATGATGAGTTTGTTTTTATTAGTAATAATTACATTCATCATTTATTAATAATGAATACCCTTTTATGCCACTTTAAAATCTAGCTAGCTATAAGCAAATTAACCATGCTTCATGGTTTAGTTTCAGAATTAAATATTAGTAGAAATGTGTGAAAAGAAATAGGGGACAATACAACAAGCAAATAGAGTTCTGGACTAGGTGGGGCTCTATATTTGTTGCCTCTTTCTAATGTCAATTGGAATAAACATAAATGATAACAAGGAGAGGGGCTGTGGTTGGGGGGTCTTGGAAAAGTGAGAAGATGATAGAAGTTGCCGGTAGAGGCAATCACAAACAACCACAAAGGTGCTGATGTCAATGTCAAAAGAATATGGGTGACCAAATAGGTTTACTTCATTTTAGTACTTCAAATTTATGAGGATAATCTAATCAATATACACAAGCTAATAACAGGCAACATTGACCTATATGAAAGTTTACTATATGTTGAGAACCTATACTAATAGCATCTAAGAAAATAAATTGATGTGAAACAATCCTCGAAATTCGGAACCTCAATGAAAATTTGACAAAATATACCACAATATTATATGGGCGCCATCTCCTTTCCAATAGAAAATGACAACTTCATGCTGCCTTAGAGACAATTTGATATCATAAGATTTCATTTGTAATACAACAATTGGTGTAGTTTAAAATAGCATTTAACCTAAGAAAACAATCAACTCCTACTATTCCAGTAATATATATGATTATTTATGTTGTCATAGAGTGTTCTGTTTTAACATACTAATATGATGACCGACCATTTGGCTCAAGGTTAATCAACAAAGAAGTACAAATTATAGGATTTTAAGCACTTTTTTATTCAATATATATTGATACATACTCTTTGGCTTCCATCTGCTGTTCCAAAGGGACCTGAGTTTTCTTCAATGCCTTTTTGTCGGCATTCTTTTTAATTTTCTTCTCTTTCCAACTCTGTACTCTGTTCTTCCATATAGGGTTTCCAGATACATCATTTAACTCTTCAAAAAAAAAAAATTATAAAGAAACGTTATTACTTAAATTTTCAAAAATTCATGGATGTTAAAATTTCTCAAACAACAAAAAGCTAAAAAAAAACTATGCTCACCACTCTCCGTCATGGACAGATTGCTTAAGTTTCTAGCATGAACCCCATCATCCTGAAAATGCAAGAAACTCAGATAATCCATCATTCTCCCAACAATATTATGTAACAACATCAAAATACCCTATCAGTTTTTCAAATATCCAACCTGGTCATCTTGTAAACGAGATGCCATGGTTACATGCTCCACAGATTCCAGGTCTTTCAGGGAATCTTTCTCTGAGCAGATTAAGTGCCAAAATTAGAAAAAGAAAATTATTTCACCATCAGAGATTTACAATAAGGCATCACTCCAGCTGAATAGAATGGAACTTTACGGGGCTGTTTGCTACAAATAGGATTTAAATCTATTAGGGTTTAGTAAATCCGGTAAATCCAGATTTAATAAATGCTAGAAAGTGTTACATCCACATAAATGTTTGGCATGATCGATGTTAAATTCTAGTAAATTCTTCGGCATTTTTTTTTTTTTCAAATTTTTTGGATTTAAATTTAGAAGATGTATAATGAGAAGAAGTTGTTTATTAAATCTCTTAAATCCTATTTCTCTTACAGGATTTACTAAATGCGGAATGTAGCGTAAAAATCTGAAGAAAATGGGATTTAGAAAGGTAGTAGAATTTATGTGGCTCATGGCAATATTTAGGCTAAATGTTGCAACCAACACCTCAAGTGAAAAAGATAAGTATACATGCTCAAAATTTAAGCTCTCTCAGTAATCAGCATGGAAAAGTCTAGAAAAAGAAACAAGAGCAGACCTCCGGCATGAAAATAAGGCTCTCCACACCTCAAGCAGCTTTCCCGATCTTCTCTGATCTCTTCTTCGAGACAGGATCGGCAGAGAGGATAATTGCAGTTAGAGCAGGCAACGAAAACCTCATCGCTCGACGAAGATGAGAATCCCACTAGCTCCCCGCAGGTGCTGCAGAGAGGGATACCGGATTCCATCATCCTTCCTCTTCCTCACCTCAAAGCACGCCCTATCTCGTAACCCCCCAACCCTGGAAACAGATGGAGGCATCTCCAAATGAGTCGGTCGCTTTGTAGGTAGAGGAAAGAGAACTGAGTACAGTAGTTGGGGCATTTGCATCAGAAGGTGGGAGGCAGTTGGGGCGTTGATATCATCAGCAGGTTGATGGAAAGAGTGGAAGCAAAGGCCCCTTTCAGTTTTCTGGTCGTGAGGGTTGGCGGGGAAGACGAATACTTTTGCAGAAAAGTACATAAGTAATCCCAAATGAAAAATATTATCCTCTCACTAAGAGGCTGTTTGGCAGAAGTAATATTTAACTTTAGCATAGTATGATTCGGTGAAGTTTGCTTCCAAGAATGTGTGCGATAGAGTTTAGGGTGTCTATAAAATTCTAGGAGATTTTTTCTCTTGGTCAGCTCTTGTGTTTTTATGGATCTTTTGAAAGATTTTTTTTTTTCGGTTGTCGTTGGCTAAGGCCCTAGATTTCTCATACGGGTTCTCTTTGAATGGCAAGAAATCTTGGAATGAGTTATTGACTTTCCGTCAATCTTTCTCCAACCATTTTTTTTGTTTCTTTTGTTCCCTCTTAGGATAATCTTACACATTTCTCTGAGGAAGATGTTGCATTTGATTCAAAAAAATGGGGATTAACTCTGGTTGGCTACTCTTTGGGTAAGCGACCATATTTTGAAGCATTATGTTCGGTATTGCTAAAAACCTGGAAGCTGAAAGATACTCTTACACTTCTTGCTTTAAGTGAAGACTTTTTCTTGATGAAATTTTCATGCCCTGAGGATTATGACTTGATTTGGTATGGAGGACCATGGTTCTTTTTTTGAAAACCATTTATAATTCAACTTTTGTCACCTTTGTTCCGACCTAAACGAGAGGAATTTGTTTCTATTCCTCTCTTGATTAAAATTCTTATATATCACTCGTTTGCTGGACTCTAGAAGATATTTCGAGGATTGTAAGTTTACTTGGAATTCCTTTATCTTTGGATGCCTTAACGGCTGATCATGTTAGGCTTATTTTTGCTAGGGCTTATGTTCTTATTAATAAAGATTCCTCTCTTCCTGAGTAAGTTAAAGTTTCTATGGAACACATTTTCTTTAAAAATTGTTTATGATTGAAAGTCATCTCTTTATTCTGAGTGTGGTTCTTTGGTCCATATTGTCTCTCTTTGTCCGTCTAAACCTCTGGATCAAAAAGATAAAGAGAAGGTTATTCTAGAAACTAATAGAGGGAGAAGTAGGACTTGGAAAATTTGGAAGGTTTCTTCTCATTCTTCTAAATCTTCTCAACCTCCTAAATCTCAATTTCATCAACATGTACAGAATAATTCCAATATTTAGGTTCGTTCTAGTTCGATTTTTCAATAGGATTCTAATGTGCAATCTTTGAATTCAGCGAATGTGATAGATTCTTAACATGTTATTTTGTCTTCTAAGAATATTAACATGAAAGATGTAATTTCTATTCTTGATAATATTATTTTGGACAAATTAAATGTTAATTCTTCTAAATTGAAAGAAATTTTGTCAAATCTCAATTCTCTTTCAGAAGATCCTTCTTATGATTTATTAGATAATACTAATTCGGTTTTAAATATTCCTATTAATGATGTTATATCTAAGGATGCTAATATGGTAAATAAGTTTCAAGTTTTGCAAGGGTTGGAGGAGCAATTAGTGGAATCACAGGCTGATAAAGTTGATGATTCTACTTTGAATATCCAAAATAAAGACATTGAATTGTTGAATAATATTACTAAAGTTCAGCCTGCTCTAAATTAAGGTTTCTTTAGCTTATGGTAAGCCTGCTAGATAAAAAAATGTCAAAAATACAACAAACTCTTCCTATAAATATTAATGTTAATGTATGATATTACTTCTTGGAATGTTAAATGATTTCACCATTTGGATAGATTTAATGCTTGCAAGAAAATTGTTAATAAATTTGATGTTGAGCTTTTATGTATTCTTGAAACTTAGATTAAATTGGATCAGGTTAATGATACATGGTTTGATGCTAAACATAGAACTTACCTTCAAGAAGGCAGTTGTCATAATTTTTCTTGCTCTTTTCCTGGTAGAATTTGGTTGAAATGAGATGCTTCTCGTATTGCTTTTAATTACATTATTTTTTCTAATAAATTTATACATGGTTCATTGTTTTAGATTCTTATTCTTCTATTTTTATAACAGTGGTTTATGCTACAAATTCTGTTATTGATAGAATTTCTCTTTGGGAAGATCTCCTTAATTTGGCAAATAATATTTCTTTCCCATGGATTACTTTATGGGATTTAAATTGTTGTAGATTTTCTAATGAGAAATGATCAGCTGGATGTAATTTTATCCCTAATGCCAAGTTGTTGGATTTTAATAACTTTATTTTTAATGCTAGTCTTAATGATCTTTCTTCGGTTGGGCATTTTTTCACTTGGTATGATTAGCAAGTGGATTCTCATATTCATAGTAAATTAGATAGGGTTTTGGTTAACTATCATTGGTTGAATGTTTTACCTTTTTTTTATCATGTGAGCAATCCTTTGTGCTCTGATTATTCTCCTCTTCCTATAAAAAGAGATTTCTTTTTAAGAATTATTGGTACAAAAGGCTGAAATTTTAGGATTTACTTATAGATTATTTTTATAAAGCTCATATTGGTAATCCTGTTAATGATCTTTATGGTAAATTTTGTTCCCTTAAAAGTCTGATTAAAAATTAGAACTAGGCCTCTTCTAAGGTGGTTTCTAACAACATTGCATATCTTCAAAAACATCAGGAAGAGTTATTAATGAATATTCAAGCTAAACTGTTAGATCATGATCTTAATATGGCTCTTAAGAATGTTAATGAGTTGTTCAATTTTAATATATCTTTATGGTCTTCTTGGATTGTTCAAAGAGCTAATTAATTTAAATGGCTTTCTAATGGTGAGGATGACTTGGAATTTCTTTATTCAAAAATTCGAGATAACGAGAATAAAATTAATGTCATTTACTCTCTTAATAGTATTATTTTTTAGTCTAAAGGGATTTCTGAGGCTTTTGTGAATTATTTTAAGAATTTCTTTAGCTCTCGTAAGCTGATTTTCTCTTCAACTTTTTTCATTCATGTTGGAAAGAAAATACCTGATATTATTTTGGCTTCTTTGGTTGCACCGGTTACTATTGAGGAAATTAAAAAAGTGGTTTTCTCTAGACCTTCTTCTTCTACCCCTACTCTTTGCAGTTTTACCTTTAAATTCTTTAAGAAAGCTTGGGATATTATTGGACCTAGTTTTTGCAATGCTATTTTACATTTCTTTAAAATAGGTTATTTATCAAGGGAAGCTAAAGCCACAATTATTACTCTTATTCTTAAGCATGTTAATGCTTCGCAAATTACTGATTTAAGACCTATCTCTTTATGTAATGCTTTTTATAAAATGTTCGTTAAGATTTTGTCCATCAGAATGAAGGATGTTATGTCTTTTATTATTCATAATATTCAATATTGGTTTATTAAAAAAGAGTATTCATATTGATAATATTATTTTTGCTGCTAAATTATTAAGAGGTTTTAATGGCTTGAGTAAAGATAAATTATTTTGCTCAAAATTGGATAATCAAAAAGCATTTGACACTGTTTCTAGAGATTTTCTCTTTAATAGAATGGCTTAGAAAGGTTTTCCTCAAGTCATTATTTCTTGGATTAAAGGATGCATTAATGATACTTTCTTCTCTATTATGCTTAATGGTTATCTTAATGGATTTTTTAGTTCATCTTCTAGTCTTTGTCAAGGTTGTCTTTTTTCTCCTTATTTTTTCTATATTTTTATGGACGCTTCATCTAATCTTCTAGATGACAAGTCTCAAGTTATTAATTTTGAGGGTATTAATTCTGGTGCTCATTCTATCAATCATTTATTATATACGGATGATGTGCTTGTTTTTAGTAAAGCTTCTCTTTATAATGTTGAAAAGTTAAAGTGTATTCTTGATTGTTTTATAAGGTTTATGGTTTAAAGGTTAATCAAGAAAAAATCAGCATCATTTTTTCTAAAGGTTATTCTATTGCTAAAGATAATTTGTTAGATTTTGGGAATTCTTATTTCTCAAGATTCTTTGAAATATTTAGGTTAGCTTATATCTTGTAAAAGGCCTACTATTTCAGATTTTCAGCATTTGATTAACAAAATTATTGCTCTTCTTACTGGTTGGAAAGCTAGGATGTTATCTGTTACATGAAGGGTTCAATATATTAACATCACCATTTTTAATATCGTTCCTTATTGGATTAGAGGGCTTCCTTTGCCTAAAACTTGTTTTAAATTTATTAAGTAAGCTTCTTCTAATTTTTTATTTTATGGTGAAGTTGCTACCAGGAAAATACAAATGATAGCTTGGAAAAATGTTTGTAAGCCTAAGAAGGTTGGAGGTTTGGGTATTCCGGATCTGAATGCAATATTTTTTTGCTTATGGTTGTTCTCTTATTTGGCATATTATTAATGGCATTAATATTTTAGTTGCTTGGGTTAAATATAAATATATTTCTTGTTGGAAACCTTATTCTCAAAAGAATTAAACTTTTTGGAAAGACCTTTATAGCACTGCTAGAGACATTAATGGTAATATTTCTTTTAATGTTTCCTCTAATTATCTTTTATCTCTGTATTGGGATCCTTGGTTAAATGAAAAAGTGCTTCATGAAGTTCTTTTTAATATTTTGGATAGTTTGATTAATTCTAGTACTATTGGGGATTGGTTTACTAATGATAGTTGGGAAATTTCTGCTCATATCCTGGATAACATCGCCTTGGTTATTTCTGATATTTTTTATAAAGGATTATGTTCCATCTTTTATCTTTTGGGATGATGTGAAGTATCCTGCTTTTAAGAATTTTCATAATGCTTTTTATAATAATTTTACAAGAGTTGAATGGTTTTCTTATAAATGGCATAAAAGGTATGCTTTGAGATTCTCTTGCGTTGCTTGGATGGCTATGTTAAAAGGGTAAAAAACTGCTAATTGATTAGCTAGCTAAAATGAATATAAATGTTCTTTTAAATTGTTTCCTTTGTTATAAACCAGAAGAAAGTCATAGCTATTTATTCTTTGAATGTAATTTTCTTTCAAAATTATTTCCAAATTTGTACCAGGGTTAAGTTTTATTATGCTTAGACCAAATTTAGTTCAAAATCTAGAATTTATTTGGACCTCGGATTGGTCTTCTGATGCTAAATACTTGTTTCTTCTTTCTTCCTGTTGCTCCCTTTATTATATTTGGAAGGAAATATATTACAAAAAATTTGACAATAAATTTTGTTGTCTGGATTCTATCTATGAGGTTATTAGGTTTGTTGTTAGGGCTAAAGTTGTTAATTTGGTTGGTTTTCCCAATGTTCAACATTTAATTCTTTAAGTTGTTTGGCCTATTTTGGGGTTATATATATATATATATATATATATATATATATATATATATATATATATATATATATATATATATATATTTGTTCTATTTTTTTGTGGCAAAGGAGTGCTTTCTCTTTAGGTTGGTTTGTTTGGTTGTGTTTGTGTCTAGTGTTTTTTCTTGATTATTTGGTTTTTGTTTGCTTTTTTTCTTCTTTTTGGACGGTTGGCTTGGCAACCAGGTATTACTGGATGGTCAGGTATGGCAACCAAAGTTGTTTTATGATGTCTCTTTTGATTATGCATATGGAGTCTGGTGAAGGTTTTCCCTTTCCTGAGTCATGATTGTGGGTGTTGTTTTAAGGTTTTTTGAGGTATGGCTTGGGTTTTTTGAGGTGTTGGTTTTGCTTATTTTTCTTGTGGTAGATTCTGTTATTTTTTGTGTTTATTTTTCCTTTAGTTCTATTTATTGGGTCTTCTTGCATGTTTGCTATGTTGCTTTGGTGGTGTATTCTGGTGTTTGGTATTCTTTGGTTTCGTTTTGGGTGTTCTGTGTTGTCATGAGTTTGGGAGTGTTTTGTGTTGCTAGTCTGGTGGTTTTTTAAGATTAGGTTGATTATGGTCTTTTGAAGCTTTTTTTGGACTATAACTTGGATTTTTTATTTTTTCTGGTAGGTAGATTGGTCTGGTGATCTCTATTGTTGTTTGGTGGCCGGACGGTAATTTGCAAATTGGTGGTTTGCTTAAGAGTGGCTTTCCTTTTTCTTGTTCTAAATTTTGATAGCTAGAAGCTAATGCTGAATGTTTATTGCTAAAGCTTTTTTGGCCCTATTTGTTGTTTATTTCCTTCTCTTAGAGCTGAAGGTCATTTTGGAAGCTGGATATTGTCAGTTTTTTGGATTGGTGGACTCCGTTGACTTATGTCTTGCAGTTGTTTGGTAGCCTGAGTGATCACTTGTTGTTGGTTATTTTGGATTAATGGTCTAGTTGGTGCTGTCTTGCAACATTTTGGTAGCCTGGGTGATTGCTTGATGATTGGTGGTTGCTTCTCTATTAATGTTGTAGATTGCTTTGGGAGTTGCTTGTCACCTAATAATCAATTGTTCTGGAGGAGCTTTCTATTAATTTATATATTATTAGATTATTGGGATATTGCTTTTTGTGAATTAGTTTTGCTAAGTTCTCTTTGTTCTTTTTGTTTAATTCTCTTCTTTTATGTAGGAGTTTGTTAGTCTGTTTAGTTTTGTAAGTTTTTCTTTATTTTTCTTACAAAATTATTGTTTGTTTCTTGTAACTATTCATTTTTTGAATAAAATTGGGCATGTTTGCCCCTAATTTTCCAAAAGAAAAAATGTATTATTTAAGTTTCATTTTTTTTTTACTAAAAAACTGTTTAAAAAAAAATTTATCCCAAATAAAGTCTTAGTAAATCTAAATTAATTTTTTTTAATATGTTAAATCTTTAAAACTCTTTGACAAAATAATTATGTAAAAATATTTGGCAATATAATCTACGATTTAAGGTTGATAGTTCATTTAAAAATTAAATTTTAATTAACGTCAAAAATTATAATGATAAATAATATAATTAGAAGTTAGCTTAATTACTAATTATAGTACTATTTATCAAATCACTTATTTAGGTGTGAATTTAATAAGTATTTGATATCGAATTATATTAATAATTATCTAATTAATATGTTAATTATTTATTTAATTATTTAATTAATATGCTAATTAATTATTTAATTATTATTTATAATGTAAATTATAAAATAATTATTTCTATTTCAAATTATATTTATTAAACTATTATGCAAAATTTTAAGCACTAATTATTTAATTACTATAGGGTTTGTTTTTCATCTTACTCATTCCTTCATTATTATTGCTTTTCCGCATCGCCATTTCATCGTGCTTGGTTCGTCCTTTTGTGCTTCACGTGAAGTAGTGTAAGAAAGAGTTTCTAAAGAATCTTCTTCGCCTTTTTCGATAGGGTTGGGTCAAAAATCGTGATGAGAGCTTGCTCAATGTGAAGTTAATCATCTTTATCTTTTTCATGCACTTGTTCCACCAAATCTTGTAAATTTTTACAAATTCAAGATTTAGGCCAAAAATTGGCAAATGGCTGATATTTGGCCTGGGATTTATGACTCTCAAATCCCGTTTGGCTTATGCTAAATCCTACATAAATCCCTTTGCCAAACAACCCTAAACATTTTTAAAGTTAAATCATTGAATAATTTTTTCTTTAGTGATACAACACACTAGTTTTAAAATTTTATATATACATATATATATATATATATATATATATATATATATATATATATATATATATATATATATATATATATATATATATATATATATATATATATATATATATATATATATATATATATAACTCTATTTTAGTTTAAATAAATTAATATAAATTTATGTATTAATTTTGTAAATATATAAGAATTTAATGTCATGCATATAAATTCATTTTAAAACAGTGTCCTAAAAGCACTTAATTAAATTTGATCATTAATATTTTTAGCATAAACAAATCTATTCTCCTAGTTTTAATTAATCTACTTATAAAAAAGTGATTCATTGTTTTTCCTTATTTTCCTAAGAATAGCGTTATTCCTTCAAAATTGTAAAAATGATATCTCATCAGTTGATTCTGAGTAGGATGGGCTTCAAAAATTAAAAGCTTATCTTTTGTTATATTTAAATGATATAAAATCATATCATTTCTCTTTATAATACAAGAATAATAAAATATTTATTATTAAATTTATGATAGTGAAATAAAATATTAAAACATTTATATGTCAACAAAATGATCATTATAAAATATGAAATAAAAATTATTTCAATACATATAATGTAGTAGATAAAATACAAATATATATGTATATATATATATATATATATATATATATATATATATGACATAATTTTATCTCTTCAAAAGTATTTCATATCACATGTTATATATTTTCTCATCATTATTGCATATTAGAATATTTGTGGTTATAGGAGGAAGGGTTTAATATCTTAACTTAATAATATAAAAAAGAATTATGAGAGATACCAAAGTTTTTGCATGAAAACTCTAAAAAAATATGGGGTCTAGCCCAGCTAAAATGATTCCACTAATATTTTTCATTAATTATAAATAAGGTCATTTCCCATAATTATAGAAGATATTGATACAATATAATAAATATGAATTGTATAGAATATGTTTCATGATAGAAATTAAAAGAGGGTTGTTGTATGGAAGTTATTTTTAGGAGATTATTTGTAATATGTATTATCATTCTTCTTTGAAGAGAGGAGACCAAAGGCCAAAAGTTATAGTATAAATTCGTAATACCTATGAATCTGTGCACAGTTGCACATGTTCTGAACTGGTATATATGGTAAGATGAAGAAAGTAAAATTTCTACATTTCGTATCTTCTACATGTGTTTGTGAGTGTTTTATGTGCATAAGTAGTTTGAATCTAGTCTGAAGTGAGGAGTTTATGTTCATGTGTATAAAAATATGGAATTTTTCCTTTAGAGCGCTACGACAATGGGTTGGCAATGTCGTGACGTTGAGCTCTTCATCTGATTTCTGAAATTTGAAATATCGTTGCAGCACTGAGGACGAGCATTGTGACATTGTGCTCTCTAGTGGGGAGCGTTGCAAAGCTACAAGGTCGAGCACTGTGGTGCTAGGTCAAATTTTTATAAAATATTCAAATCCATTTTATGCTTGTTTTATCAAAATAAAACCCCCGGTCTTTAGAGAGAGAAAGGGAGAGATTATAGAGAGTGAAAGTTTGATTTTTGGCGCCTTTTATCCTTTTTTCAACCGTCGGTTCAGTTCAAAAAGTTGTCGAGATCGTAGTTGATTACATTTTACATATCTCAATTTTTTAAAACACAAAAATTTTTGAGATTTTTTTTTATTTAATTTATAGTTTCGTTGAGTAAAAATTGAGATAACTTTATACCCAAAAAAATTTCACCCTGTAACATTATGTATAGTATATAAAATATTATTCTAGACATTTAGGATATTTTTTTAAAAAAATTATGCTGAATGGTTTGAAAAATGCTCTATTTTATTTGATTAAAATTTAATTTTTATTCCCAATAATATGACTGTAGTATAATTAAAGTTTCAAAATAATGTTCTGAATAATCCCTAAAAATCTGATAACAATCTGAAAATATAAAAATATATTCAACAGTTAATTTTTTTGCATACTAATGAAGTATTCTTTAAAATTCTTATATTGGGTTATATGTATTGTTTTTTTTACTGTAATGCAATGATATGATGGTGAGACCTGCGATGCTTTATGGTGACGAATGTTGGCCACTAAAAGAGAAGCATAATACTAAGTTAAGTGTTGCAGATATGAGGATGTTTAGGTGGATGAGTGGCTTGACCCTTAGAAATAGGATACAGAATGAGCATATATTTGAAAAGGTTGGAGTAGCTCCAATGGAAGATAAGATTAGAGAGAGTCATTTTAGATGGTTTGGTCACATCAAACGGAGGCCCTCCGATGACTCTATTAGGAAAGTTGAGGTATTAGATTTGACTTATGTTAAGAAAGGTAGATGTAGACCTAAAAAGACTTAGAAAATATTAAGAATGTTTTTTTCTTTATTAGATTTAAATGAGAATTTGAATTTTAATTGGACACAATGGAGAAAAAGGATTCATGTAGCCGACCCACATAGTGGGACAAAGGCTTGATATTGTTGTTGTTGTAATGAAATGATATATGTATTTATTTGCTTGAAATGTATGATTCTTACGAGGTTTGATGTGTGGTGGAAGTTCTACTATGGTTCTAAATGCACGTCTGTTTTGGGGTTGAATGCACATAGAAGTCATCAGGGCTCTGAAATTTAAAATATATGATATGTGTTAAGCATTATGAGTCATAAGGGCCTATTTTATGATATGCTAGCATAGAGAGTCATAAGGGTCTTCTTCTGATGGAAGGTATACGAGCCTGAGAGAAATGTATTATTTTTCTGCTCTAATATAAAAAGTGCATGTTTATTTAAATCTCAGAGCACAGACTATTTTACTTCAGTACAATTTGTTCAATTCACTTATCAGCAATTAATATTATTCTTAGCATGATAATTATCTGATAAATACTTTTAAATTTAGTTAAAGTATAATAAATGAAATGTTTAAAAATTTGGATTGGTGGGTGTGACCAATTGAAAATTTCTGCTGAATGGTGTCACCAACTTAAATGTTTAAAAAGGTTATTCTAGGCATTTAGGATACTTTTTGAATAATTTCTGATGAATGGTGTGAAAAATGCTCTATTTTATTTAATTAAAAAATGATTATGATTCTCAATAATAAAATTGTAGTATAATTAAAGCATCAAAATAATGTTCTGAACAAACCCTAGAAATCTGGTGACATTATGAAAATATAAAATTTTATTCAGTAAGTTTTTTTGCATATTAATGAAGCTTTATATAAGATTACGATATTGATACTCTCATTGAGATACTCGGTTATTAGAACAAACCATATTAATTCCCTTAACTATAAGCTATTTTTTCAACATTTATGTGCTTCAATTATGTTGAAGTTAGTGATAATGGTTAACTGTTTGTCTCATTAAGATGTTTAATTTCACTATAAGTTTATTATAGTTGGAATTTAAATTATCACAACTATAATTATGAATGCTTTTATACCAAATATTATATCGAGATTAGTGTTTGATCAAATGAATATTTTTGTAACGCATCAATTTCTAGTTCAGATGATCCTTAAATTTGATTCCGATAGTTTACAAACCAAAAATTGTACTGATATTTAGGATTTAATTGACTATATTTTTTTTGGTGACCTATCAATCGTTGAAAAATTCATTTTATTCAATGCGCAGCTTCTTTCAATCCATTACAACCAAAATTTCATAATTTTTTTCTCCCAAAATTGGTTTCCGGGTCTTTTCAAATTTAGTTCTCAGGTCATTTTCTCTGCCACGTTGCTTGCGGGGTTTGCAAGACAATACATCATCTTTATAGGAAATTCTTTCAAATTAATTTTTTATTATATCATTCTTTTTATACTAAGCCTTATATTTTTTTTGCATATTATTTGAGGGCATCTTTTATATGATGTTAAAATCTTATATATTTATAAAATTAACATCATATTATTTTTTATTTCTAATAATATATTTTTTATTTCTAATAATATAATATAATCCAAATTGATTTGGTCGTAACATAAGGAAATCTAATAATTTAATAATTAACTTAAAAAAAATTAAATATTTAGCTACCAACCTTAATAGTGGTAACCTATAAGTAAGTGCTTGAGAATCAAGGGATATTTGATTGAATATGGAGAGTACGGAAAAGAGTTCTTGAATTTTTGTAAGTCTCATAGCAAATGATATAAGATCAAAAGTGATGAAACACAACCTGCAACCTAGCTGATAACACAAGCAGAGCAAAGAGGAAGATGAACAGTAACTGTGTATTTTCAATTACATTTCAGAGCGTAATACATGTGCTTATATAAAGAGAAAGGTAAACAGTAAATTACTAAAGTAACCCTGCTTATCACTATCAAAGCAGAGTTCGTGGAGACAGCTTCTAAGCAAACGTCGGAGGAGATGGGCTGAGTAATGTAGCAGCGGCGTAGTGGGCTAAGCCTGCTTATCACCGTCCCTCAAGCTGATGGGAGGGACAACCAGAAGCTTGTTCCGGAGTTCTAGAAGTCGAGAGAATGAAAGACACTTGGTGAAGATATCAGCTACTTGGTCCAATGTGGAAATATGATGTACAGCAATGTGCTTAGCTTGAATGCATTCTCGGATGAAGTGATGATCGACCTCAATGTGCTTCGTGCGAGCATGAAAAATGGGATTACAGGCAATGGACATGGCGGAAATATTGTCGCAGAAGAGTTTAGTGGGAGGTTGAGGAATAAGAAAGTCTTCACAAAGACGTCGAGTCCAGATGATATCAGTCGTTGCTGCAGCCATGGAACGGTATTCGGCCTCAGTCGAAGAGCGTGCTACTGTGGTTTGCTTTTTAACTGACCATGTAAGAAGAGCAGTGCCGAGATAGAGACAGTAGCCGGTGGTGGATTTACGATCAAGCTGATCTCCAGCCCAGTCAGAGTCCGAATAAGCTGATAGAATTAATTCAGTTTTGGGAAGAAACAGAGTATGAGAAATGGTTCCTTTGAGATACCGCAGTACTCGTTTCAGCAGCTGAAAGTGTAATAACTGAGGACTGTGCATATGCTGGCAGAGTTTGTTGACTGCAAAAGCTATATCTGGACGGGTCGATGTGAGGAATTGCAGTGAGCCAACCAATTTTCGAAAAAATTCTGGTTGAGAGAACGGTAATGTAAGAGTGGCGTCGGTTGGCAGCTTGGATGGTAATGGTGTCAGCAGCGGTTTGCAGTTTGCCATGGAGGCAGTATGAAGCAGTTCAGTTATATAGGATTGTTGCGATAGATAGTATCCGTTAGTGGTTCTGATAAATTCTGTGCCAAGGAATTTAGAGAGAGTTCCAAGATGTCGTGTAAGAAACTGCTCGGCTAGTTTGAGCATTAAGGATGAGATATACTGTGGATCACTGCCAGTGATCAAAATGTCATCGACGTAGACCAGTATATAAATATGGAGAAGATCCTTATGAAGATGGAAAAAGGAAGGATCAGCAGTGCTGACGGTAAAACCTTGAGTTTTGAGGTAGTCTGTGAAAGTGGCGAACCAAAGTCGTGGTGCCTGTTTTAAGCCATAGATGGCTTTATGTAAAAGACAGACATGATCAGGAAAATTAGGATCTTCCAAACCTTGAGGTTGATGCATATATATGGTCTCAGTTAAAGCTCCATGTAAGAAAGCATTCATAACATCAATTTGTTGGATTTCCCAGTCATGATGGAGAGCAACTAGAAGAAACAAACGAATGGTAGTATGCTTGACGACGGGACTAAAGGTTTCAAAGTAATCAATACCATAGGATTGTTTGAAACCTTGGGCAACTAAACGAGCTTTGTAGCGAGCAATGTTGCCGTTGGAGAGATGTTTAAGCTTATAGATCCATTTGCATCCAATTATCGGTTGACGAGCAGGACGGGGTACTAGAGACCAAGTACCTTGAGCTTGAAGAGCTCTGAACTCAACAGACATTGCTTGCCGCCAATTTGAATCTTTGTTTGCAGTAGAGAAGCAGGAAGGCGTAGAATGGAGAACATGAGACAAATCAAGGAGAATTCGTGGTTTAAGTGTGCCCGTTTGAGATCGGGTGATCATAGGATGATTGGGTTTGGGTGTAATGGATGGGGAGGAAACAGAGGAGTTGGAAGAATTCGTGTTGGTAGGAAGAGGAGAATGTTGTGTTGTAGAGCTTGAAGAAGATGGAGCAGGGGTAATGATAGTAGGGTCAGAGGATAGTGGAAGAAGATGTGGAGGTGAAGGAGGGAGATAGGAAGCAGAGGTGATGGAATTGGTTTCCTGGAAGGTGGTAGAGGGGGTTGGAAGAAACGGAAAGAGGGATTCATCAAACCGAACGTGACGAGAAATGATAGTTTTGTTGGTTGAGGGGTGATAACATTTATAGCCTTTATGAGATGTTGAGTAGCCAAGAAAGATGCAGGGGATAGATCGAGGAGCAAGTTTATGTGGAGCTGAGAAACGTGTCCAGGGATAACACCTACAGCCAAACGGACGAAGTATAGTGTAATCAGGAGGTGTTTTGAAGAGTAATTGATGTGGGGATGTGAAATTTGTATTTGGAGAGGGAAGATAGTTTATTAAAAATACTGCAGTAAGAACAGCAGCCGACCATAGATAGGAAGGAAGATTGGCATCGAGAAGAAGAGTTCTTGCGGTTTCAGAGATATGCCGAATTTTTCTTTCAGAGACACCATTTTGTTGAGGTGTGTAGGGACAGGAAAACTGGTGTGTGATGCCGCGAGAAAGAGTGAAGTTTTTAAGATGGGAGTTGTTAAATTCAGTGCCGCCATCACTTCGAAGAGTGCGAACTGCTGTATTAAGTTGTTTTTCAATGTAGTTAATGAAGTTAACAAGAAAAGAGGATACTTCATTTTTTTGTTTTAACAAATAAACCCAAGTGTATTTAGTATAATCATCTATTAGAACCAAAAAATAACGAAAACCATCATTTGAAGCAACTGGGGATGGACCCCAAACATCCATATGAATAAGTTCAAGTGGAAATGAAGATACATTTTCAGAAGAAAAGAAAGGCAGCCGATGGCTCTTAGACAGAGCACAAGCATTACAAAGGGACTTTAACGAAGAAATACATAAAGAAGGAAATGATTTTGAAATGGCAGCCACAGTCTTTTGATTGGGATGACCCAACCGTCAGTGCCAAGATAAAGCAGAGCGATCTGAAGGAGCAAGAGTTGTTGATGCGGCGAGGATGGACTGCTGGAACGGGATGGGATAGAGTCCATTACGGCATTGTCCGTGAAGAAGCGGTTGTTTGGTCATCAAATCCTTGACACAAAAGCCAGATTTGTCAAATTTAATGGAACAATTATTATCATTGGTTAATTTAGATATAGAGATAAGTCTGTGAGTAAGTTTGGGAACATGGAAGAGATCATTGAGAAGAAGCTTACGAGTGGGTGTCGGTAACAGACCGTTACCAACATTTTGGATGGGCAGAGAGTGACCATTGCCTACGAATACCTGATCTCTACCTGAATAAGATTGTTGTTGCTGAAGCGGAAGCGCGTCTGGTGTGAGATGAGCTGAGGCTCCATTGTCCAAGTACTAGGGAGCTGGTTCAGATTCAGCGACTAATGCAACAGACGAGGCAGAGGACTGAGGAGGTGTGTAACTGAAGTTTCCTCTATGCCAGCAATTCACAGCCGAGTGGCCTCGCTTCCCACAGATTTGACATTCTCCTTCAAATCGAGGTGTGCGAGAAGTAGCTCTGTTGGTATTGTTTGAGTAAGTTCTTCCTCGTCCACGGTTGAAAGAGGATCTACCACGAGATCTTCCACGGGTAGAAAACAGAGCAGTTTGTCCATCAGGAACTGGAGAAGGATTGGAGAATGACAATTCACGAGCTGCATCTGTAGTCTGATGGACTTCTTCACTTCGAAGAAGAGAGTATAAATCGTCCAGATTTATGGGTTGAAGGGAGCTCCGGATTGTCGTTTTGAACAACTAGTATGAAGGAGGCAAACCGTTTAGGATGTAATGCAGCACATCTTCGTTGTCGATCGTTCCGCCAGCAGCTCTTATGTTATCCACTATTGTTTTAATGGAGGCCAAATAATCAGTCATACATTTGTTATGCATAGACATAGAGTGCAGCTCATTTTTGAGCTGGATGACTCTCGAGCGGTTAGTAGAGAAGAAACGGTTCTCTAAAGTTTTCCAGATCGATGCAGAGGTTTCCAAGGTCAGAATATAAGGGAGAATTGACGGCGAGATTGTAGAAAACAGAGCGACAGACAAGTTTTGATCAATTAATGACCAAGAAGAAAACTGAGGATTCAGCGTCAACTGTCCAGTGGGAGTTAAGAGATGTTTCGGAGGGCAAAGAACGTTCCCGTCCAAATAACCAGAGAAATGATTTGCAGCAAATAACTTGTAGATGGCGGATCGCCATGTAGGATAATTATCAGGGAGTAATTGAACGTTAATAACGTTCTTAACATTGGCAAGAAGAAACTTGAGAGTAGGAGGTATTACGACATCAATGGAGGTAGTGGTAACATCGGACGTGACGATTGCCGGAGGTGGAGTGTTTGGAGCAGAAGCCGATGAGTCTCCCATCTTCGTCAGCAGCCGAAGGCAGCGCCGTTAGGCATCAGGCTCTGATACCATGATGAAACACAACCTGCAACCTAGCTGATAACACAAGCAGAGCAAAGAGGAAGATGAACAATAACTGTGTATTTTCAATTACATTTCAGAGCGTAATACATGTGCTTATATAAAGAGAAAGGTAAACAGTAAATTACTAAAGTAACCCTGCTTATCACTATCAAAGCAGAGTTCGTGGAGACAGCTTCTGAGCAAACGTCAGAGGAGATGGGCTGAGTAATGTAGCAGCGGCGTAGTGGGCTAAGCCTGCTTATCAAAAAGCATCAAAAAAATGTCTCTTCATCCATTATTTATTGAGCTTAAAGGATTATAGGAAAATCTATATGTAGAAAAATATAGAAAGTATAATATATGCATGATATGATTAATACATACTAACATACACATATGATCTAGTTAGTTAACATCTGCATGTATCCCTACCTTTGGCATCGTGCTCTATTTAGGGTAAGTACCCTAGGCAAGTTTCAAAGGGCGAGTGCCTTGGATAAATCTTAAGAATTTGATTTACATGTAGTTTATAAAGGCGAGCCTCTAAATAGAATTTTATTTACATAGAATTTCCAATTAGTGTTAATTTTTAGTAATCGACAACCCAAACAACGACAAGGCAGAGCCACCTCTACGACGCATTGTAATATCGCCATGTCACCGATTGTATATATGCTTCCGCCATCCTCTAGCTCAATGAATTTTAAAGTTATGAAAGTTTATACTGTAATTTATTTTTTCTGTATTTAAAAATAATTAAATTTTATTATTTTCTGAATATACTACAAATTTTATGTTATTACTATGATTATCCATTGCAGGCAATCACCATCACTGTGGAGCAGTATATATTGTTGGTTACTATAACCTGTCTCACTGTTGTTGGTCACTATCATTATTAGACTTTGCATTGCATTCATTTAATTTGAAGCCAAATAAAAAATATTAATCTTCTACATTTATTTTTCATTTATCCAAATAATTCTAAACATTTCAAATATGATATTTATTTACACTCTATATATACAAAAAAAAATGTAATCGGAGGGAAAATAGGTGATGATATTCTGATCAAAATATTTTTTTTGATAAACTTTACTTTTTTTTTTAGAATTATTTTGAATAGTAAAATATATTATAATCAATTGAATTATATTATGTTAATTTCAAAATGAATTAAAAAATTGTAAAATAATCTTAATTAAATTTGATAAATTTACCATCACTTTTTCTTTTATAATAGCATTATTCAGTAAAGCCACAAGAATTGAAAAATCTAGCTCATGGTGATATCCATTAAAATTTTGATAAATATCTAAAATTGGTTGGATTTGATTTGATATTAGTGCAAAATAAAATTTGATTGCTTTCTCGTGTATTATTCTTATATCAAAATAAGTTCAATGTCTTAAAAATTCATCTTCATTAAGATTTGATCAACATATTATGATCCATTTTTTTTTTTTTTGAGAAAAAATGAGCAAGTATATCCTATTTTGAGGGTGCAGGTAACTTGTTATGGATCATGAGGTAGCTTGAACTTAATTAGTTAATGAGCTTATGAGTCATGCTTATTATGTCACGAGTGCTAGCTCATGCTCAAAATTACGCTCATATATTAATGAGCTCATGATTCATCGGCATTAGCTTGATCAATTGAAATCATGTCAAATACCTAATTAATCAACTAGCCTATTTTGATAAAATATATTGGGGAACTCACTTAGGAATTCTGAGATATCAGGGAGAAGGTGAACTCAAAGGCATGTTAGTAGTATTCGCAAAGGAGGAGAAACCATCTAAGGATTTTAGGATTTCGAAGAGAAGGTGAAAATCTTTTGTGTTGTGTTGGTGGCGTCGGCGACATAGAAAAGAAACTTAGGGAATTTTAGATTTTAAAAAGAAGGGTGAAGCAAAATATGTGACAATGATTTAAATCGTTACAATATTTTACAGTGGTTTCTAATTCTAAGGGGCTGTTTGGTATCGGATTTACAGCGGGATTCAAGTCGGATTTACGCTAAATCCAGCCAAACAATTTTTGTGCGCGCATTAAATCCCGGGATTCAGTAAATACCGGATTTACGGATTTACAGCTTAAATCCGGGATTTAGTAAATCCGAGGGGTAGCCGGATTTAGTAAATCCGAGCAGGATTTATCCGAAGAAGCGCGTGAAAGGGAGAAAGTTACCTTCACAGCCAGCGAGCTCCCGTTCTTGCTTCCGATCAAAATGCTGTAACTTCCGATCCGGGTTGAAGTCGTCGCAGGAGCGAAGTCGAACAGCCACGAAGGAGCCGAAGAAGCGACGCCTGTAATCTCTACACCTCCTGCGAAAGCAACGGAGCCGAACAGTAACGACGAAAAGAGAAGATGAAAGGCAAACCTAGACGCCTCTAAGTTATTATTGATTAACTTAATTAATATAATTTAAATTATTAATACTTAAGTAAATTAATTAAATAGTTAATTGTATAATTAGTGCATAAATTAATTATCTAATTTTAACTTAATTATATAATTAGTATTAAATATTAATATAATTAGATTAATTAATATAACTTAATATATCTATTATTAAATATATAATTAGTTGTATAAATAATAATTAATGAATAATTTGTACTTAACATATTATTAAATTTACAACACATTATATTTTTTTTTAATTATAAATTTATTTTTAAGTTATAATTATATTCTTCACATTTAAATGACTAACTGCTATAAACCCTGAAATATGTTACCAAACAGTTTTTCGGGATTTAACAGGATTTAACATTTGACATACCAAACAGTTTTCAGGATTTAACATATTTCGGATTTACTAAATCCGGATTTACAGGATTTACTAAATTCCACTAAAGTTAAATCCCACTTGTTGCCAAACAGCCCCTAAGTGTTGTTCTAGGTGACGCTTCTTTTATAGTGATTCTTTGACCTACATTGATATGAGTGAAATATTAATTACTCATGTATACATTTATCTTAAAATAAACTTATGAATTTTGAAAATCATAATGACTAAATTTTAGTGAATATATATTGTTATTAAATTTACTTAAATTTTGTCAAATTAAAACACTATTCTTCTTTTCTTCACAAAAAAAGCTAGCAAAATAGAGGATGAAAGAAAAACTATATAGTATGTCTAATAAAATAAGTAGTTAAACACATAAAATAATATTTTTTAATCTATATAACTAATAATAAAATATCTTCATGTATAGTAATTCTATATAAATTTCGAGTGTATATATATATATATATATATATATATATATATATATATATATATATATATATATATATATATATATATATTTCGAGTGTAGTACAAAAAAAATAATATGTATTTTTTATTAAATTTTCAATAATTGATGATATCCCTTATAAACATATAAAGTTGAAATTTTAATTTAAATTTAAATTTTGAATTTTGAAATTAAAAATTTAAGGAGGTTTGTATTTATACCACAAAACTTTTATTTATTTACAGATTTAACCCAAAATTTTGTACACATGTATGTACTATATTAGTATCTAAATATATATTTTAAATAAAAAAAATATTTAATGATATTTTATATGATTTAAAAATAAAATGATAATGAAAAAATAAATAAAAATATTTTGGTGTTAAATATATAAATAAATAAAAAATCAGTGTATTTCAAAATTTTCAATAATTCTTTAAAAAATTGGAAAAAGTTCCATATTCCTCTATTTGTTCGTTAAGTGTGGGCATCTATGCGAGTTACCCTTACTCATTTCCGCCGCCACCTCTGCCGTGAATCGTTGGGTTTGGAATTGTATGGAACTCGTGAGTGTTTCAGAGTAGAAAAAAATTTAAATCAGCTGGCATAACAATAATAATAATAATAACAGAATGTCGTTAGCAGACTAGCTTTAATAAATATAAAAAATTTTAAAAACCATTTTTTAAAAAATAGAGATTGAAAGAGATAAATATTATATATTATTATAAATATTTTAGTTTTTTATATTTCTGCATTTAAATATTTAAAAAAAAGAGGTTATTAAATTTTGGAATTTAAAATTTTATTTATAATTAATATTATTTGTTATTAATTTATGATTTAAGTAATACATTAAAATTTTTGTTTGTCAATAAAATATTTTTTTGTTATTTTTATTTAATAAATTAGAAATTTATTAAAAAAATTAATTCATTATAAAATTAAAATACTTTTTAGATGAATTGACAGATTATGTTAAATTCGAAATAATTTATGACTTAATAAGTGAAAATGGAAAATAAATTCAGGTAAATTAAAAAAAATAATAAACAGATGAACATATACAAAGAAAATGAAAAATAATTTAATTTTCTATGAATTTTTTTAAAAAAGTTAAAGGAAAAAGGAATCGTTGGGTAGTTGAGCCACTGACCACTGCTATGGGCTATTGCAGGGTTTCACAGCGGACATATTATTTTGTGGGGATATTGAACGTCGTTTGGAGGTGAATCAGAATGCATCACGTCACCTTTTTGCTCAATAGCGGTGCTGGGTACTGCTGTGTACCGGGTGTTGTGGCGCATTTCTGATTGGCTTCTAACCGTTTGTTGTTCGCACATAATAATTTCTCTCAACAACAACTCGCTTAGGGTAAAAAAAATTAAAAGTATAAGTCACGCACGTGTTAAGGCAGCAGTTGAGAAGTTAGTGAAACAGGCATGCAAGCAAGATGATAGAAAGGAAAATAGGAAGAAGGTAAAACAACTTTTACTATTTTAGTAATCCATCCTTACGACAAGCTGCTGCAGTAATGCTGATATATAAGCCTGGTCAGTTACAATTTTATGGTCACAATGAATGAGACAGTAATCACACGGTTGTGATTAAAAAAAGCTCCTTTACATAGCAGATAATATGGAATAGGTAGTGTAAAAGCAAGCCGTTTTATGCATAAGTTGTTTTACTTATCAGGTTTGCTTATCAGCCCCGGCCCCTCAAGTTAATAGATGATGACCCAATTGTTAACTTGTTTCGTAGAGTAGCAAAACAGACAATAGTGAGAGGCTTCGTAAAGATATCAGCAGGTTGATCTTTAGTTAAAATATGATGATCTGAAATATATTGTGAGCGAATGCATTCGCGAATGAAATGAAAATCAATCTTAATGTGCTTAGTTCGAGCATGAAAAATGGGATTATTTGCTAGAGCAAGAGCTGAGACATTGTCGCAGTAAAGTTTGGTTGGTGCTGTAAGTGACACCTGAAATTCATTAAGTAGGCGACGAAGCTAAATAAGATCGCAAGCGGATGTTGACAATGCTTTATACTCAGCTTCAGTTGATGATCGAGCAACTGAAGTCTGTTTCTTGACCATCCATGAGATTATTGTGGTTCCGAGAAAGGCACAATAATTTGTGATAGAACGACGATCAGTTTTATCGAAAGCCCAATCAGAATCTGCGAAGGCTGTCAGTTGAAAATTGGATCTAGTAATTGGTAAGCCAAGATGAAGAGAACCTTGGGCATAACGAAGCACACGTTTGAGAAGCTGAAAATGTATTGTTTGGGGCTTATGCATGTGTTGATAGAGATGATTGACAACAAACAACAAGTTGGGATGAGTAATCGTTAAGTATTGGAGAGAACCAACAAGTTGTTGATAGAACTCTGGTCAGGAATAAGGTGCACTATCAGGTACAACATTTGGTAGCTTAGATGGCAAGGGAGTATGCACCGGTTTATAGTCTTCCATTGATGCTTTGCTGAGAATTTCCTTTGCATAAGTGGATTGATTGAGGTGAATGACGTAATATGTGTAGACAGCTTGCAGACCGAGGAATTGATTAAGTCGGCCAAGGTTTCTCATAGAGAAATGAGACTGAAGTGCAGTAATTAGTTGCTCAATTGTTGTTTGTGTATTTCTGATAAACAGTATGTTGTTGACATACACTAAGATGTATAATTGAATGGTCTCTTGATGAAACAAGAGGAGAGAAGGATATGCAGTACTTATTTTGAAGCCATAATTAATGAGATAAACAGAGATGTAACAAACCACTATCTTGGCGATTGTTTTAGACCATAAATAGCTTTTCGTAATATGCAAACATGATGCGGAAATTGAGGATCAACAAAGCCCGCTGGTTGTTTCATAAAAATTGTCTCATTTAAAACTCCATGTAAGAAGGCATTAGAGACGTCTAACTGCACAATTGGACAATTATGCATAACAACAATAGTTAGCAAGATGTGAATATTGGCAAATTTTGCAACTGGGCTGAAAGTCTCATGGTAGTTTAGGCCATGCTCTTGCTTAAATCCTTGCGCTACAAGTCGTGCTTTGTAACGAGCAATTGATCAATATGAGTTATACTTTATTTTGAATAGCCATTTGCAACCGAGGATATTTTGATTGAGATTATATGGTACTAATTCCTAAGTACCTTAATTTTGTAAAGCTTCAAATTCATTGCTCATAGCTTCTCACCAAACAAGATATTTAGAAGCTTGTGTAAACCCTGTAGGTTTAGTTGGTATAACTATGTGCTCAAGGTCAAGAACCTATTTTGGTTTAAGCTTGCCTATTTGAGCTTGGGTGAGCATTGGATGCTTCGCGTGACAAGCAAAGGTTGCTGAAAATCTGGCTGGAGCATGGGAGTAGGATGAGATTCAGCGCAATAGATGATGTTTGATCTAGTGAATCTTGAGGTATAGAGGTTTGATTGGTTGGAGTTGTGGGAGAATGAAGTGGATATTGTATAACTGAGATAGGTATTGAGGTGGATAGAGTGCTATGTTCGGTAGGTGGGGAAATTAGTTTGTATAAGAGTTGAGTATGAAATGGAAAGATATTTTCATAAAAATGAACATGTTGTGCCAATTTGGAGGTTTAGAAGTCAAAATAGCAATAGCCTTTAGTATTTTCGACGTATTCGAGAAAGACACTTGGTTGAGATCGAAGAGAGAACTTGTGTGATAGATGAGTGGGAAGCCATGGATACCCTAAGCATCTAAAAGTCCTAAGTAGAGAGTAATAAGGTTGACGATATAAGAGACATTCGTAGGGAGATTTATGATGAGTGGAGGAGGAGAAAAGTCAGTTAACTAGATACACTGTAGTAAGTAGAGCATCAACCCAAAAATTTTGTGGTAAATTAGCATCAAGTAGTAAGGCTCGAATGGTTTCAATATTATGACGGTGTTCTGTTTAGATACCCCATTTTGTTGGTGGTATAAGGGCAAGTAGTTTGATGCATGATGCCAAAATTCTTGAGATTATTTTGAAATGTGAAATTAACATATTCTCCTCCACGATCAGTTCTAAGAGTTTTAACGGGTCTTTGAAATTGATTTTCAACAAATTTCTTGAAAGTTAAAAATGTTGAACAAACATCTAATTTGAATGTAATGGAAAAACCTATGTATAGCGGCTAAAATCATCCACGAAAATAACATAATAACGATACAATTGCATAGAGGTAATTTGGGAAGAGCCCCATACATAACTGTGAATAATTTCTAAACATTTTGTGGTTTTAATGGAAGACAATGAAAATGGTAAACAACTACATTTTGCATGAGCACATGGACTACAATGATAAGTATGTTTAACAGTAGAATAATTTGAGAAAATTATGGGTATGAATTGTTGGATGGAAGTAGATGGATGTCCTAGCCTTCGACGCCACACAGAGAATGGAGAAGTAGATAAAACTAATGTTGTTGTAGGTGTACTAGTAGGTTTGTATGAGGCTGGTAAGTGAGAATTAATTGGATATAGTCTATGATGATTGGATCCACGAAGAAGAGTCTTATTGGTTTGGGAGTCCTTTATGATAAAGTCATTAGAATCAAGTAGGAAAAACCAGAGATTATCAATAGTAAGTTTATGTATAGAAAGGAGGTTATGAGATAGATGTGGAACATGAAGAATTTTGGCTAAATGAAGCTTACTGTGAGGTGTGGGTAGCAATCCTTGTCCTATATAGGCAATTTGAAGATGTTGTCCATTCCTAACTTGAACATGAGATGCTCCAGTATATGGTTGAATATGTTGTAGCTGAGATGGATTGGAGGTTAAGTGCTCGGTTGCTCCGGAATCCAAAAACCATTATGCAGTGTTTGAATTATCTGTGGTGATATAAGCCTGAGGAGAGTTGTTATACGTTGTATCATGCCGATACCAGTAGTTAACAAAAGAATGTCCTAATTTCCCATAGATTTGACATTTAATATTTGAATGTGGTCATCTGCCTCCTCGGTTTGAACCAAAAATAGAAGTGCCAGGAGATGATCGACAAGACGAGCTACGGACCAGGAAATGATCAACCTGGGAATGATCCACGGGTTCTACCTCACGCATGACCATGAAACAAACCTCTAGTTGCAATGAGAGCAAAATTAGGATCAGAAATAGAGGAAGTAAAGGATTCACGACTGTTGTCTGCATTCAGGTGAAGTTCTTTACTATAGAGTAGAGAATAGAAAACATCAAGTGAATCACTATTTTAAATGACTGATATGTAGCCGACAAGCCATTTAAGGTATAATGAATAATTGTTTGATAGAAAAATATTAATTTTCTTTGGGAAAAATTAATTTTTTTAAAATTTTAAAATTGAACGCGTCATTAGGAATAATATAACACCTCGGGAGGTGAACGTATATTTCTCTAATGGGTTCAAATTACAAAATTTAAATTCATCCTGATTATCGTAGTCAAACTCCAGAAAGAATCACATATGACCTCGGAGGGTCAACATTAAATTTGATCGAGTGTTTGACTATAATGATTAGGATAGGAGATCATTAATGTCATAATCAAAATAATGATAATAAAGCAATATATCTTCCTGAAAAAAAGAGGATATTGTCTATTATCGATTATTTCAATAAGACGATAACGATCACCATTTTTGTATTTCCTGAAGAAAATTAATTAAGGTTTTGAAAAATTGATTTTTGAAAATCTGGTCTGGGTTTCTAAATCTCCTACGAGCGCAAGCCCTCGTAGTTAATTACATCGTATGAAATCGGAGTTTCCTACGAATACTCTCGTTTAAAATAGTGATAGAAATTTTATTTATATTTTCAAAGTTTGATGTAAAAGGAGGTAAGGGTTTGAATTTTCAATCGGGATTGGTTCAAGTTTGAACACTTTTTTTTTTAATTCAAAGGAAGAAGGGTAGGAGTTGTTTTGAGATTCTGAATTACTTCAGAAACACCTCAACTTATCTTAAATATTGGGCTTGAATTTGATTGAAAAAGATGTTTAATTTGAATGATCAATTTTATTATAAAATTGTGATTCAATTCTAGGAGGTTGAGGACTTATAGCCAAAGCTGGCCTCAGAACCTAAGTCTAAATGGGGTACTGAAAATTAGTAACATGAACCTAGATAATGCAATACAAATCTGGACTTACCCTGACTTGGATTGGGGAGCCAACTAAACCACCTAAAGCGCTTTAAAATCATGAGTCCAATATTTTAATGTTGAGTGATAGGGACGTTACTTAAGATAGGTTTTCGAGAAAAGGGCTGACATCTACAGTAGATCCTAATTGGCCATTTGACTTATGTTGGCTGTTTAATATCTGAATAAATGCAATTAAAGATTAGGCTCTTTTAAGTTAGTTACTAATGCAATGCATGCTAATTGACTCGATTAAATACTTAAATCAAATATGAAGCAGTTTTAAAAAGGCTTAAAAATAGATTTTATCCTAATGATACATAGATCCCCTTGACAGAACTACACCCTCATAGGCCATGTGGTCTGCCAGAACTCGCAGGCTGGGAGGTGCCTAACAAATGGAAAGAAAATGCATCAATTATGAAATGAGAACTCCCGGCAATCCCGGACTTACTTCTTAAATTCGTTAAAGTTTCTAGGTTAGCTTAAATTTTTTTTATTTTAATTAAAGTAGAAAATTTTTTAACGGGTCCTTATGAGCCTACAAGCGACTTCTAGGCTAAAACAAACATGACATGCAAGTAAAAAGACTAGAAAAATAGGTAGTTCTACTACACAATCAATTAAATAAATCAATTAAATTAAATGCTCAAATTGAATGTCCATGTGGCAAGTGCCACTTAATATTATAAATCAATGTCTTCATAAAAGTAAAGTGGCCGAGCACCTTTGACAACAACTCAGATTTCTAATTCTAAGACTCAAGTGACTTTGAGAATGGGTCTTCTAGTTATCTACTTCTTCGTCCTTCTGCTGCTCATTGGATTATCGGGTTTGGATATCCAAATGAAAAGAAACTCCCCCTTGGATGGGGTGTTATCTTTCCTCTTTGGATATTTAAAGTCATCCTAATTTGGATCTCCAAATGGAAAAGAACTGTCCCCTAAGGGATGTTCCTTCCTCTTTGGATCCCAAATTGGATGCTTATAATCCCAATTCTCAAAACACTTAACAGTATAACTCAAATCAAATCAAATTTACATTAATCAAAATTGAAAAATCTAGACTCGATCATGTAGGATTATCCTAATAATCAGTAATTATATATAATTCCAAGCAGTTATAATTAATCTTAAGCAATTAATATTTGAAATATAAAATGCTCAATCACTCACAACATAAAGTGCAGGAAATAAATAAATAATCAATCAATTATAAGCTAGCAACCAACATGTAGTGAAAAATCACGAAAAATATAGCACACAACTACATAAAAGTAAACACCTGCCTAGCCTAAAACTAGAGTTGGTTGTCTAGCAAACCATCTAAAGTATGTGTAAAAGGCTGTATGGTTTGGATATGTCCTATATAGGATATTTGATTGAAGTTGATTGATGTTCTAGTTGGTTGAAGGGCTTAATGGAATATTTAAGTTTGAGTTTAAGTATTAATGATTTAAAGTTGATTTTAACATTGATTTTAAATATTTGTTGGATACGACCTTTATTTATCACCGAGACCGTGAAGTTTATTTCACCTTCTTTGGGGTTAAGCTAATAGCCTTGTAGGCCTAAGTTACCTAGTGGCACCCGATATAATTAAGTGACTCAAGTTAATTAATATTTGAAAGTTGATGAATTTTAATTAAGATTGGTTGATTATAGGTTTTAAGGTTAATTAAAGACTTCTAGAGTTTTAAAATGATTTTTGAATTTTAGGAATTTTCTAGATTATTTTAATCATTTAATTAAGGGGTCAAAAATTAACTTTTTAATTAAGAGTGATTTATGGAAAGTTAGTATTTTATTAAAATATTATACCTTAAGATGAGTTGTTAAACAACTAAATTTGCTGGATTTGGATTTTTCTACATTTAGTTCTATTGGTTTGAAGATTTGACTTGATTTTGACTTAAGTTTGACCGATTTGTTGACTTTTTGACTTTGATTGATTTTTAAAGGTTTAAATTTTTTAATAAATATTAGAATTATTATAAATTGAATGCCTTTGATTTTGTTCAATTTTCATCTTTCTAGAATTAGTTATGATTTTTCAAAGTTTAAGTATTTATTATAATTTTTAAAATTGTTTAATTAAATGGGTTTTAATGATTTTGCACCAAATAAACTCCAAACTACTTTAAATCAACTCCAAAGGTCAGGAATGACCTAAAGAGAGATTCCCAAGTGTTCAAAATTTTTTTGGAATTTTTAATTATTTTAATTAATTAAATTAATTAAATATTAAATTTTAATTAAAGTTAAATTAAGTTCAGATTTGCTGTCAAATTAAATTGGCTTTAATTTTTATTTATTAAAGATTTAATTTTGGTCAGTTTGAGGTATTATTTGTATTTTTCGGGTTTAAATTTAATTTATTATAAATTTTGAAAGTTTTGAAGCTTAATTAGGGTGTTAATATTTACTTATTTAATTTTCTGTCCTAATGAGCTTCAAATTGGGTGAAATTTGAACCTAAGGTGTAAATTATCACTAAATTTAATGTTCTCAAGTTTCACCCCTATTAGATATGTGTAGAATTTCCTAGGATTTTTCTAAGTTGACTAGACATTATCCTTAATTATTATTCCTAGGTGGTTTTAAATCTCTGTTCATCTAACCCTTACACTAAATTACACATACCAAAGAAAAATACAAGCTTAGTTCTAAGTGGTGTGTGAATTATAAATTTTCAAAGTTTTGGGTCGAAATTTGACCAAAAATTTTGAAAATTGAATCACCAGAATCTAGCCATCAAAATGAGTTACAATTTTTATGGGATATGGGTAGCATAACATAGTGTACCCTATCGAAATTTGAGAACAATCAAATCACTTGATTGAGAGTTATCAAAGAAATTCAATTTTCATTAAAACATTAACAACTCTATATATAGTGATCAAATTTAGTCAAAATAAATTTTAAAATAAGCTTGGGCTCAAGACGGTTCCAATGAGCCCAAAATCATTAAATTTAGACATAAAATGAATTTTTGGTACATTTTTAAAGTTCTGGGCATTTAAAATGATTTTTAATCATTGGATGGCGGCAGCAATGATTGCGCCACCGCCATGGCATTCTGACACGTGTCAGACACGTGGAGTGCATTAGCGTGCCACTTAAACACGTTAGACGGTCAGATTGACCGTCCGATTCACTGCGGCTTGATCCGGCGGCTAAGATCGTACCACGTCGCCACTCTCCTTTGCAAATGACCAGAGTTCGAATACTATGAGGGTCACGTGGTCTGAACTGGATGTTGTGGCAGCCTATGAGCCATACGATCGCGCAGAAGGAGCGATCGAACAGCTCTGATTGAACCAAAGCCACTCTAGTTCAAAATGAACTAGAAAATTCAAATGCCCATAACTTTCAATCCGATCGTTCAAATTTGATGAAATTTGAAACGTGGTATCTAGATATCCTAATATATCAATCCATGGAGTTTCAAGGCTTCATGTATTGAGATTTTGGAGATGTCAAGGTTTGATTTCAGAACTTAAAATGCTAATAACTTTCTAACCTGCGGTTGGATTTTGAAGAACTTAGGTTCGTTGGAAATCTGCTAAGATCATCTTCAACTTTGTAGAAGAACTTGAGACTTAATTTTTAACTGTATTAGAAGTTATGCTAGAAACTCCTCTTTCTCTCTCTAGATTCATCTCTCTTCACCAAATAAGGCTTTAGAGGCTAGATTTTGGTGGGGAGAAGCATGGGATAGCTGAGGAAATTGTTGGAGAAGCTCTTAGAAAATATAGGAAAGCTAGAGGAGTTCTGGAGGAGAAGAATTAAGTAAGAGAGGGTTAGGGTTTGAATGAGGGCTCATTTCAAGGTTTTGCCCTATTCAAGTCTCTCCGGCTTGGATGGAGGGCTAAGATCACTTGCCTGAACTCCTAGATGGATGCCATCTGTCCAAGAAGATGTTGGGAGCAGGAGCCAAGGACAAGGGAAGGACATCCTAGGTGGAAAGCTCTTTTAGTCCCCACATGGGGATGTGGAGTGATTGGAGCCATTTGATCTTGATCTAAGGGTTGAGATTAGGCTTAGGAAGGTTCTAGAGCCTACTCTAGTTGCTGGAAGGATTTGATCTGAAATGGATTAGCTTAGGCTTGAGGATTTAACCATTTTAAGAGGTTTTAATGACTTGTTGACTAGTTTGACTGGTCAACAGTCAACTTGGGTGCCATGGTGGCACATGGGAGTGTTGAGTGCTGCTTGGATAAGTCTTGAAGGCTTGATTGAGGATACACGAAGGCTCAATTAAAGCCATGGGTATTTGACCAAGTATATAAGTTAACTTGGTCCAATAGGTTAAGGCTTGACTCAAAATGGATCTAAAAATATTCCATGCATCAAATGAAATGGATTTGAGGGGTCAAGTTAATGTTTTGAATGAATGTAATGAATATGTTCAAATGGGTCAAGTTTGACCAAGTTCAAGCTTAGTTGACCAAGTCAACAACTAAACGGGCCAGGAATCCAATCAAATCCAAACTGTTGGGGAATATGATCATAAGAGCTTTAATGGGTTTGATATTGATATTTGAAGCTTTCTAGAGGTGGTTTGAGGGTCAAAAGGGTTTAAATGGTCAAAATGACTATTTAAGCCCTTAAGGGGCCATTGGGTCAACCAAGGTTGACTCGGTCAACCAAGTTGACCCAGGGGCTGGTTCTGGTCTGGATAGGTTTGAAATGATATTTGGAGACCATTGGAGGTGTCCCCTAGGTCTGGGGTGGTCAATTCAGTCAAAATGACTGTTTAGACCCTAAAGGGTATTTTAGCCAAAATAGGCTGACCTAGTCAACTAGGCTCGACCAGGGTCTGTTCTTGAGTCCATTGTACTCCTAATGATGGTTAGGATGCATTAGAAGAGGTTCTGGGATTTGATTTGAAGAGGCTATATTGAAGTTTATGAAAACTCCAAAATTGCCCTTAAGCGGCATTTTGGTCATTTTGACCCCTAGTCAACTAGGGGTAAAAATGGGTCCACCAAAATGCAGTTTGATGTTCAACAGGTCAGGATTAAGATTCTGAATGTGATTAGAGGCTTTGGAGAAAGCTCTAAGGTTAAGATCCACTAGGTGGCAAGTCTAGTGGTATAAACCATAAATATTTGAAGGTATTATAGCCTTTGGATTTCAATTCAATTTTTGAGGTTAGAGACCTCAAAATGGCCTCAAATTTATAGGGTTACCTCTAGAGACATGTCCTATCAATGTGAAATTAATAGAATCTGAATCAAAGGTAATTTGATTAGGTTTTGAAGTGTTTGAAAATTCACTAGAAAAGGTTTTCAAGGTAGGGCCTTTAAACTTTGGATTTGAGTTTGGATGATCTAAGATCTAGGTAGATCATAGGGCTTGAAATCTAGGAGAATCCTAGAGTCTAGAAGTCCTAGGGTTTGGAGTAAAGAAGAATCCTAGGGACTAGAGTAGATCCTTAGGTCTGGAGTCTAGAAGGATCCTAGGACCTAGAATAGATCATACAGTCTAGATTTGTTTGGAAGAATCTTAGGGTCTAGAGTAGATCCTAAAGACTGAATTCTAGGAGGATCCTAGAGTCTAGATTGTTTTAGAGGCTAGACTATTTAGGGTCAGGATTAATCTAGAGTCTGGGTGGGTCCCTAGTGATCTCATACAAAAATAAGATCAACAATAATGTCTTCAATATAAATGGAAGACCCAACAGAAGTGATTGCATCTATCTTGTTCTTAATGTCGGAGAGATATTCGAACATGGTTTTATCACCAAGTTGTAATTGATGCAGTTCGCCTTTTAGTTGAAGAAGCCTGGAACGACTAGAAGACTGCACGCGGCATTCAAGAGTTACCCAAATCTCATGAGTGGAGTTGAGATTTAATACATAGGGTAACAATGAGGGGGAAACCGTAGAATAAATGGCAGAAGATAGGTGCTGATCAATGAGCATCCAAGTAGTTTGGCGCCATTAGTTGTCTGAATCTGTTTCGCCGGCTGAAAAGTAGAACCTATAAGATGTCCTTCAAAGTTGTTTACAGTGAAGAGTTTTATGAGTTGAAACTTCCATATGAGATGGTTCTCAGAGGTTAATTGAATTGTAACCATCTTTTTCACATTTGACATGAAAAATTTGAGTTGAGAGGGAATAGTAATCTCAGCAGCGGGCGAAGAGGAGTCGGAAGCTTCCACTGCTGTGGTAGTTGACCAATCAGCCATTAGAGATGAAAAAGGAAAGAACACAGTTTTGCTAGAGCTCTGATATCATGGAGACGTCCACTAGATTGAGCCTGCAAGTTAGTGAAACAGGAAAGCAAGCAAGATGATAGAAAGGAAAATAGGAAGAAGGTAAAATAGCTTTTTCTATTTTAGTTATCCATCCTTACGACAAGCTGCTACAGTAATGCTGATATATAAGCCTGGTCAGTTACAATGCTATGGTCACGATGAATGAGACAGTGATCACACGGTTGTGATTAAAAGAGCTCTTGCCATATAGCAGAGAATATGGAAGAGGTAGTGTAAAAACAAGCTGTTTTATGCATAAGTTGTTTTACTTATTAGGTTTGCTTATCAAAACTTATGGCGTCAAGTATGAGTGTTGCTGATGAAGCCAGTCTGAGCACACTTGCACTTACTGGGTACTCTCTGCCTTAGACAAGCGGAGTCCCAGCCGGAACCCATGGTGATGGTGGTCGGCATCGCTCTGAATAAGGGGCAGAAACACGATGACTGCTGGAAGGGCATGCTTATGCTTGGTCTACACTATCGATTCCTTATAGATACGGAAGCAAAGTGGCTTCAACGGGCCTTGAAGAGGATTTTGGGGTCGGAGGCTGTGGTCGTATTTGTTGGAAATTGAGGAAGTTCTCGAGGACAATTAGACTATATATTGATGCTAACGGCAGTAATGGTGGTCGGAGGGGTGGGGATTGTTCCGGCAAAAGCATCAATATCTTGGCTACTAAAATATAATAACAGTACCTTCTCACATTTGCTTTATTTAATCAAGATTGCATGCCTTCATAAAGAAGCACTTTTAGTTTCTTAAACAGGTTTTCTTTGTCAATTTTCTCTTCCTGTAATTCCTTTTTTATTGTTAGTTACACGGAAACTAGACGAGATGCTTGCCTTCGGTTGATGAAACAGAGACTATCGACGATTCTCAGCTACTGCTTAATATATCTTATCATCTAATATTTGAATGGTACAGATATCCCGCTATATCTCTTGTTATTATTCCCAATTGCATAAGAATGGGAAAACCATTTTATGAGATATTACATTTATACTTTGCTACGTACTATTTATAACTGTGAAGTTATTAATACTTCTATTAGCTAGAAGTTTGGCATAATGTGTCTTTTTTATATAATTTAACTGTTTTTGCTTGACCTTAACTCTTGCAGGCTAGGTAGATTAAATGATTTTGCCTTATTCTCTTTTTTGAATGAAAACTTTTAGCAATTTTTTCCCTTGAGAGATGGGCCATTTGGGTCACTTGACCCCATTGTTCGCTTCGACGATCCTCTCCACCAAGAAAAGTCCGAGGTTTGTCGTTTCCCCCGAGCACCAATTTTGGTTGAGAGTTGGGGTTGAAGGGCTTCTTTACTTTGTTTTCACTATAAGCGGGATGCTTTCCTTTGTCATGTTGAATGCTACTCACATTTCTCTGTTGTAGTTAAGAGAAGCTGCATGCACTTTGCCTCTTCTAGGTTCTGGAACTTCCCTTAATTTTAATTTATTAGAGTGATCTTTAAATTTTAAATATTTAATTTTTCGAACTTTGCTCCTTAATCCAGTAACTCCTAGAATATTGTAATGGAGGCCATGCATAGATATGACATCATCTTATCTTCGATATTGCTAATCAATAATTTGATTGCATGCTCCTTTTCTAGTTGTTGTTCACACTTCATATTCAAATTTTGCCAACAAGTAATAATATATTTGATTACTGAATTATCCCATCATTTTTTTCTCCAAGGCAAGATTAGCTATCACAACCCACTCGATATGACCCACTGAGAGACAAGTCATACCGTACTGAAATTGGGATAGGTCACCCTAAGATTTAAGTTTCGATGGGCTATTTAGATATCTCCTTTAATTTATGTGCAGACCACAAAGCTTCCGATTAACTTCAATATACATAACGAAATATACAAATTTTTCTTTTCTTTTCATTTATTACAAAATGATGGGACATGTTAAATAGAAGATAATGTTAAGCAATTTTATGATATATAAACTAAAAATTTTGTAAGACAAGAAAAAAATAGACCATAAGCAATATTGTTAACCAATCCATAAATTTCATCCTTTTTTCTTTATAATTTGGTTCAGTAGAATAACTGTGTTTAAAGTTACTAAAAAAAATATCTTAAACATTTTCAAAAACTTTATATGACAAAATTATAACATATTTTCAACGCTTTTTTTAACATATCAATTTAAACAATAGATAAAATAATCAAACCTAAAATAAAATTCAAAATAAAAAGCTATAATTTATTTTGCCTCCTTTTTTGCTCCTTCCAACAATTCCATCATAAGTTTTCCCATCGAAAATAATAGTTGTAAAATTTTTTGGAGGAAGTCCATCATGTTGAGTGGTGGTTTATGTTGGCTTATCTTTCTTCAGTTTAGCTCCATACTCATTGAGGATCAATTTGAAAAATGCAGGGTCATGTCAAGTAGAAGATAATGTTAAGTAATTTTATGATATCTAAACTAAAGATTTTGGGAGAGAAAAAAAAAAAAAAATAGACCATTAGAAATGTTGTTAACGAGACCTCGGGAACGCGACTGGAGGTGGCGACCTTCTCTTACTAGAGGCGACGAGTAGAGGCAACCGACGACGGCTAACGGTGTAAGTTCGTCGGCAAAAGTTGGCGAGGGTCCAGTCGTGTTCGGGGTAGCTCTCGGAAGCGAGCGAAACTAATCGAAGGAAGAGGGAACAAATGAGAAGAAATACAGTGGAGGGGTCGAAATAGGGCCCTTTCTGTCAAATTTTCAAGTGGATTATTCGTCGGTCATATTACCAGCAGGTAATACGTTAGTAACTATTCTTTGAGTTTAAGTAAGCCGGTGCAATTTACGACGGTAATTCCATCAATAATAACCGGCAAAAATTGCGCCCAAATATTTTATATACCGATGAACAAACCGGCGAAACATGCATCGGTACTCTAACTACAAAAATGTTGTCGGAAATTGCATCGTTAATTTACCGATGCATATTCCGCCAATTTGTTAGCCGCTTTTTTTGACATATGTATATCCGCTAGAAAGTCTGACGATAATGACAAATTTTTCTGTAGTGCCAATTCATAAAGTTTATCCTTTTTTTCTTTATAATTTTGGTCATTACAAAAATTGTGTTTGAATTTACCAAAAAATTTCCCAAATATTTTGAAAGCTTAATATAGCATAATTTTATTATTTTTTTAACAGATCAATTCAGACAATAGATAAAAAAAAATCAAATCTAAAATTAATTCCAAACTAACAAAGGTTGCATTTTGTTTCACCTCCTTTTTGGATCCTTCCAACAAATCCATCATAAGTTTTCCCATAAAAAATAATAGTTGTAAAAAATATTGGAGTAAGTTCATCTTGTTGAGTGGTGGTACATGTTGGTTTGTCTTTCTTTAGCTTACCTCCATACTAATTGAGAATCAATTTGTAAATTGATGGGTCTTATTAAGTAGAAGATAATATTAAATAATTTTATGATATTTAAATTAAAGATTTTGGAAAACAAGAAAAAAAAATAGATCATTAGCAATATTGTTCACCAATTCATAAAGTTTATCATTTCTTCTTTAAAATTTTGGTCATTACAATAACTGTGTTTGAATTTGCTAAAAAAATATCCAAACATTTTCAAAAACTTGATATGACAAAATTTTAACATATTCGTAATACTTTTTTTAAAAGATCACTTCATGCAATAGATAAAATAATCAAAGCAAAAGTAAAATCCAAAATAAGAAAGGTTGTATTTTATTTTGCCTCCTCCCAACAAATCCATCAAAAGTTTTTCCAGTGAAAAATAACAGTTGTAAAAAATATTGAAGGAAATACATCTTGTTGAGTGTTTGTATATGTTGTCTTATCTTTCTTCAGCTTAGCTACATACTCGTTGATGATCAATTTGCAAAATATTGGATCTTGTTAAGTAGAAGACAATGTTAAACAGTTTTATGATATCTAAACTAAAGATTTTGAGAAACAAGAAAACAAATAGACCATTAGCAATATTGTTCAACAATTCATAAAGTTCAACTTTTTTTCTTTATAATTTTGTTCAATATAATAATTGTGTTTCAATTTGTTAAAAAAATATCTCAAACATCCTCAGAAGCTTGATATGACAAAATTATAACATATTTTCAACACTTTTTTTAATAGATCAATTCAGGCAATAGATAAAATAATCAAACCAAAAATAAAATTCAAAATAACAAATGTTGTATTTTATTATTGCTTCTTTTTGGCTTCTTCAAACAAATTCATCATAAGTTTTACCATAAAAAAAAAATAGTTGTAAAAAAAAATTTGAGGAAGTCCATCTTATTTAGTGGTGGCATAAGTTGGTCTGTCTTTCTTTAGTTTAGCTCCAAACTCATTTAGTCTTATTAAGAAGAATGCAATGTTAAGCAATTTTATATTTTCTAAACTAAAAATTTTTAAAAAATAAGAGAAAAATAGACCATTAGCAATATTATTCACCAATTCATAAAGTTCATCATTCTTATTTATAATTTGGATCATTTCAATAAATGTGCTTGAATTTGCTAAAAAAATATTCCAAATATTTTCAAAAGCTTATTATGACAAAATTATAACATATTTTCAAAATGTTTTTTAACAAATCAACTTAGGCAATAGATAAAATAATCAAACATAAAACAAAATCCAAAATAACAAAGTCTGTATTTTATTTTGCCTCATTTTTTGCTCCTAACAAATCCATCATAAATTTTCCCATCGAAAATAATATTTGTAAAAAATATTGGAGGAAGTTTATCTTGTTGAGTGGTGATATATGTTGGCCTATCTTTCTTTGGCTTGGCTCCATACTCATTGAGAATCAATTTGCAAAATGATAGATCATATTAATTAAGTAGAAGGCAATGTTAAACAATTTTATGATCTCTAAACTAAAGATTTTAGGAGATAAGAAAAAAAAAAGACCATTAAAAATATTGTTAACCAATTCATAAAGTTCATCATTTCTTCTTTATAACATTGGTCATTATAATAATTGTGTTTCAATTTGTTTAAAAAAAAAATTCCCAAACATTTTCAAAAGCTTGGTATGATAAAATTTTAACATATTTGCAATATTTTTTAAAAAAATCAATTCATGCAACAAACAAAATAATCAAATGTAAAATAAAATCCAAAATAATAAAGGCTATATTTTATTTTGCCTCCCTTTTGGCTCCTTCCAACAAATCCATTAAAAAGTTTCTCATCGAAAATAATAGTTGTAAAAAATATTAGAGGAAGTCCATCTTTTTATTTTATATATATATATATATATATATATATATATATATATATATATATATATATATATATATATATATATATATATATATATATATATATAATTTTATCACTATTATAAAAATGGAATAAATATAGAACAAATATGAAAAAGAGTTGAGGGTTTTTTTTTTAATAAAAAATTCGAGTTTTTCTCAAAGAATTGTAATTCACGAACTCTTATTGATTGTATATGCTACTATTTTTCTTACAGTTATTTTCATATATAGTTTCTATATTGACTTTATTGCTAAAACTGACAGAACAATAAAAAGTGGCTAGTAATCCTTTTTAACATAATCGTAAATTATGTTAGTGCAGAAACCAAAAGTAGAGGAGAATATGTTTAATAAGTTATCCTTTAGCTCACCATAGTGCTCTGCATCAAGATTTGAAGATTTATAGGTAATTTAAAATGGTTATATATAACACATTTTTTTCGAAATATATTCTTAATATTTATTTTTCTAAAATAAAATATATTTTATACATAAATTTTAATATAATTTAAATAAAAATTTTATAAAATAAATATAAATATTTAAATTTTTAATATATAAGTATATAAATTATTTTATTATAAATGTATATATGAAATTTATATTTTATTTCTATTAGAAAAATGGAATAAAATCTTAATCATTCATTTAATCCTTTAGTAGATAATTTTAGTTATTAATTTAACTAAACTCTTATGATCTTAAATGAAAAGGTCTAATTCTCTTTTTAGTGCCTAGTCCAGGCTGTCCATCTAAACATAAAACTAAATCTAATTTGAGTTATCGATCAGGGTAGTAAGTGATTTAATTCGGTTTAATTTTAATAAATTATTCAGCTATTTGTTTCAGAATATAAATTTATTAGCCTGTATAATATTTTAATAATAATTATTATTATTTAAATTAAAATATATAATATTGTTATTTTTCCATTATAATTAAGTTAAATATTTTATGATTAATTAATTTAATACATTAATTTCTATAGTCATCAAATCATAATTATTAATATTGTTTCATTAAAATTAAAATAATTACTATATTTGATACTTCAATGAAAACTGTCCAGCATGAATCTTAAAGCATATTTGAATCCTAAAACTTTAAAAATTAAGAATGCGCTATATGGAGATCAGTTGTTCATCCAAGTAATATTCCTATGTTTTTAATTACTTCAGGCCCTTGATTTTGGCTCATCTATGATGCATTGACATTTCTTCTCAAAGAGGCATGCAATGTCCAATATGTATATGATACAACATGCATCTGACACGCCTACAACACATGTCAGACACGCCAAAAACCTGCTCGATTAAAAAAATATTAAATACAAAATGGACAAGCGTGTCCGACACCCGTGTCAAATACTTTATGAATTTTAAAAAATCTAATTTCTTGTATTTAAATTTTTTATTTATTTGAAATATAAAAACTAAGTTTCTAATTTCATATCCATATTACTAAATCAATCATCAGCACTCAATAACTCATTCATCGAATATTCTCATTTTTATATCTCTTTGGTGGATTACAACTTTGATTTCACAACAATGAACTATGTCATCTCAACATCGATGTCTGACATCGTTATAATATTGATATTTCTAAATTATCTCAACATCAAAGTCTGATATTGCCTTGACATTAATGCTCGACGTTAGCAATTTCTAAACCTATACAGCCTGATAGCTCATCTTTGTCCGACGTCATTTTCACATCGACGTCCAATGCACTTTCAACATCGACGAAAAACACCCTCTTGACATCGATGCCCGATTTTTACTGCTTAACTTCGATGCCCGACTCTCAACAATATTATTGTCTTCCCTTTCGATGCATGATAAACGACATCGATGCCCAACTCTAGACATCTAATATTAATTATTTTAAGAACAAATTCTAATTAAATGACTTATTATTTCTAAATTATTTTTAATATTATATTAATTATATTTTTATATACTATTTTTAAAATATTAAAATTATAATACCATGTCCAACCCATAATATGGTCATATATTTCCAATAATTGACGTGTTCTGTGTCATGTCTCTGCATCATAGGGGCTCATTAGTGTTTAGATTGAGTTATTTTTTATGTTGTTGGGTTCATCTCGAGGTTTTATTTGACTATAAATTTGTTGAAACAAGTGTTCAGACTGTCCTGGTTGTCTATGTTGCTGGTTGATTTTTAGGTAATGAATTATTTGGTATTGCTGGGGGATCTCTTGATCATGGTTCTCTATTTGTTTGTCTTATTAAGTTGTTTTGCTGATTATTCAGATCTTTTGCTAGGTGGTGTCATGACCTAGGAGTTTGGTGGCTTATTTAATTGTGTGGTTTGCTATGGAATTGTTGTATTTCTACTTTTAATAGTGTTTTTATTTGGTTTTGTGGCCTTTAGTTTCTGGGTATCCCTTCTTCGATGGAATGTAATAAGGAGGGTCATTTTGCTAGCAATATTGGTTATGTGGAGTGAGTTTAGGTTGCTGGTGCTTGTTTTTTTCCTGATTACCTGTCAGCTGCTTTCCTTATTAGTTGGATTATGTATTGGTTTTTGACCAGATTAGTCAATCAGGGGTATGGTGTCTTCATCTACATTAGTAGTGAGAGTATTCCGGTTTGTTCTATTTATTATATACATTACCCTTCCAGTCATATTCCCTTCCCATTAGCAACCTAGTAGTTATATCACTACTAAAAAAACATGGTCTTACAAAGCACTTGTTACGCGCGGTTTGAAAACCGCTGTCAAAATAGGGTATTAGCAACGGTTTTAACTATTGGAAATACCATTAGTTTTAACCGATGAAAAAAGTGCCAGTTTAAACCTAACTTCTTAACCTACTGGACGCTCTGATTCGCGAACCTATTATTCTTTTTCTTCTCTCCTCTGTAAGCTTCTCCTCCATGCGGCTGTCCTTCCTCCATGTGTTCACCCCCTTCCCCTTCGTCTCCACTCGATCGATCGGTCGTCCACATCAAAGACCAAGTCCGGTTGACGTCCTCTTGTGTTCAGCTCCTCTGGATCTCGATCCCTGCTCGCGATTGGTTTGTGCCCTAACCTAGGGTTTTTTTATTTTTTCAAATACTTACACATTAGGTTTAACAAATCTCATGTCTTTTATGATGATGACTAAGGAAATGATTTATAGTGGGAAACAACTATGATTAGAATGTGTATGTCTTACAAAGTGTAATGCATTTTGCATTCATGCATTGCCCAAATTGGTTTTGATTAAGAAGTCTTTGTCATGCACCATTAAGGATTCATGGGTGATGTTATTTTTTGGTATTACATGAATTGCATGTCAAGGTAGGTTTAATTATTAATGCTAATCAAGGTCTAAGAGATGAATCAAAGGAATTTGTGCCTTCCATTAGTTCAATGCCTCACATGCATAACATAGACCTTCAAGACATGCAAACATATTACATCTAATTTTGGTCAGTAGAAAAAGTTTATATTTGTTATGTATTTCACACCTCATCTTAGATGTTATTTATATGGTTCATATAAACTTAAAAATTTAGTGTAAAACATAAAAATTGTGAGTATTTAGTATAGATGAATCTATATGTTAACTATGTTGTAAAGCCATTAATGTGAAATTTTTTATCTAAAACTTATTTATTACATTGAATGGAAATATTATTTAAGTAATTATTAACCATTTTGAGTTGATGTTTTGGAAGAATGCAACATGTATTTGGTTTGATTAGCCTAACTATATTTATCATCATGTGGTTCAAGTTTTATAAATGGGTGTCATATTAAGGTTAGATTAGTTTGATGATTAGGATTTGGGTTGTATATGAACAACAATATCTTTTGGGTGTTTTAGAGAACCTATAAGGTTTAGTGGCATGCAATAAATAATTGACTAGAAAATGCAACCATGAGTTTTGAGGAGGTGGAAGCAATGTATCCTAAAATTACTGTTTATAAGGTTGCTAGTAGAAAAAATGACAGTGTAAGGATTTATACCATATTCTTTATGTTTGATGGAGTTGATTGGAATGAAATTTTGGATCAAGTTTTAGTTATAGGTTTTGAAGTTAAATATTTATCTAACACTAATTTATTGACATTGAATGGAAACATTATTTAAGGTCATAAATTGAATAATATTTACAAGTATGATGTTGATAGTATGAGTTAGTTTAATGAGACTTGTTGCATAAAAATTGTATTATATGAGTCATGGTAATGAAATAAAATGTTGTCATTCTAGAATACAAATTCTAAGGAAGGTGACTCATTTCGACCTATTTAGAGTACTACCAAGACTAGAGTATGCTAATTATCACTTATGTGATGTTTATTCGTTATGAATAAAGAATAGATCATAATGCATCGTTCATTACTCATAATTATTTCTTTATTTTGATGTACAAGATGATGAGCTAATTGAGTAATGTTGTTTTCTCATAAACTGTTTGGAAATTATTTTCTCAATTTTGATGGATAAGAGTTGGATAGCAAAATCGAAATGGAGTAGTGATTATATTAAAGGTGTTGAATTTTTTTTTTTGGAATTTGCAACTCAAAGTCAAAGTTCATATTATGAAGCCATGAATTTGCATTTGCTAGTTAGGTTTATTTATTTATTTTTTCATGTTTTCCATATAAGTCAATATGGTGATATGTAAGATTTTTTTTTTTCAAAGCAATGCAAAAGAAAGGGATTTCCAAAAAGTTCATGTTCAATTCATTTAGAGTTTGATTATACAATTGATATTATTAAGACATGGAGGTTTTTTTTACACATGCCATTACTTATTTCCTTGAGAGTATAAATCTAAAGACATGTTATCAAAAATGGAGTAGAGTTGGGGATTTTGATGCAGCCTAACTAAGTCATCTTTTCTTTTCTTGTATAATAGAACACCTTAAGCGAGATTTATGCTAGTTACTATCATTGTCTTCTTATATCTCAGCTTTTGGGTCCTAGGTGAAATTTCTTTTGGAATCTGTAGTAGAAATATCTTCTTTCTACATGATATTTGTAAATTATACTTGATTATGTAGTAAAGTTGCTACTTAGTGAACATGATATTTTTAAAATCATGCTTGATTAGACATTGTGATATGAGAGAGGATCAAAATAATGATCTGAAAATTTTGATATGGTTTATGAACTAACATTCACCATGATATCTTAACTCAAGGATATATGCATTTTGAGTTGTTGTTCATATTATGTAATATCTTATATCACAATTGCATAATAAATTTTTGACTTTATTTAGAAGTAGCACCTAGACATTCTCTTGCATTATGCTTCATTAATTTCTAAAGGGATCAATGATTCCAAAGGATAGGCTTCAACTGGAACCTCTCATTTTAAGGTATCGAATGCTACTTGCTTTAAACGTGTCAAGGGTTATCATTATGTGAGTATTTGGCCTTGACCAAACCTATACATATAGATCGTAAGAATGTGGTTCACTTAAATAAATATACAAATAATTAAGTTAGGTTATGAAGAGCTAAGTAATATCTAAGCTGATGTTTTTCGAGTGCTTTACATGTAGTAATTGCTAAAAAAGAAATGTAAAGACAGCATTAGCTAGCAGTAGTTTTCAGACTACTGCTATTATATATCATCTATGTCTAACAAAAATTTTAATTGCCACTAATATAAACACATTATTTTAAAACAACGATCAATTGTGTGTGTGACAAATATGTATATCAATATATTTTTGTATGTGCCTATTGTTCTTTTATTGCTATATTTATGTTGAACAACTAAACTGCACAAATATGTTTCCTAGAGATACACAGAGAGAATTTTTTGTTACATGCATAGGAAAATTTGCTAAGATGAGCTAATTAGTTTTTTTTTTCCTAAAAAACTATTGGGTAATTATTTTCTCAGTTTTGATGGATAAGAGTTGGATATCAAAACTGAAATGGAGTAGTGATTATACTGAAGGTGATGAGAATTTTTTAGAATTTGCAACTCAAAATTAAAATTCAACAAAAAAAAATTCTATGTCTATACAAATTATGCATTAACAGATATTTTCATTATGTAAAAGATGTCTAGTTCCATTTACTCTCTAAAGGATTTTTCCCCGGGTATGTTGTTTGGAATCAACATGGAGAGGAACATGCTTTTGTAGCTAAAGTTACAAGATAAGAAATAATTAGTGATACTGATAATGTTAATGTAGTACTAATTCAAGAAGAGCAACCAAGACCAAATGATATAGAAGGATTGTATTATAAGGGACACATTCTGTTCAGACAATGTCAATTTAGATCGATATTGAACATAATGAAAGTAACATAGATCTGACAAATGATGGTGACAAAAAATTTCATGATTTATTGCAGGAAGTAGAAGAGGAATTATACAATTGTTGTAAGTCATTCGCGGTGTTATCCTTCATCTTACATTTATTTTGCCTAAAGTGCTTACACTCTTGGTCTGCAAGATCTTTTGATCAATTGATCAAGTTACTGATTGAAGCTTTCCCTGATGGTTCATTGCTACCTAAGAATACATATGAAGTGAAGAAAATTATGGAAGTGTTCGATCTTGGATATACAAAGATATATGCTTGTCCAAATGATTGTTGTCTATTTTGGAAAGATAGATCCAATCAAGAGGTTTGCCATGTTTGTGGTTCTTCATAGTGGACATGTGCTAAAAAAGTTCAACTGGAGGAAAGAAAAAGCAAATAAAGTCTGTCAAGGTTGTTCGATACTTCCCATTGATTCCTAGGCTTCAAATATTGTTTAAGTTTTTTATAGTCTATTAAGGATAGATTACAGTTATGGAAAATCAACATAATGCATAAAGATTGAACTTGGTCATCTGAAGCTGCTTTGCAATGATGGGTAAATTTAAATAGTGATTCTAATTTTTTTTTAATAATTAGTTTTTCAACATATTTAATTATATGTAATTGTAATGTAGACACAAGCATGTAATCTTCTAGACGAGGAAGGGTTGACATCTGAAGAGGGAAACATTAATGCAAATGAGAAAGTTTTTAGCATATAGTAATGGATCCAGAACATTCAGGGTGAGTTCGTACAAAAGGATTTGGTGTTACTCCGACTCGATACTTTCCTCAGAGTACAAATGAAGCAGGTGGTGGAAGTGGTAGTAACTTTTGTCAAATAACAAGTCTACGAGAGGAGTTCAGTGCATTTTGTGATGAGATGCGACAATTTGAGCAACATTTTCAAATGAATCAACCACTACATGGAGGATCTAAAATGGTATGAAAAAATGGGGATTTAATGTTAATTGTATATTTCTTGATTATTAATATCTCATTAATTTCATATTATTTTCAGGGTGGCAATGACGATTAATTCATCCAATGCATGACAGTCTTCTGCAAGCTTATGTTTCTTCTGCTGATAAGCTGTAGTATTTATTATGATGCTTTGAGTTGTATGGATTGTACTGGATATTTTATGTACTTTTGAACTGATGTTGCTATGATTTTAAATTGTACAATAGTACTTGTAATGTTTGAACTCAGGATTTCCACTGTTCCTGAAGCAAGTCAGCTGAAGACTTTAGTTAGCGTTTCACTTTGAACATTTGATTTGTTTGCATGGCTATGGATGGAGCAGTTAATTTTGCTAACTCTTTACGCTCTTTCGCTACTTCTTTGGGAAGATATTTTTATCAAAATAGCCATTTATCATTTGAGATAATATTTTATTGTTATGTAGATAGCAATGAAACCGACATTCACTTCATTATTCTAAAACAATTTGGTTGAGTTTTTTTTTTTTTTTTGGTTCCATATGATTAGATAAAAGATTAGAATTGTGATTATTTCAAACTTTATTTTTACTCCATTATACTATTTTTTTCTTTTTCAATAAAGTTGCATGTTGTAACTATCAAACATTTTGATGAATAACAAACCATATGGTTGAATTATCTTTGATGATCTTAGCCATTTTTCTAATTCAGGTTATGGATTAATCGTCTTTTAGATTTCTGATTGTTGAATTTTTTGGAAGGTTTTGTTGGGCTATCGAATGCATCATAAATTTTTGAATCCAAAGGTGCTTGTGAGGAGGCTTTAGCAGAAGACTGTTTTGTTGGGATATTGAATGTCATTTTTTGTCTATATATATATATATAGTTTCTATTTAAGTGTTTCTTTGTTGGAAGTTGAATCCAACCATATTGGTGGAAGAAGACCACATAAAAGTTGAAAATGAGAGTGCAAAGGCAATTGTGAACTTTACAACGTCGCAGCATCATAACTTGATGCATGAGAAGAATAATTATCTGCAAGCCCAAAAGACATGCAGAGATTATAGATCGAAGTATTGTGATATAGAACTTGTCCCAAAAGAAGAGTTCTTTAAAAAGGCCCCAGAAGATATTAAAGAAAAAAGCTTTTGCAAATGATGCAACTCATTATTTGATGTTGAAAAGATTCAATTATGAATTTTTTCAGGTATCTTTATCTTAGTTTTCTTAAACCTCAACAAACCATCATTATTCTGCATCCTATGCATTCCAATCCAGCAGAGATAATAAATCCATTAAACAGTTAAAATTTTCACAACAAACCTAATCATTTTAGCCCAGTCATTAGAATTAATTTAAGAAACCAAGTAAGCTCAACCAAGGACAGATGAAACAAAGCCATTACTGCGAACAAGCTGCAACATCTGCAAGTCCTTAGGCGGCCACACCAATCCAGGACCCTTGAAAGCCGCCATGCACACCTCAAAGAGACTTTGGATCTCCGATGACGACGATCTTGCTAACACCCGTCCGCTGGCCATGGAGACTGACCAAACCCCCCTCCTCCTCGTCTCCTCGTGATCCTCCCCTGCTCATCTTTTCTCCTCCCCTCCGTCGCCTTTCTCTTCGCCCCCATCGTTTTTCCCTGTACCTTCATCTCTCGATCTCGAATGGAGGTGAGCCGTAGGAGAGGCAGTCAATGTAAAAGTGGGTTTCTCCAACAATACCAGGGGCCATGAACTTTGCGGAGAAAATAAAATCGGTCTATTATTAAGAAGCCAGTTTTTTATCAGTCCGTCTTTGTTCTGATTCAATTTGGAAGATATGTAGGGGTCAAAGTGGCCATCGCCTCATGCGGGCATTTTCGAGGGCAACGCCGTCGAATCAAATTTTGATTTATTATTTTTCTTTGTATTGGATTCGTGGTTTCCTAACAATAATATCTCTAAACAATGTGTTTATAGTATTTTAAAATTATTTGGGAAGCAATTGCCTAAAAACTTTTGTAATAAAGACTAAAAAATAGATTGAGGAGAACAAATTACTTAAATAATCATATAATTTTTTTTTCCTTTGTTGGGGGGGGGGGTTTGCCTCTGGATATACATAAGTTTTTCCTTTAAAAATTATAGTTGTAATAAAAATTGGAAGAAGTCAGCTTATTGAATGGTGGTATATGTCAGCATATCTTTCTTCAACTTAGCTCCATATACTCATTGAGGATCAATTTGCAAAATGATTGGTCATGTTAAATAAAAGTCATTGTTAAGCAATTTAATGATATCTTAACTAAAAATTTTGGGGAAAAAGATTTAAATCAGGTAGAATTTAATGCACCTTGCTCGCATGTAGGGATGCAAATGAGTCAAGCCGGCTCGCGAGCTGACTCGAGCTCGACTCGTTAACGAGCTCGCGAGTTGAGCTTATCGAGCATCGAGCTCGAGTTCGAGCTTAATTTTGAGCTCGGTGTATTAATGAGCTCGAGTTCTATATATGCCCTGTCCGGCTCGAGGGCTCGTCGAACCAACTCGATTAATTTGGGCGGGCGGCCGAATTTTTGAATAAACTGCGAAGTATGGAGATTGGAGAGTCGAATTTGGAAAGCTATAGTGCTGAACCGGACGAAATATGAACCAGATGAAAGAAAATAAACATTAATTCGATAAAGCCAAGAGCCGGTTCATATACTACATTCATTTGTGAGTTAGAGTGCGTCGCTCCTTCCTCAGCTAGGGCATAGTTATTTGCCTTCGTTCTTCCGGTGCTCGATCTCCTATCTTCTCCAGTTAGTTCGCTTATTTCCTTCATCATCGATTCTGGACTTCATTCTTGCAGTACTCGAGCTACTAACTGCTCTGGTTAGGTCGCTTCTTGCCTTCATCATTGCTTCTTGCCTTCGTTCATCCGGTGCTCGAGTTGTTATTTGCTCCGGTTTAGGTAAGTTCGAATTCTATTAACTTTGATTCAGTTTTTTTTGTTTGCCTAAAGTTCTTCTTGTGTTCGCGCAGTTGAGGACTTCACGACCTCGTCCTCGTCTAAGGAATTTTTCGTTGAAGCCGTTTGATAGGTATACTATTAGTAAATAGATTTCTTTTTTCTAAATTATTCTTTGTTGTTTTGTTATCATTGTTTTGTTGAAGCCGTTTGATGATTATTGAAGATCTACATGAAAAGTTCAATAAACAGATCGAATCACCTTGTTTAAGCCATTATCATTGTGGTATAATCTCAATTATTATTATTTACTAGATCTAATGATTATTTATAATTATTGGTAAAGAACTTTGTGAGGATATGAGATTCTAGGATAAAGCTTTAGTTGCCAGAAAAAAAATCCTTATTTATAATAATGAAGCATATTTAGGAGAAATTTGTTATACTGCTGTACATTTTAAATCAAATATTAGACTGGAAAGTTAGATTCTTGTTTTGTTTTCTTGGAAATTATTTTGGTAAACATTTGCTTGAGCAGTTGAGCTAGAGGTTTCCTTTCAAATGGTTTTTTTTTATATGTTTATGCGTGTTTATATTCCTTATAGCGAATTATTTTTAAGTCAATGTTTGAGTTAACTTATATGTGTTTTCATTACCTATTCTAGAATGTCACCCGAACAAATTGTTGAAGATATATTAGTGAGGAAATAATTTTGGAGACAATTGATGAAGTACCATCTGATAGTTTAAAGGCAAATGTTGGGTTGACTGAAAATGATGCTGTAATGGAGGAAAATAAAGGTTTAGAAGGGGGTATTATAAGCACATATAATCAGAATGAAGATGAAAATCTAATTGCAACAAAAAAGGCATAAGAGGTCATCTGTTTGGGATGAGTTTAAGGAAGTAATACTTCATAATGGGCAGAAAAAAGGGGAATGCATTCATTGTAAAAAGAACTTATCCATAGGAACTATAGGGTCGACAACACAGTTTAGACGTCATCTTGATCGTTGTGCGGCTAGGATTTGTTTCATAAGAAACCAGAAAGTACTTCATTTTCAGCACAAGGAAATTGATTCTATTGTTGATAACTCCCAAGAGAGTGCTAGTTTGACCACATTTTCTTATGACAATTCTAAAGTAAGAGAGAGTATAAAACATTATATTTTGATCAACGAAAAGCCATTTTCTATTGTGGAAGAGTTTGGTTTTAATCTTGTTTTGAAGTCAATGTCTCCCTATTTTTTTAGATATTCAAGAACAACTGCTCGTAGTGATGTTATGTTAGTTTATGAGAAGGAGAAGAAAAAACTCCATAATACATTGAAAAACATAAATAGAATCAGTTTTACAACAGACATTTGGAAGCCAAAGAACCAACTTATATCATATATAATAGTTACAGGCCATTATGTGGACTCAAATTGGAAATTGCAGAAACGTGTATTTAGTTTGCTTCACTTGTCACCTCCTCACACAGCTATAGAAATTGTTGACACTTTCTATAAGTCACTCAATGAATGGGGTTTAGAGAATAAAGTATTCACACTTTCAGTTGATAATGCATCTAATAATTACCGTGCCATTAAACTTCTAAAGGATAGTTTTTGTGTAAGGAAGAAGTTATTTTTTGGAGGACGGATATTTCATGTTTGTTGTTGTACTCACATATTGAATTTGATGGTGAAAGATGGTACAAAGAGTATTGAGTTTGTTGTGGAAAAAATTAGAGATACAGTCAATTTTTTAAATGCATCTGAAAGGAGGTTACTTAGATTTGTTGATGTTGTACATCAATTATATTTTCCTACTACAAAATTAATTATGGATTGTCTAATAAGATGAAAATAAACCTACAATATGTTAAATGTGACTCTTTAGTTAAGGGAGGCATTCACTTCATGTAGTGAGAGAGACTTAACTTATCACAACTGTCCCACAGAAGAAGAATAGAGTAATATAGAGAAGGTTTGTGATGTGCTTGGATTTTTTAATGAAGGGACAAACATAATTTCATGCATAGAATATCTTACTTCAAATTTATTTTTATCCCAAATTTGTACCATCAAGAAGGTGTTAGATGATAGCTCAGTTTCTTGAGATGAGTTTGTTAGGAACATGACTAAGAAAATGAAAGATAAATTTGATAAATATTAGGTAGAATGTAACCTTCTCATGGCATTTGCTGCTATTATGGATCATAGAATGAAGTTTTTAGTGATAGAGTTTTCATATCCAATGATATATGAAGAGCAAAGTGGGCAAAATATCTCGTATGTCGTTCATTGCTTTATGAATTATTTGAAGAGTATGTAACATGTGTTGACCTCATTATTCGAGGTCAATTTTCCTGGAATCGACTCTAGTACTTAGGTTTTCGTAGCCTAGTGTAGATGTTGCACCCGCAAGATTTCCCTTAGGTGGACTCCTAATGACGTAGCATCGACTCGAACCTATCATTCAACTCAAATCAAAATCAATTCAATCCAATTTTAATTCAACTCCAAACGAACTCAAATCAACCTCGATTTTTGATTTGTCCATGTCGATCGACTCAATTTAATATGATTTCCGATCAAATTGATACATCATTGGGCTCAAATCAATTCACCAATCAAACACCAAATTCTTTCTAATAAAATCTGTTTTAATTTTAAACAAATTAAAATCAGCCCTTAGATCCCTCTTAAATTCAACCCAAATCTAAATTTAATTCAGCTTCAAATCAACTCTTAATTTCATCTTTAAATCGTGATTAATCTGAACTATCAATTTGAATGGAAATAAATTTGAACATGACACGTTTAAGACCGGATTGAGCCAAACCATGTGTTAGAAGTGGTTTTAGGCCAGTTCAAAACCAGTCTTTAATTCTCGAACTGCTCACGATCCCTCTCCCCAAGCAGTTCGCCTCTTCCCCTATTCATTTCACGAACTGCACCCGAACTCCTCTGGATTCGCACACAGTAGTTTACAAAATACAGAACGAAACTCCCTCTCCTCTCGGCAGTTCGCATACCTCCAGGTGATTCGAAAACTCCCCCTGCTCCATCACCGCCTGCTCTCTTCCCTGCAGTTCGCCAAGGCCCCGTCGCCTGCTCCCAGTTAGCGTGAGATCTCCCCCTCAGTATCGCTCTCTCCCTCTCGCGTGAGAAACCCAATGAACGAAACTCCCTCTCCTCTCGGCCGTTCGCATACCTCCAGGTGATTCGAAAACTCCCCCTGCTCCATCACCGCCTGCTCTCTTCCCTGCAGTTCGCCAAGGCCCCGTCGCCTGCTCCCAGTTAGCGTGAGATCTCCCCCTCACTATCGCTCTCTCCCTCTCGCGTGAGAAACCCAATGAACGAAACTCCCTCACCGTCGTTCCTCTCCAGTTCACGTGAGAAGCCGGTCGCTCCTCCCTGTTCGCAAGTCTTGTACCCGATCAACCTAGCTTGTCTCCACTTTGTGTGCACAAACAAGCCGAGAACCTTGCCTCCTTTGCCCTAGCCGACGCCGACAATCTCCTCACCTTGGGTAATCTTCTTCTTTCTCTTTTTTTTTGTAATCTGGATAATAAAAAAAGTGATTTAGGAATTTTTCTCTCTTGTTTTCCATTATTGCAAAGAGAAGGATTCTCTTTTAATTTTTTTTAGTCAATCTTGCTTGGATTTTCAACGATTCTTGAATGTTTGAGCTGTTAGATCGGGAATGCCCTTTTCATTTCTTTTCTGTTAAGTTTAAGAATTTATTTTCTCTTTTGAAAAATTTCATGAGCATGTATAGAAGAGATATGGAATGATTCATCACCTGCATCTTTCATGGTCAAGGTTATTTTTGTTGGTTTCTCTAACTGTAAAGAGAAAGTCGGAAGGTATTACATGTATGATTAGGTCCCTTATCTTTTAAAGCAATAACCTCTTGTTTGAAATCTTGATTTATCTTTTCATAGAAAATGTTTTTGAATTATATGTAATAGAGACTTGAAAAGAGCATTGGTATATTTTCTTTTTCCCAATAACTCGTGATCATGAAAAATTACAATCTTAATGAATATGATATAGTGCCGATAGACTCAAGTGAGATTAGTAAGTTTGTTGAAATTTCCATTTATACTTCATATTTCAATTTTAGAGAATGAGTAATACAAATACATGTTCGGAATCGCTCTTTCAATGACTTTTGGGAAATCTTTTCATATGTCCATTTGTACTCTAGTTGTTTTAGAAATAAGCATTCATGAGTCTCTTGTATGGTATTTTAGAGAAATGAATTAGAATTTTCATAATTTTTTTTATGCGAGATTGTATTGTTTTTAAATTTGAAAGGAATGTGTGTATTTTGGAGAAGTTAAGTAAATGTGGAAAAGTATAGTATGATATTTTTAGGAAGACGAAGTGGATGAATCTTGTAGTGTATATTTGTGTTGGGAAGTATACAAAGTGTATATTGAAGAGAGTATATAGAGTTTTGAATATGAAATGTATTTGTTTTGAGATATGAAGTATATAAATGTGTAATAGTGAGGTGTGTGGAATATTTGAGTGAATTGTATGTATATATTGAAGGGTTTTAGATGGGAAGGATAAAGAGTGTGTTACGTTGCTTTGAAAGGTAAAGAATGGTTTTGAAGAAATTGTAGAATATTTTAGGAAAAGAATGTTCATGTGAATAGTAAAGTGTTTGGTTTTGGAATGAAAAGTAGAACTTGTGTGAGTTTGGGAGAATAGAAATTGTGTATTTTGGAAAAGAAAAGTAAAGTGCGTATGTTGGGTTGAAAAGTAAAAATTAGGTGAAAGTTGTATATGTGAAAAATAAGGTAATGTGTGTATCTTTGGGAAGTTTCGGAGATGTAGAGTTTGTGCTTGTAATCAAAAGTGAAGTTTAAAGGTGAAGTTGTATTTTGAATTGTGTAAATGTAGAGTTATTTAAATTTGTGTGATTTGGAAAAGTGAAAGGTGTATATATTTTAAAAGGTGATTTATAAATGTGAGTGCTAAGAGAGAAGTGTATATTTGAAAATTGAAGATGTATGATTTTGAAGAGAGAGAGAGAGAGAGAGAGTGTGTGTGTTTGGGTTAAAAATTGTTTGGTTTGGGTAAATAATAAAAGAAAGCAAAATTCTCTTTCTTTCTCAACCCCTCTCTCTTTTTCCACTTTCTTGTGCCTCGAAATAAATATGAAATATGTGTTCAAAAGTAATTGTTTCAAAAAGCAAACAACAAAGCCAGTGTTCAAGCCCGAAGAAAGGTACGTCTTTTATTTTCAGTAAATTTCAAATATTTTATTATTATTTATTAAAAGTGCTTCTAATCTCTGTTTTCTTTGTTTCTTTGTTTTATTTGCATAAACTACGAGGAACGGTAAGGGTCGAGGGAATAAATGTACAATGAGCTAATGACGTCAGTCGCCTCTATCCAGCCGGATAGAGGTGTTACGGGTGGAACCACCGGGTCATAGCCCCCGGTGATTGTGAGTATTCTAAACTTAGAAAACCTTTAGGGGCTCCTTGATGTGGTTTGTGCGAACCCTTCCCTTTTAGGTCCTTGTAGTAACTTCAATTTTATTAGGATTACTTTTATTTTATTTTAGATCCCTAAATTCCTTTTTACACATGCGCAATGTCTTAAGGGTTAGTGATAACTAAATTTTTTACTCTATATATAACATTAGTGACACTTAAGGATAATAATTAAGGATCGAGTCATAGAAAACCTAGACTTAGGATGTATGCACACTTTAGGATATAAACATAAAACATAGAAAACTTAGTGACACCTCACCTTATGATTAGTGAATATCTTTAAACTAAAATTCAATCAATTAGAAAACTTTAACCAATAATCTATATAGGACATATCCAAACCTCACAATTTACTACACACACTTAGATTTATTTGCTAGGACAACCGACTCTAGTTTTAGGTTAGGCCGGTGTTTATTTCCTTATTGCATTGTGACGGGCTTTTTCGGCTTTCATTGCATGTTGGATGTAAAATTGTTGGTATGTTTGTCTAGTTACTTTTACTGTATTTTGTGATGTGATTTGATTTGACGATTAGATTACCTGTAGGTTAGGAGCGATCTGGTTCTTCATGGAATTTTCTGCAGGTGGCCACACTCGTGTAGGGCTAAAAAAGGGGGCTAATTAATTAATAATAAATAAATGCTACAGGTGCTTCAGCTGCTTAGCTCCCAAATGAAGAAGAGTGTGGCCAAATGTGGCTTAATAATTTAAATTCAATTGCATATATATATAACTGCGTGGGATGATTTTTATTATAAATTACTTAGGATAACCCTGCAGGTGGACTAGATTTTTCTTCTCTTTCTGTGAAATGAAATGTAATGTAAATATAATTTATCAAGAGTCAAAATTGTAAAAGTGATTTTGAAAATGGGATATCACATTCAATTTGGAATTCGAAGAAAAGAGAATATACCTTAAAGGATTATTTTCTTTTATTTGGAAAGTCAAATTAGGATGATTCAATATCCAAATAGAAAAGAAAATACCCCTCTTAGGGATGAGTTTCTTTTCATTTGGATATCCAGACCCGACGGATCCAAGGAGTTCGTAGAAGATGAAAAGACGAAAGAAAGAAGACGAAGAAATGAAGATACAAGAAAGAGTATCCTAGTTCAAAAATCACTTGCGTCATTCTTAGGATTAGAATCCGGGTTTGTTGTTAGTGGTACCTGACCACTTTACTTTTCTGCAAATTTTGGGTGTAATTATATGGACATTGGACATTGGATATTATATTTTGGATTTATTTAATTTGATTGTTTATATTATTTATGAAGTAGCTTTTTTTTAGGGCCATTGCATGCCGTGTTTTGTTTTAGTCTGAATTCGAATCGGAGAGATTTTTTTCGTAAGGGTACGCTCAAAATTCTTTTACTTGAAATTCTAATAAAATTTTTAGGCTTACATAATAACTCTAACGACTTAAGAAGTAAGCTCGGGACTGCCGAGAGTCAGCATAAGCATATTATTACTTTCTCTTCCTTGTTAGGCACCTCCCCGCCTGTGGGTTATGGCAGACCACTTGACCTATGAGGGTGCAGTTCTGTCAAGGGGAAGTTGTGCAATCTCTAGAGAAAACCCTATTTTCTAAGCCTAATTTTAAAACTGCTTCATATTCATTTTATGCATTCGAGTCAATTAGCATGCATTGCATTATATACAAACTAAAAAGAGTCTTAAATATTAATTGCATTTTTTAGATATTTTTCACCCTACATAAGTTGAGGGGCCAATTAGGATATGTCTTAGATGTCGGCCCCCAATTCCTTAAAACTTAAATAAATGTCTCTACCTATCTTTCATAAGAGACTAGACACATGGTTTTAAAGCGCCTAGTTGGTTAGCTGGCTCCCCAATCCAGGCCGGGGTAAGTCCAGATTTGCACTTCATTAGTTTGATTCGGATCACTATTTTATAGTACTCAAATTAGATTTAGGTTCTGAGGCAGATTCTTTTTAGATGTTAAGTCATCGCCATCTGGGAATATAATCCCAAATTTCTATTAAAATATTAACTTAAACATAAAAATTTCTCTCTTAAAATGTAAAGCCCAACATAGGATAGACTGAGGTCGCCTCTGAGCTTCTCAGAATCCGGCATCTTCTACTTTTCTTCCTTTGACTCGTTAATAAATGTTCAACATTGAGCTTTCTCCTTGAAAAATCTTTACTTCTGTTCCTTGTCTTCTACTTTGTACTCAAAAGGGTATGAAATCACTGCTTTAATCGAGAGTTTTCTTAGGAGCTTCTCTCCTAGGATGTAATTAACTATATGTGCTTGCCTCTATAGGGATTTGAGAACCCCAGACTAAAATAAACCTTGTTTTATTCGTATAAAACAAGTGAAGAATCTTTGAGAACGTAGATATTTTTTTTTAAAAAAAAAACTTATTTCTAATTTTGAATAGACTTGTAGAATATTATTATTATCTTCTTTAGATAATATAATATTATACTTGTTATATTCAACTTTAGAAATGATGAATTTTATAAAACTCATTCTCGCTTTCGGATATCTTGAAGAATGTTATATTCGTCCTTTAAGATGATATAATATTCTTCTTACCATATCTAAATAAAAGAATGAATAAACTTTTTTACAAAAAATATATTTCTATCTTTAAACATATTCTATAGAATTTCATATTCATTTTTCGAGATGATATGTTATTCTTTGAACTGTGTTTGATTATAGAAATATCAATTTTAAAAATCCTATTTTGATATTGAATCCATTATAGAATATTGTGTCAATCTCTCGAGATTGTACTTTATTCTTAATGCAGTATTCGATTACAAAATAGGAGAAATCAAAATCTACGTGGTGACACAATTTTTCCCACCAACATGCTTCGAGGAAGAAGCAAAAGAAGCATGTGACACATATAAGGTAGGAAAAGAGGCTTCAAAAGGAGGAAGTAGTGGTTCAAAAATGAGTCAAGAAGGTGGATCAAACAAGTATAGTTGATAGCTTGATTTCACAACATATGTTTCTAAAAAACCAGTAAGAAACCAGCAAAAACAAAATTAGATAACTATATGGAAGATGGATTAGAGATTAGTGTAGCTGGCAAAACATTTGATGTTATGGGTAGTGGAAGAACAACCAAGAAAATACCACATATTATCAAGGTTGGTTGTAGACATATTATCAATTCCTATTAGCACTGTTGCTTCTGAATCAACATTCTCAGCAGGGGAGCGAGTTGTAGATACATATAGTTCCAAATTGGGTATTGAAATAGTCCAGACTTTGATATGCGGGTCAAATTGGATTCGTGCTCACTATGGCTTGAAGGGAAGGACGAAGGTGTTCATTTTTAATGCTTTAGTAATTTGTTGAGTATTTATTTTATCACTAACATACTTTGTATGAAGAAGAAGATGATGAAGAAATTGAGATACCAATTCCATGTGCTTAATATGATTTTCACGGTAAAGTGCTTTTTATTTGAAATATTTTTATAACTAAAGATAAAGACAATTGATATAATAAAAAAATAATTTTTCTTTTAAATTTTGTAGATTGGCCTTTGGCACAAAAATTTACCTAAGCATGTTAAAGGCTTGGATAAGTTAAAATTGGTATTGACTTATTAATTATTTGTTTTATATATTTTTCATTATCTTTAAATTTGGGCAACTTTCGTAAAACTCTTGTCATTGATTATAGATTGTCAATGATGTCAAAGATGAAGAGATGATGGAGAAATTATTTTTTCCTTTTTTAGTTAATTTTGTAATGTTATAGTTTAGTTACTTTAGTAAATGTAATTTGAACTTTGTATGGACATTTGTAGTTGTATTTCCCTTTCATTTTAAAGCTTTGTATGAACATTTGTTTTAGATTAGGTTATGCTTGAGTTTATTTCTGCTTTAGTTGTATTTCTGTTGAGTTCTTTTCTCAAACATTTTTTGGTTGTTTTTTATGGCTTGCATGAAGCTAGGCACATATTTTGGAAGGAAACTGCTGCAGAAATTGCTAGGTGGTTAAAATTTTGTCAGCTATAATCTTTTGATATATGCCTGTTTGAAGAAATTGCTTGTTTGCATTATAGTTAAATATTAAATAAGATATATGGCTGTAAAAATTTGTTTGAAACCAATAAAAATGTGTCTCGAACCATATCAACTGAAGCCTACAAGGAATATCAGGGGAACGGTCTTGAGCTTCCGCATGGGCTTTGGGAGGAGATAATAGTGGGATTGGAATTTGTTGAGAAGCAGATTGTAGGATGTTTATAATTTAGGAGAACAATATGCAAGTGTTTTGCTAAGAAATATTATACAAAGCATTTAATTCCAAAATAATCAATAATGCATCAAAACATCATTTTGGTGGTGAAATTTCTAAAAAAAGCATTCAATTCGAGCTGTTTATCGAGCTAGCAATCGAGTTGAGCTCGAGCCAATTATTCGAGCTCTAAATAATGAGTCAAATTCGAGCCAGGAATTGGACTCTCGAGTCAAGCTCGAGCTTGAGTTCTTGACTCGAGTCGAGCTCGAGCTCGAGTTCAAGCTAACTGTATCATTAATGAGTCAGACTCGAACAACCTATGACACGAGCTTGACTCGACTCGTTTGCACCCCTACTCACATGTCAATGAAGTAGCATAAATTCTTATCAACTTTCCTCTTACAATAGAATATTAACAATTTAATAATCAAAGATGGATGAATATATAACTATTATTATTTAATTTTAAAGTAATTTCCAAGAACAAAATAAATGTGCAAAAGAATTTTTTTTTTTATAAATGTTGATATTAGAAACCTTGTGAATGTTAAGAAACCATTGTTTTAAAATTTTATTGATATAATCTCAAGTATAAGTTTTTCAACATCCTGTTTTCCAATCTTTTTGATGAGAAAATGTACAAGGAGAAGTAAATTTCATCCCATCAATCAATACTATAGCCTAGAACTTTGGTGCATGTAATTCTCCTTCATTAATTAACCACTAAATAAGATGGAAGTTATTCTCCCGATCAACCATTGTATATATACTCCTGCAAATATTTTTTATGCATATAATATCTTTATATACCTAACTTGTTAAAACACAAGTGCATTTAATAAAAAAACATAGCAATATTATTTATTTACTAATTTGGCCAAAATAAATAAATGTTAAACAAGTTATACAAAACATTAGTTTTCAAATAAAAAAAGCATAAAAAATTACTTTGATTTGGGTTTGTAACTAAAGCAAGGAATCCAAACATAGAAACATCCCTGGTTTAACAAAAAAAATAATTATAGCATTAGTAGCACCATCAAAACTTCACTTTCTTTTAAAAAATAAGATTTTCTTGAACTATCCATAAACATATTAAATATTTTGCTAGATTGTAAATGTATCTTCAAATAAAACAAACTTTTATTAGAAATTAAGGATTTTTGCATGTTGGAGTATTTGCGGCGGTAGAGAAATATAAAATTTAGCATCTTAGCATTATAATAAAATCCGGCACGCAATCAGATAAGAGAGAGGGTGAAATATTGATAAGAGACACCAATATTTTTACGTGGAAAACCCCTAAAAAAGAGGAAAACCACGGGGCCTAGCCCAGTTTGAATGAATCCACTAGTATTGCAGTTGATTACAAATGAGGCCCTTCCTTGGGGGAACGCCTTAGCTAGATGTACATTATATGGAGTACATTACATCGTAGTAATACAAAGAATCACTATTGACTTGTTCGTTTGGTCAGAAGGACCATGGTCTGGTGATGGAGGTCAGGAGAACCGTAGTCGGTGGGCGATGAAGGTTATAAAGATCGTTGTCTGGCGACGGAGGTCAGAAGGACTATAATTGGTGGACGACGTAAGTCAGGAGTACCGTAGTCGACTGGCGACGAAGGTCAGAAGGACTGTAATCGGTGGGTGATGTAAGTCAGGAGGACTGTAGTCGGCGAGTGATGAAGGTCGGAAGGACTGTGGTCGATGGGCGACATAAGTCAGGAGGACTGTAGTCGGCGGGCGATGGAGCTCGGAAGGACTGTAGTCGGTGGGCGATGTAAGTCAAGAGGACCGTAGTCGACTGAAGACAGAGGTCGGAAGGACTGTGGTCGGTGGGTGACGAAAGTTAGGAGGACCGTAGTCAGCGGGCGACGAAGGTTGGAAGGATCATTGTCGGTGGTCGGGGAGAACTCCGGCGTCCTGTAGAAGTTGGGCTGAATTTTAGTGTCACTTGGAAGTCGGGCGGAATTCTAGCGTCACTTAGAAGTCAGGTGGAATTCTGGCGTCACTTGGAAGTAGGGCAAAATTCTGGCGTCACCTGGAAGTCGGGCGAAATTCCTGCAGAATTTTGGCGATGGTGGTCGAGGAGGAGTTTCTTCCCTCTTAATCGTTTTCTCTTCTCTTCTCCTTCTTCTCCTCTTCTTCTTCCCTGGGCCCCCTTTTTAAGAGAAATGAGGGGTCTATTTATAGATTTTTTCTAGAGTAGCATGCCCTGTAAATAGGTGATAGATAAGGGGCTAATGTGGAGTGCTTCAGATGAATGACTTATATTGAATCCTTTGGTCGTTGACCGTTTGTCAGAAATTTGAACATATTAATGATGTCGGAATTTGGAGAACTTGAGCTCATTGGATTCTTCTTGTCGAGCTGCTCAGTTTGACTATAAAAATGTTATGTTTAGAAACTGTTTGATAACTGAAATTGTCGTTCGAACCTTCCAATAATGCTTCGGATCCTTGATTTGGACTCATTTGGACTTGGATTGAGTCGAATTTATTTCGTTGGGTTCGTATTTTTGAGATGCTCAGTTCGACTATATGTTTGCTGAAATCGGATTTAAGATGCTCACAAATTTAATTTTTGAAGTTTCCAACTTTATTTTTGCCTCAAGATTCATGCCCGATCAAGATAATTTTTCGATGACATATTAGTTGCCCCTTTATTTTCGGACGTCGAAGCTCCAGAAGTTTGAAAATACTTGTCTCGATATTTTAAATTGGCTGAATCGCAAAAAACTACGTTCTAAAAAACATAAATTTCCTCAAACTTGATCATAGAGGCATCTTTGAGCTCCAAAAGTATTAAAATTGAGTCCGGAACGTCGAAAAACATGTCCGAGGACCCCAAAAATGTCCGATTTGGACCGTTCGGGCCAAAAATCGGGCCCGAACAAGCGTAGGCGACCTAACCGGCCGGTTACCCCACCACCGCCAGTGGTGGTGGCACGCGCACTGCTTTCAAACGGCCGCGACCGGCGCGTGACCGAGCGATTATGGCCTTTTTTATATCAATTTTTATTTTTTGGTGGGGCCCACACAAATTTTTTAATCCAAACAATTCCAAAAAAATCCCAAAAAATTTTAAAAAATTCTAGAAAATTCTGAAAAAAGTAGAAAATTTGGAAAAGTTCTATAAAATTCTAAAATGTTCTTTTCTTCCCAAAAAAGGCTATAAATACCCAACCAAGGCTAGGGGGAAATTTGCTTCTTATTTTTTTCTCCCTCTGACTTTCTTATAATTGAGGCATTCAGCTATTTTATATAGGTGACTTTCCCTACTTAATTCAGTGCCCATCCTCTTGTATAGAAGTTGGATTTTTCTTTTCTTTTTCCTTTTTTCTCCTATATTTTTCTTCCTGCTCTGGAGGCTTTTCGCTATTTTTCGTAGGTGTCTTTCCCTACTTAAATTTAGTGCTCCTCTTCAGCATAGAAGAAAATTTTTTCTCCTTCAACCGTCTTTTCCTCTGGCTATCTTCTGATGGTCACATCATTCTGTTATTTTTCGTAGGTGACTTTCCCTACTTAAATCGACGCCCCTCCTCTTGTATACAAGTTAAACTTTTTTGCAGTCATTTCTTTTATTTCTCTTCCCTCATTCTAACTATCTTACAATTGAGGCATTCACCTATTTTTTGTTGGCGACATCCCCTACTAAAATTTAGTGCCCCTCTATGTGTGTAGAAGTTTAAATTTTTGCAGCCTTTTATTTTCTTCTCCTCTAGTATTCTTCTAACATTGGAGGCATTCCACTATCAGAGATAAGCGGCATTCCCCTATCAAGCTTCAATGACCCTCTCTTATGCTGAAGGAGATATTTTCCTTCTTGTTCTACTCTTACATTCTTCTTCTTACATTGGAGGCATTCCACTATCGGAGATAGGTGACATTCCCCTATCAAGCTTCAGTGGCCCTCTCTTTGTGTAGAAGAAGTCGCGATGAGAGGTATCTTCGTAATAGATAACCCATGATAGAAGAAGATCAATTATTACTTGTATGCCAGGATGATTTGAGAAGATCCGAGGATAATAATATTCGGGAGGAGAACCAGAAGTGATGAGTAGACGGGGAGAATTTTGACGCTGTTTGAGAAGAAGATTGTCGGAGATAGACAATTAAGGGGAGTTTGTTGGCAGTCAATGACCGAGTGGAGAGCTGAAGGAGAAAGTTTGATGGTGCGCTGCAAGTAGCAGTCGAGGGATAATCTGATGATGGATGAAGTAAAGGACTACCGACAAATATCAGACAAAGGGTCGATGATTGCGGATGTCCAGTGGCATTTTGCTAAAGTAATATGCATTCATATGGAAGTGTGTCGACATATGTATATTTCCTACTTAAAAAAAAAATATGGAAGTGTGTCGACATCAGATATCCTTGATTCAAGAAGTCAAAGTAGTGTGTTATGTTTGTTGTCTGGCGACACATGTATATTATTAACTGAGTTAAGGCCTGATGAAGCTCAAATTGCAATCTTTCTTTAAAGAATAAGTAGGAAATACATCAATGCATAATAGAGAAAAAGGTCACTTGAATTTACCAAGGATATTTGATCATTTTGAAGTTTCTTGTTGATTGATGATTGTAATTTATACGAATGATGCCAATGTATTTTCTACTTTCAGATTCTTGCAAAAATGAACTTGATGTAGAATTTTTGCAATGCAACTTCAATGATATTATATACGAAGGTGAGGACTTGTCCCTTTAAGGAAGCTAAATTATTATTGCATCTTTGAGACATGTCATGATATATTGCCCCCCATGTTTTTTGAGGGTATTTTAGACAACTGAGATCTTTATATGAGTGATAAAATTATCAACCACTTCCTTTCATATAATCTTTATAGAGAGAACATTGTTCACTCAAAGTGTTGCTCAAAGATGCTGACCATTGTATAAGAGGATGCGATAATCCATTAAGGATGTATGACCTATCTGAGGTAGTATGTCAGAGCCCTGCTCGATGATGTTAACCTATATGGAAGAGGTCTAGAGAATCCAGCAAGGATGTAAGACTATCCAAGGTTGTATGTCAGAGTCTAGCTTGATGACGTTAATCTATATGGAAGAGGTCGAGAGAACCCACCAAGAATATGAGACCTATCTGAGGTTGTATGTCAGAGAATTGCTTGATGACGTTATGCGATATGGAAGAGGTCGAGAGAATTTGCAAATGATATAAGACCTATTCGAGGTTGTATGTCAGAGCCTTTGCTCGACTACGTTAACCTATATGTAATAGATCAAGAGAATCCATCAAAGATGTGAGACCTATATGAGGTTGTATGTCAGAGCACTTTGCTCAATGATGTTAACATGTATGGAAGAGGTTGGGAGAATCCACCAAGGATGTATGACCTATCCGAGGTTATATATCAAAGCCCTACTCGATGACATTAACCTATGTGAAAGAGGTTGAGAGAATCTAACAAGGATGTAAGACCTATCCGAGGTTGTATGTTAGAGCCTTGCTCAATGATATTAACATGTATGGAAGAGGTTGAAAGAATCCACCAAAGATGTGTGACTTATTCGAGCCCTGCTCGATGATGTTAACCTGTATGGAAGGATCAAAAGAATTCACCAAGGATATGTGACCTATCCAAGATTATATGTTAGAGTCCTACTCGATGATATTGACCTGTATGGAGGAGTTCAAAAGAATCCACCAAGGATGTGTGACATATCCGAGATTGTATGTCAGAGTCTTTGCTCGATGACGTTAACCTGTATGGAAGAGGTCGAGATAATCCACTAAGTATGTTAGACATATCTGAGGTTGTATTGTTAAGATAGTTACTATTTGCATGTTTTACATTTTTGCAACTTGTATAGTTTTGATGATTCCAAACATTATTATTCAAATGTGTAGTTATCTCCTAACAATTTTAGAAGATTTGTATTTGCTCTTGTGTGTACTAACATTTCAGGAAAATCAAACTCCAGACTACGAAGACTTCAAATCAAATTCATCATGAGATACTTTGTGAATTTGAAGCTTGTACTTTTCTTTGAAATAAACTTGAAAGGGAGTGATTGTAATTGAGTGAATAAAAACACACACACACACACATAAGGAGATCATATAAAATTTATACTGATCGTACGGGACGATATCAGTTCGTACGGGACGATCAGACAGTTATCTCCTATTAAGATCACATGGAACGAATAGGAACTGGCCAGAAAAATATTTCTAAGTCCTATTCGTCTAGAACGAAATTAAAAATTGTCCTGGACGATTTGTTCTCTATAAAATTTTCGTCCAGTCGAAATTAAATTATCGTACATGACGAGTTGGTCTCTGTAAGATTTTCATCCAAACGAAATTAAATATCGTCCAGGACGATCTGGTCTCTGTAAGATTTTCGTCCAGACGAAATTAAATTATCGTACAAGATGATTTGCTCTCTGTAAGATTTTCGTCCAGACGAAATTAAATATCGTCCAGGACGATCTGGTCTCTGTAAGAATTTCGTCCGGACGAACCAATTTTCGTCCAAACGATACAACCGACTTAGGACGGTTTTTCTGCAGTTTTTAGAACCAACCTTGTAATAACCGTTCGTACCGGATGAACTTGGTTCGTACGGGACGATCAGCTTGTACGAAAACATTTCGTACACATATACAAAGAGGTTCGTTTCAAGGCTTTTAAGTAATATCGTACGGGACGATCCACGATCGGACGGGACGATCCACGATCGTACGGGACGATCCACTGCATACATAATTGAAAACTTGCAGTTTTTGGGCGGTTTTTCTTGTCTTTTGTATATATAGTCCAAATTAGACTGCCACCCAATTTTTTTGTTATTTGATATTCGTGCCTTTTGAGAGAATAACCAAGGAGAGAGTGTAAGAGTGTATTCAAAGGAGGATTCATACCACTGGAGCGTGAAGGCTTCACTTGGAGTTTAAAGGTAGGAATCTCTACTTGTGAATTGGGATTACTTCACTCTTTTCTTTCTTCCTTCTAGATTCTTGTGAGAAGATCTATCAAGGAGATCTGGTTCTCTGCCGACACTTGGAAAGTGTGAACAGCCGAAGGGTTCGCTGCCTACACTTGGAGAGTGTGAACAGCCGAAGGGTTCTCTGTCCACACTAGGAGAGTGTGAAAGGACGAAGGGTTCTCTGCCCACACTAGGAGAGTGTGAAAGGACGAAGGGTTCTCTGCCCACACTAGGAGAGTGTGAAAGGACGAAGGGTTCTCTGCCCACACTAGGAGAGTGTGAAAGGACGGACGGTTTTCTGCCAACACTGGGAATTGTGTAAAAGGATGACGGTTCTCTGCCGCACCGGATAGTGGTGAAAAGAGTGTTTTGTAAAGGCTTCTCCGCCTTGCTATGGGTGCAAAAGGAGAGTCACTATTGGTATTAGTGCAATACTCAGAGGGTGCCTCTGGGGAGTGGATGTAGGTTTAGTTTAGACCGAACCACTATAAATCTGGTGTCATTTACTTTACCGTTTTTATTTTTTTGCATTTTATTTTTGGTTTAAAAAACTCTGTGGTTGAAAAACGTTTTCTATAAAAACTTAATAAAAATTTTCATTTCGGTTCAACACTTTTTCAAAGAGGGTTTAAATTTTTAAACTATCAACTCACCCCCCTCTTGGTAGCCTTGGGACATTAACTTAGGTCTAACAACCTATTTACTAAACTCAACATGTATGTCAGAGCACTTTGCTCGATGATATTAACCTGTGTGAAAGAGGTAAAATCAGATCCCCTTGGGATCGATTTTGCCTTGATTGGGAGGGGGAGAACGTCGTGTGTATCCTGAATAAAAGGTGTAGAATGGTCTATCTTTAGATCGTTACTGCCTTTTTTAGGTCGAGATTAAGACATTGCCCAAGGAGTAGAAGTCCAGTAATGGATTGTATGTAGCCTGAAATTTATCGGAAGTATCATTGCATTTGCCATAAGTTCTCTTATATATCGTCTTGGTTTTGAAAGTCTTAGAGGGATATTCTTGACTAAAATTATAGTCAAGGTTGCCCCCCAATCTAGATCTAATTTCTATGAAATTGATGTATCAATAACAGTTGAATAACCTTTTGAGGTTGTAGCCAAAATTGCCCCCAGTAGGAACCACGTTTCTCACAGATGGCGCCAAACTGTTGCGTCATGGAGTATTTGCAGCGATAGAGAAATACAAAATTTAGCATCTTAGCATTGTACAAAAATCTGGCATGCAATCAAATAAGAGAGAGGGTGAAATATTGATAAGAGAAACCAATATTTTTATGTGGAAAACCCTTGAAAAGGGGGAAAAACCACAGTGCCTAGCCTAATTTGAATGAATCCACTAGTATTGCATTTGATTACAAATGAGACCCTTCCTTGGGGGAAGGCCTTGGCTTGATGTACATCATATGGAGTACATTACATCGTAGTAATACAAAGAATCACTGTTGATATGTTCGTTTGGTTAGAAGGACCATAGTCTGGTGACAGAGGTCAAGAGATCCATAGTAGGACGGAGGTTATAAAGATCATTATCTAGCGACGGAGGTTGGAAGGACTATAGTCGGAGGGCGACGTAAGTCATGAGTACCGTAGTCGGCGGGAGACTGAGGTAGGAAGGATTGTAGTCGGTGGGCGATGTAAGTCACGAGAACCGTGTCGGATGGCGACGGAGGTCGGAAGAACTGTAGTCGGTGGGCGACATAAGTCAGGAAGACTGTAGTCGGTGGGCGACGGAGGTCAGAAAGACTGTGGTCGGTGGGCGACGTAAGTCGGAGGACCGTAGTCGGTGGGCGACAGAGTTCGAAAGGACTGTAGTCGGTGGGTGACGTAATTCTGGAGGACCGTAGTCGGCGGGCGATGGAGGTCAGAAGGACTGTGGTCGATGGGCGACGTAAGTCAAGAGAATTGTAGTCAGCGAGCGACGGAGGTCAGAATGACTGTAATCATTGAGTGACGTAAGTTAGGAGGACCGTAGTCGGTGGGCGACGGAGGTCGGAAGGAATATGGTCGGTGGGCGACATAAGTAAGGAGAACCATAGTCGGCAGGCGATAGAGGTCGGAAGGATTGTTATCAGTGGCCGGGGAGAATTTCGGCGTCCCATGGAAGTCGGGTGGGATTCCAGTGTCACTTGGAAGTCTGGCGGAATTCCGGCGTCACTTGGAAGTCGGGTGGAATTCCGGCAATGGTGGTGGAGGAGTTTCTTCCCTCCTAATCTTCTTCTCTTCTCTTCTCCTTCTTCTCCTCTTCGTTTTCCTTGGGCCCTCTTTTCAAGAGAAATGAGGGGTCTATTTATAGATTTTTGGAGTTGCATGTCCTGTAAATAGGTGAGAAATCATGGGCAAATGTATAGTTGTTCGGATGGACGGCTTATATTGAATCCTATGATCGTGGACCGTTCGTCGGAAATTTGAAGGTCTTAATGATGTTGGAATTAAGAGATCTTGGACTTGTTAGATTTTTCTCGTTGAGCCGCTCTATTTGACTATAAGAATGTTATGTTTATAAACTGTTTGGTAACCCAAATTGTGGTTTGAACCTTCCAACAACGCTTCGGGTCCTTGATTTGGACTCATTTGAACTCGGATTGAGTTGAATTTGATGTCGTTGGGTTCGTATTTTTGAGACGGTCAGCTCAATTATAAGTTTGCTGAAATCGGAATTCAAATGATCCCATATTTATTTTTTGAAGTTTCCAACTTGATTTTTTCCTTGAGATTCGTGCCCTATCAAGATGATTTTTTAACGACATATCAAGAATTAAACTCTCTCTCTCTCTCTCTCTTTCTCTAGCTTTAAGACCAATATACAATTTATACAAACTTTATTTAAAGTAATACTATAACATGTATAATTAGGGTCTTCAAACTAATTATAGCTTTTTCTTAAACTAAAGCTTTGTTTAATAGAACTTTTTTACTGTTTTATGAAGCAAGCTATCTAGTACAACAATTTTTAAATCAAAATTATTAATGTGGTTGAATAGGTACTCTCCCTTTTTTTATTCATCCCTCCCACTCCACCTGAGAAAAAAAATAAAAAATAAAAAAATATTATAACGATGAGAAAAGAGTTACAAAATAGAGATCTGGATAAGTTAGATGGATTAGAGGGTACTGTCCCCACAATTATTTCTCTTTGATATCTTAAATTATTATTTTAATAAACTTATTTAAAATAAAAATATTTTATACATCTATTTTAACACAATTTAAATATTAAATTTTATAAAATAAATATTTAATGTGTACATTTGTGATATATATATATATATATATATATATATATATATATATATATATATATATATATATATATCTTGATCGGGCTCGAATCTCAAGGCAAAATCAAACCAAAAACTTTAAAAATTAAACCCGAGATCATGTAAGCTTCGATTTAAGTAATCTTATAGTTGAACTGAGTGTCTCAGAAATACGAACCCAACAACACTAAATTCAACTCGATCTGAGTCCAAATCAAGGACCCGAAGCAATGTTGGAAGGTTCAAACCACAATTTTTCTTATCAAACAGTTTCCAAACATAATGTGTTTATAGTAAAATCGAGAGGTTCAATGAGACGAGTCCAACGAGCCAAAGATCGTCAAATTCCGACATGATTAAGACCTTCAAATGTCTAATGAACTGTACACGATCAAGGGATTCAATATCGGCCGTCCATCTAACCACTCCCCATTTACCCCTAATATCTCACCTATTTACAGGCCATGCCACTCCAGAAATCTATAAATAGACAACTCATTTCTCTTGAGAGGGGACCCAAGCAAGAAGAAGAAGAGAATGATAGGAGGGAAGAAACTCCTCCTTGATCATCATCGTAGTTCTGCCCGACGCCCAAGTGACGTCGGAGTTCTGCCCGATGCCCAAGTGATACCAGAATTCTGTCCGATGCCCATTTGACGCTAGAATTTTATGTGACGGAAAAATTCTACCCAAGTGATACCAGAATTTTGCCCAAGTGACGCCATAATTCTAAGTGACTCTAAATTCAACTCGAATACACAACTTGTGTGTAACTGGACTTCAATCCAGAAGTAAATCATCGAAATCTGATCATCCTTGATTCTAAGGATGAGTCAACCTCTTGTATATCAAGCAAAAATTAGTGGAAATTTTTCAACTGGGCTTGGCCCCATGGTTTTTTCCTTTTCAGGGTTTTCCACATAAAAATCCAGGTGTCTTTATTGCTCTCATGTTTGTGTGCTAGATATCCATACAACGCTGAGACAGAAACTTTCTAACTCTATCGCCACGTATATTCTAGTCGGCAACAGTTTGACGCCATCTGTTGGAAATATTATCCCATAATTTTAAGTGTTGCTATGATGGTCAACAAGCATAGCAGTCGTATAGTTGGGGTGTCTCGCTCCAACTCCCATAAATCCATAAATCAATCTATAAATCATAGACACCCGATATCTGCCTCTTTTTACCATGGGGGGAAAAATGCTACTGGAAAAGAGAATCCGAAAGATGGAAAAATCTCAAAATGAGATCTTTCAACTCCTACGAGAGACTCGACAGCCAGCATTACCATAATGGGAGGAGGCTCTTCTCCCTCGAGCTCCACCACTGGTTGAGGATGCTCAAAACGTACATCTTCAAGTGGAGATTCATCTTCCTCCGCCAAGAAGAAATCCGAAATCACACCAGGATAACAAAATTGCCTATACAGCAAGTTCTTCCCATCCTTCGCCCACAACTCGACAACCTCGCATTCTTCTAGATCTCCCAAAAGAGTTAGCCCAACCACACGTTGCTGAACTCCCTCACAACGCCCTACGTCATGAACTATGGAGATTAGTATGGGAAAAGTTCCCTGGAGGAGCTGTGAGGCAAACTCTTTGACAACAGAACTTTTAAGAGTCATCACCTTTACTTGAAGCCATTTTTCAGCACCCCATTACGGTTGGCTTCAAACTACTGAGCATCGAGTTGTTGCGAATACATTTTTCAGTGAATATAATTTTGATGATAGAAAACACTTCTGTTTCTCTATGAATGCCTTGCCTACTAACATTTCAGGTCCACAAGATCAAACTACAATTTGAACCAGCTCAAAATTGGGTAGACTAGGTCTGAGTTAGTTTGTAAACTTTTCCCTTTCTTATGTCTATTGTAAATAATGTGATTTCTGATGCTAAGTAACCTTGCACACACACACTTGGGGAATTTTTTTGTCTGATTTAGAGTTTTCTATTTTTGCTTACATCACCCGGGACGATCTAAATATCAGCCTGAACGATCAGTTAAAAATGAAAACCCTAATTAGGACATCCTGGTTTAGGCAGCCATCATTAAGCGCAACATCCTGGACGATATTTTTATCGGTCAAGATGATAGGCTCAAATTAGAAAGAATCAGCCGTAAGATCTATTTAGGTATTATTTAATTTTGGACATCATCCATGACATCATCCTGGACGATGCAACATCATTATGCATAAATAAATATGGTAATTAAGAAAAATAATTAAGGTTTGATTGCTCGATCTTAGCCGGGATGATCCGTTCATTAAACCTTAGTTTTTCCTGGACAACCAAACATCGGCCAGCTGCTAATCAGGGTGGTGCTCTGGACAATTTTTACATATTTGAACTAATCATCTGGGATGATCGTGAGATCGGCTTGGATGATCAAGCTATTTTTTTATCGTCCATACATCTATTCAATGCGATTGTATGGACGATATTCAATAATTTATACTAATCGTACATGATGATATTCTATCAGCCTAAACGATATGAACAAAAACCTTCAGATTGTCCCAAATTATCCTAGATGATTGAGCTTAATTTGTACTGATCATACAAGACGATATTTATATCATCCTAGATGATAAAGTTGGTTTGTTGCAATTAAGAGCTATTCCAAATCTCTTTTTTTTTTTAAGATTCTTATTCCTTTAAAGAGAGTATCTTTTGCTACTATTCTGACCTAAGTGAGCCAAGAGGAGAGGGAGAGCAATGGAGAGAGAGAGGATCTTGTGATGGGGAGTTTGTGAGGGGTTTAACAAAGGTTACTCCAATAAAGAATTCATCATCGTCTTCTCCAATCATCATCCTTAGTTCTTTGGGGGTTCTAGAGAGGTCTAATTTGGCATATGATCAAGGTTCTTTGTCTGCTTTAGGAGGAAGCAAAAGGAGTTGGATTTTCTGCCTGCTTCTGGAAGAAGCAAAAGGAGTTAGGTTCTCTGCCTCAACGGGGTTGGTTGAAAGGAGGTTTGTAAAGTCTTTTCCACCTTGCTATCAGGGCAAAATGAGAGACACTGAGTTTAGTGCTATACTTGGAGGGCGTCTCTGAGGAGTAGATGTAGGTCGGGTTGGCCGAACCACTATAAATTTTTATGTTCTTTATTACTTCTTCCTGATTTTATTTCCGCACTTTATTTTCTATTATGAATCTTGGTTTTTGTTTTAAGATTATGTTTTGATCGAAAGATTTTTTAAAATATCGATTCACCCCCTTCTTGGTTAACCTTGGGACTAGTTCATAAGGGCTTAACATTCCTGTTAAACTTTTAAGTGCCATCAGAGCACTTTCAAGTGGTATTAAAGCGGGATTCATAAAATCTATTTTTTAAAATTTTTTGAATTTTGATCGATGGCTAACTTTGATAATCGTAATACAATGAAAGGATATTCTTTTATACAACCACCTTTGTTTGATAATATTCCTTTCGAATTTTGAAAAACTCGCATGTCTACGTTTTTACAATCATTTGATTATCGTATGTGGATGCTTGTTAAAGAAGGTTATACACCACCTTCTCGTAAAATTAATGGCATTAAAACTGAACTTCCTTTTATGGAATGGACTTTTGATGAAAGAGATTTAACACAACTTAATGCAAAATGCTTGAACTATTTTTTTCTGTGCTTTAAAATCTGAAGATTATATACATGTTTCAACTTGTGTAGCTGGTAAAGAAATTTGTGATAGATTGTATGTAACTTATAAAGGAACCAATGAATTTAAATAATTTAGGTTGAATATTTTTTTGCATGACTACGAACTTTTTCATATGAAAAATTATGAATCAATTTCTAACATGTATATTAGGTTTACTCAAATTGTTACCTCATTGCTTGTTTTAGGAAGAGAGCTAACTAGTTATGAAAGGGTCAAAAAAATTTTGAGATGCTTGCCTTCTTATTTTGATGCTAAGATTATTAAAATTATTGAATCTAAATATTTAAATACTTATTATGTTAATAATTTACTTGGATCACTCATTACTTACGAGCAAGGGATGAATCAAAAAAATCTTGATGCATGTGAGAAAAAGAAGAAGAAAATCGTGGCACTAAAGGTAAACAACACGGACATTGATTATTTCGGATCTGAAAATGATGTTGCCTTCATCACTAGGCAATTTAAAAGCTTTTTAAGGAAGAACGATAAGTATCATCATAAGTGAAAAAGAGGTAAAGATAAAAAAAATTATAAAAGTTCTTCTGATGTTATTTGCTTTGAATGCAGGAAGCTTATATATGTTAAAGTTGATTGTCCTACACTTAAGGAGCACCCAAGTAAGAAGAAGGGTGAGGAGAAACCCAAATACATAAAGGAGAAGAAGCAGTACAAAAAATCTTTCTGGGCGTATTCTGCATTTGACTCATCTGAGATTGAAGCTGAAGAGGAGATAACAAATTTGTGCTTAATGGGGACCCAAACCTATTTGGGTTCCTAAATCTGACATTTGATATTATATAGGCAAACTCTCACAAAAGGCCTCATGAGAGCATGTGGTACCTGGACAACGTATGCTCACGACATATGACTGGAGATGCTAATCAATTCATTTTATTGTAGATCAGGACAGGAGGAAAGGTTACTCTTGGAGATAACACCACTAGGAAAGTATTTGGCTCAGGTATAATCAGAAATTCCAAGAATCTTTTGATTGAAAATATTTTGCTTATAGATGGACTGAAACACAACTTGCTCAACATCAGTCATCTTTGCGATAAGGGCTTCATCATAAAATTCTTGGCAAACACTTGCATTACAAGCTTAAATAACAACACTATTTTGTAGGGGAAGAGAATCAACAATATTTACATGCTTGATTTAAATAATATTGAATGTGCTGCTTCATTTTGCTTAAAAATTATTGCTGATGATTCTTGGTTATGACACAGAAGATTATGTCATGCTAGTATGAAAATCCTTAGGAGAGTGACGCAGAAAGACCTAATTAGAGGTGTCCCCAAGCTTAATTTCTCTAAAAACCACCTTTGTGATACCTGCAATTAGGAAAGCAAGTCCAATCCTCTTTCCACTCCATTAAGGATATTTGCACCTCTAAACCTTTAGAAGTCCTTTACATGGATTTGTTTAGACCCATTAGCACTGCCAGCTTAGGGGAAAATTCTATGGATTTTTGATTGTTGATGATTACTCGAGATTCACTTGGATTAAATTTTTGTAACATAAGAGTGAGTCTTTTGATGAGTTTAGATTCTTCTCCACTTGGATTTAAAAAAAAGTTAGGTTGTAAGATTTTGACCATCCATAGTGACCATGGGGGACAGTTAAAAAATGAGAGATTTTGAGACTTTTGTGAGGATAAAGGGATTAGTCACAACTTCTCAGTTCCTAGGACCCCTCAGTAGAATGGGGTAGCTAAAAGGAAGAATCTGACCTTTGTTGAGGCTGCTAGAGTCATTTTTGCTGAGTATTCACTTCTAAAATACTTTTAGGCTGAAGCGCTAACACAGCTTATTATGTGTTGAATATGGTGAATGTTAAAGCCAAACTTGATAAGACACCCTATGAGATCCTTAAGGTTATGACACCTAAACTTTTCCACCTCCATGTCTTTGGTTATAAGGTTTTCATTCATAACAATGGGAAGTCACACTTAGGGAAATTTTACCCAAAATCAGATGAAGGAGTGTTCTTAGGTTATTCAAGTGTTGGGAAATCCTTTAGGGTGTTTAAAAAAAAGACATTGGATGTGGAGGAGACTACTCATGTAGTATTTGATGAATCTGATCCTAAGGAGTCTAGAATTGAGGATGAAGATGGTGTTAGAGAGATTTCCAAAGGGGTTGAAAATTTGGAGAAGAGATTAGAGTCCCAAAATACTGAAGGAGTAGGAGAGATTATCCAAGGAGTAGAAAATTCAAATCTAAAAAAAAGGGTTGATCCTACACACACTTTGCCTAGGGATTGGAGATATTTTTTTGAGTCATCCTAAAGAATTGATATTTGGAGACCCCTCTGAAAGTGTTAGGACTATAAATAGACTTAGGAAGGAAGTGAACCACTCTTTCTTTATCTCAATGACTGAACCCAACAATAATAATTAAGCTTTATCTGATGAGTTTTAGATCTTAGCCATACAAGATGAATTAAATTAATTTGTTAGGAATGATGTTTGGGAGCTTGTAGAAAGACCAAAGAGACAAAGTGTAGTTGGAACTAAATGGGTCTTTAAGAATAAGATGAATGATCCTAGTGTGGTGGTTAGGAATAAGGCAAGATTGGAAGCTAAGGGGTACAACCAAATAAAAGGGATTGATTTTGAGGAGACCTTTCCCCTGTAGTTAGATTGGAAGCCATTAGAGTGATACTAGCCTTTGCCTTTTATAAGGGATTTAAGCTATACCAAATATATTTGAAGAGTGCATTTTTAAATAGGGTAATAAAAGAGGATGCATTTGTAGAGCAACCCCCAGGTTTTGAGAGTTCTCAATTTCCAAATCATATTTTCAAATTAAAAAAGAACTTATATGGATTAAAATAGGCACGAAGAGCTTGGTATGAGAGGCTTAGCACATTTTTACTAAAGATGGATTTTATTAAGGGAATTGTAGACACCACCCTTTTTATGAGGAAAGTAGGAGATAAGTTACTCATTGTTCAGATCTATTTTGATTATATACTTTTTGGATCTTCTGATAAAGCTATGTGATGATTTTTTTTAAAATAATGAGTAAAGAGTTTGAGATGAGTATGATAGCAGAGTTGTCATACTTTTTGAGATTTAGCATAAGACAATTGAATGATGGAACATTTATAAGTCAATCAAAGTACATTAAGGATATCTTGAAGAAATATAAAATGGATAAAGCTAAGCCAATAAATACTCCCATGATTTCTAAAGTTCAGTTGAATAAGGGCACAAGTGGAAAATATGTTGATCAAAAGAAGTATAGAGGGATGATTGGATCTTTACTTTACCTGGCTACTAGTCGACCTGATATAATGTTTAGTGTTTATCTTTGTGCTAGATTTAAGCTAATCCTAAAGAATCACACCTGACTGGAGTTAAGAGAATTTTTAGATATCTTTTAGGGACCCAAAAACTTAGGAATCTAGTATTCTAGGCACAACACTTCTTTTGAGATTATTGGATATTTTGATTCTGATTTTACAGGATGTATGATGGATAGAAAGACCACTTTTGGAATTTGCCAATTCATAGGACAGTCTTTAGTCTCCTAGTCTAGTACAAAACAAAACTCTGTTGCACTTTCCACTATTGAAGCTGAGTACATTGCCTTAGGAAGTTGTGTGGCCAAAGTCCTTTAGTTGAAGCAACAAATTCTGGATTTAGGATTACTTATAGGCGCAATTTCACCCTTTGTGACAACACCAGTGTCATCTGCATCTATAAAAATTCTATCCAATATTCAAGGACCAAACACATTGACATAAGGCATCATTTTATTAGAGACCATGCGACCAAAGGAGATATTTAGCTACACCATGTGACAACTGAGAATCAATTGGCTGGCATCTTTATTAAACCACCGGATTTTGACATTTTCAGCACCTTAAGGATCAGATTGGGTGTGATTGACTAAAATGCAAGAACATGTTGTTTACTGATTTATGAATTTTCTATTTTCTTTCTTTTTTTTTTATTTTATTTCACTTTGCTTACTAGTTTTTATTTTTTATTTTTGTTATTTTAGTTTTTTCTTCTTTTATGAACATTGCTGAAATGATATTTTATATCATGTTTTTTTTGCTTTTTAAAAATTTGTAGTCAATATTTTAAATCTCTTAATCTGTTAAAGGGAGAAAACACTGTTGATTGTTTGTCTTTCTCTAACATCTTTTAGTGGTATAATTTTTTTTTCTAAACAAAAGTCTATCTCAAATAGCTATACTTTAAGATTGAGATCTTTTCTATATTACTATAGTAATCTATCTTATATTTATAATATTCAAAGTCTTTATATTACTTCAAGATTTTTCATTATCTTGTCATTGCATTTATCATATGATTTTGATTCTATTTTGTGGTTTGTTCTTTCTTATATGAGAGAGTGAGTTTTTCTTCTCTAATATCTAGAAGATATACTCATAACTGAGAATATATATTCTTGAAAATTGATTTAGCTTGTAAAAATAACAAAAAAGAGACTAATGATGCCAAAACAAAAGATACGCAATGACATCAAATTGAAAAATATACACAAAGTGTATTAAAATTCAAAAGACGTGCAAAGTGCCCCATTCAATTGATAATAGGTATAAAATGAGCCCACTAAAAGCAAGTTCTCTTCTCTTTCCAAATTTTTAAATCTTAGAAGAATTCATGTATCACTTGAGATTTTCAAAGGCTTGATTTCAAAATTTGTGATTGTGACAAATTACTTTGATACATTATTATATAAGAGGTACTCTGATGCTCTTCTATTTAAAGACTCTTGTTCCTTTGAAGAGAGTATCTTTTGCTGCTTTTCTGACCAAATAGAGCTAATAGGAGAGGGAGAGCAAGGGAGAGAGGGAGAGAGAGATGATCTTGTGAGGGTGAGTTTGTGAGGGTTTTCACAAAGGTTACTCCAAGTAAGGATTCGTCGTCATTTTCTCCAGCCATCGTCCTTAGTTCTTTGGGGGTTCTAAAGAGGTCTACTTCAACATCTAATCAAGGTTCTATGCTTCCTTCAGGAGTAAGTAAAAGGAGATGGGTTCTTTGCCTGCTTCTGGAGGAAGCAAAAGGAGTTGGGTTCTTTGTCTTACCTGGGTTGGTGGAAAGGAGGGTTGTAAAGGCTTTTCCACCTTGTTGTGGGGGTAAAAGGAGAGACATTGAGTTTAGTGCAATACTCGGAGGGCGCCTTCAGGGAGTGGACGTAGGTCGGGTTGACCGAACCACTATAAATTTATGTGTTCTTTATTACTGTTTACTCATTTTATTTTAGCATTTGATTTCTATGGTGAATCTTGGTTTTTGTTTTAAGATTGTGTTTTGATCGAAATATTTTTTAAAATTTCAATTCACCCCCCCCTCTAGGTTAGCCTTAGGACTAGTTCATAAGGGCTTAACATCCCTGCCAAATTTTTAAGTGCCATCAGAGTACTTTCACAAGCCCTACAATAGGACATCTAACCCATACGAGCATATCAATCACTATAGAACCATCATGCATATCCAGCGAGCCTCGGATGCACTCCTATGTCAGGTTTTTCTTTCCACCCTTAAAGGACAGGATCGAACTTAGTTCTATTCGCTTCCATCCAGAACGATCCCTTTATTCGTTAAATTGGCCAAAGTGTTTGTCAAATAGTTTGTAGCCAGTCAAAGAATTGCTAAGGATTCTTCCCACCTCTCTAGGATTCGTCAAAATAAAGGAGAATCATTGAAGGAGTATTTTTAACAATTTTCCACTGAGGCTCGACAAATTTTAGTAGTAGACCCTAAATTACTAAGAGGGGTATTTCTTGGAGGCATTTATCTTGACCACTTCTATTCAGCAGTCATGCGGGATATCGTTCAATCATATGACCTGATTCATCATGTGGAGATGTAAATCTCGATAGATGAAGTCATAAATTCTCATAGAAAATAATTTGAGAAAACTAATGAGAAGCGCAAAGTTGCGCCTGGGATGTATAATTCACCCTCATAATGGAAGAAGCAAGGAAAGAATAATTTACCTCCTAGGCCTCCATTGCCTCGACATGAACCTCGATAAGAGGAGTATATCCCACTCAATATATCTCGAGCAAATATATTGACAGCCATTCGAGATCAAGATATAATAAAATGGCCAAATCCTTTGAAGCCGAACACAAGAAATCAATATCAGTATTGTCACTTTCATCGTAGTCGTAGCCAGACTACCAAAACATGTAGGCAACTTAATGATGAGATTTAAAGACTTATCTGCCAGGGGTTTCTTCGATAATTTATTTGAGATCCACTTACTCGATAGGAAGCTCGTCCCGCTGGGGGGCAAAATCAATAATAGAGACAACCGGTGAATTATCAAATAATAGTTGGTGAAATTGAGACAATCACAAGAGGCCCATTACTATCTTATCAAATTTTTTTTTGCTATAGATGAAAACCCGATGTTAAAGAAGGCTCGTATCGATCATTCTATCACTTGTAATGACTCTGGTTTAGAGGGGGTTAAAACCCCTCATTAAGATCCGCTTGTAATAAATGCAAGGATAGGTGAACCGTGTTATAATCTCAAAAGAATTCTTATGGATAATGGAAGCTCTGTAGATTTTTGTGACTCGAGTTCATGAGTTTTATATTTTTGATGATAACAAACATCTTTATATCTCATATTATTTTTCTTTTTATAATTATTTGTGTGTATACTAATATTTTAGGAATACCACGCAGCGTCAAATAATGAACTAGGGCTCAAGATTGGGTTGAATAAGGTTATGGTGTAAAGGGTCTGTAATTTTTATTGGTATAATTTTGATTTCTTTAGTTAAGTCCTACAAGGGTATATGCTTACTTTATGGAATTTTTATTTTTGTCCGGTGAACGGACGTAGAGCTACGTTCGGCCGGCACTGAGATCGCGTCACGTAGCAGCCACAAAACCACGTATTTGTCGATTTTGCTTGGCAATAACGAGAAATACTATTATGTGAAGGCAAATACTTAGTAATACCGAGTAATACTGAGCAACACCGAGTAATACCAAGTTTTTTCTAGAAAAACTCGGTATTACTCGGTATTGCTTGGTATTTACTCAATATTGGTCTTCACAAAGCGGCATTTCTTGTTATTTCCAAGCAATACCTAGCAATACTAAGCAAATACCAAGTAACTCAATGGTGACCAAATGTAGAGCTACGTCCGGTCACCGGACGTAATAATTAATATTGTCAAAACCAAAAGTTCAAGCTTTGAACTAATCATACTAGATGATTTCGATCATCCAGGATGATCAGCTTAGTGAACTAATCGTACTCGACGATTTTTTGGATCTTTCAGGATGATCCTTTATAATATTGGAAAACAACCACCAATGATAATTTAGGCAAGGATGTAAGATTTAAATTTTGTTCTAATCATCCTAGATGATCTATGATGATCAATACCAATCATGCCTAAATTGATCATGTGATTAGGAGACTAATTATGGTTAAATTTTTCAATCATATCATTCTAGATGATCTGTAAATTGCCTGGATGATGTTTGCCAATATATTTAATTTTCCTAAATTATCCAAGACAAAATACCATAATTTTTCTTCTAATAGTCTAGGATGATCCACAATATCGTCTTGGATGGTCAGTACAAATTTGATCATATTATCCAGGTGATCGTCCTGGACTATCAGGTCAAATTTTGCACATCATCCTGGAAGATCCCTTGATCGTATTGGACGATATTTGACACCAGAATTAAGTTTTTAGGGTTTTTTTAAGCCCTCTTTTTAAGCATATCGTACTGGACGATCATGTGATCGTATAGGATAATATTTGGTGCTGAAATAGACTTTTTAGGGTTTTCTAAAGCTATCTTTTTAAGCACTTCGTACATGACGATCTTGCGATCGTCCTGGACAATTTTTGCCAATAATATTAATTTTTAGGGTTTTTAAAAGCCCTCTATTTAAGCTTTGTCAAGAGACTTAATAAGTGTCTTTGGCAGCCATTGAAGCTTCGTTCTTCTAGAGAAAACTTGAAGAGAGAACTTGAAAGGGAGAGAGGAAAGGGTGGAGTTTGAGAGAGGAAGAAGATCCTTGGAGGCGGTTTCAAGGCAGTGTGGAGGGGGTTTCACACGGTTGCTCCGACAATCTTGCACCTTAGTACCATCAGATTCATGGTTCGTCTTGAGGAAGTTTTGGGAAGAAGAAGATCTCTTTGGTGTCAAAGGATCCGGCTACTCCGCCGCACGGGGAAAGTGAAAGTGATTTTGTAAGGGCTTCTCCGCCTAGCTCTGGGGGCTAAAGGAGAGTCACTAAAGGTTTAGTGCAATACTCGGAGGATGCCTTCAAGGCGTGAACATAGGTCAAGTTGGACCGAACCATTATAAATCTAGTGTGTTCTTTCATTTATTATTTTCACACTTTATTTTTATTACGATTAATTTTTTAGGTGAAATCTTTGATTAATCTTTTTATTATTGATTTATTTTGTTTTCGTTACAAGATATAAAAATATATTTCTTTTAGTTAAAAAAGTTTTAATTATTCAATTCATCCCCCCTCTTGGTTAGCCTCGGGACTAGTTTATAAAGGTTTAACATCCTTGACGAACTTTCAAGTGGTATCAAAGCGGGATCCACAAATAAAGTTTTAGAAAACTTTTGCAAAAAGTTCAATGGCTTATTTTTGTTATCATAATTTTGTGGAAGGATATTCAATCACCCGGCCACCTTTATATGAAAATATTACTTTTGATTTTTGAAAAATTTGCATGTCTACTTTGTTGCAATCAATTGATTATCGAATGTGATATATGATTCTAACTGGTTATTATGTACCATCACATGTTATAGATGGAATTAAAACTGATATTCCTTTTAATCAATGGAATAGGGTGGAACAAATCAATGCTCAATTAAATGCTAAATCGTTAAACTATTTTTTCTATTCTTTAAATTCTGAAGATTGTATGTTAGTATCTACGTGCACTACTAACAAGAAAATTTTGGATAAATTATACACTATATATGAAGGCACTAGTGAAAATAAGCAATCCAGGTTAAATATTTTAATGCATGATAATGAATTATTTTACATGAAATCTTATGAGACGATCTTAGATATGTATACTAAGTTTATTCAAATTGTAACATCATTATATGCTTTAGGTAGAGAATTTTCAAATTTTAAAAAAGTTAATAAAATTCTATGTTGTTTACTTGATAAGTTTGATGTCAAAGTTATTGCTATTTATGAATCAAAAAATTTGAATGAATATTCTATTGATAATTTGATTGGCTCACTCATTGCCGACGAGCAAAGTTTTGGTCAAAGACTTTTGGATGTAGGTGAAATGATAGAGCTAAAATCTAAAGACACGGAGAAAAGTTGCATAATTGGTGAGAAAAGCGATGACTTAACAAGTAAATTTGAAAGCCCCCTAAAGCATAAGCATAAGCATCAATAAAAGTGGAATAAATGTAAAAATAGTAAAAATGTCAAGATTTCTCTTAACTTTATTTACTTTGGATGTATGAAACTTAAAAATATGAAAAATTGGTGTCCTAATTTGAGAACTCTTTTTGTAAAAAAAAGGGTAAACCTAATCAAATTGTAAAAAAGGCAAATAATAAAAAACAAAAAATCTCCTAGGCAGACCTAACTTCTGAATCATCAGACCATGAGCAAGATGATATTTAAACCATTATTTGTGTGTTTATTTGTTTGTGTATGCATGTTTTTGTTCGTTGAATTTTTATTTATTTTATGTGTTTTCTTTGGGTTTATTTTTTCTTTTCTTTTCGTTACGTTAAAATTTTAAATGTCTTTACTTTTCTTTTTTGTGAAGTTTTCTCTGATCAACACACACACATCACTTTTTTTATTTCCAATATAATTTAGAAAATCAAATCTTTTAAAGATCATTTTTTCTAAAAATGAAAAATTTACCTCCTATTTTTCTTAAATTTTTACCTAAGTTATGGTTAACTTCTCTAAAAATAGTCAAATGAAAGAAACTCATAATTTTTTCTCTTTATCTCTTTTCTTAAAAAGGCTATCTTACTTTTGATTCAAAATCTTCATCAAATTATAAATTAAATTTTGAAATTGAACTTTTTCATCTCCATATTATTTTTTTATCGTATAAAATTGTTTTGCAAGTTATTGAATCCACCTCCTAATTTTCTTTATCAAGTAGTTCATTTTTTATCAATAGAATGAGTTTGCTTTAGTATTTTAAAAGTTACATAATGGTAGCATATTTGGCGAAAAGAAAAAAAATGTCAATGACACCAAATTTTGAAAGATACATAAAGTGTATCAAAAACTAAAAGATACGCAATGGAGCCAAATTTAGAAAGATACGCAAAGTGTATCAAAAATTAAAAGATATGCAAAGTACATCAAACAACTGACAAGAGGCATAAAATGAACCCACAAAATGTAAGCTTATCTTTCTTATACTTTTTAATCTTAAAAAAATATTTTATAATTGATATATTCAATACTTGAATTTGAAAATCATGATTTTTTATTCACCAATTTTTACTGTAATCTTCTATTAGATATATTTCATGAAATGAGCTTTGAAAAGATTACTGTTTCTTTTTCTAATTTGTTTCTTGATTTAGATATTGGATTAAAAATTTTTTGAGTCTTTAAAAAAACTTTAACTTGGATTAACAATTTTTGAATTTCTAACATTTCTGGGTTATACGTTGTCAATACATTATTTACTAAATTTTTGAATAAAATTAAGAGGTAACTTTCTCATTTTAAGAAATTTTGAATTTTCAAACTGATTCTTCTAAAACATCTTTTTCACCAGATTAGGGATCATTTGATGTTTTATTAGTCAATTTTCTACTATTTTAGTTTTTTTTGCTCCACTTGTTTTTAATAATGTCAAAGGGAGAGAATGTACTGTTTTTTTATATTTATTTTAGTTATTTGTTTTTTTTACTTATTTTATTTTAAAATAAAAAATTAAAAAAGGAGGAAAGTGATGTGTGCGAGGGGAAGTTTAGGAGAAAATAATTTTAGTTTAGGAGAAAGTGATGTGTGTGAGGGGAAGTTTATGAAGATTATTGTAAACTAAAATTATTTACCCCTGTTTTTAAAATTTTATCTTAGTGAGGGGAAGTTTAGGAGAAAATAATTTTAGTTTACAACTTCATTAATAATATTTGTCATCATCAAAATAGAGGAGATTATTGCGACTCGAGCTCACAAGTTTTATATTTTTGATGATAGCAAAGATCTTTATATATCATAGTATTTTTCATTCTTGGAAAATAGCTGCCAATGATAATTTAGGCAACAATTTAAGATTCAAATTTTGCTCTAATCGTTCCAAACGATAGACAATCTAGATCATCCTGGACAATTTTTGCCGTCAAGATTAATTTTTAGGATTTTTCAGAGCCCTCTATTTAAGCTTTGTCAATGCACTTGATAAGTGTCTTTGGTAGCCATTGAAGCTTCATTTTCCTGGAGAAAATTTGAAGAGAGAACTTGAAAGGGAGAGAGGAAAGGTTGGAGTCTAAGAGAGGGAGAATATCCTTGGAGGGGGTTTCAAGGGAGTGTGGAGGGGGTTTCACATGGTTTCTCTGGGAAGCTTGCACCTTAATACCATCGGATTCATGGTTCGTCTTGATGGAAGTTTTGGGAAGAAGAAGATCTCTTTGGTGTTAAAGGACCCGGCTACTCCGCCACCCTAGGGAAGGTGGAAGTGATTTTTTAAGGGCTTCTTTGTCTAGCTGTGGAGGCTAAAGGAGAGTCACTAAAGGTTTAGTGCAATACATGGAGGGTGCCTCTGAGGAATGGACGTAGGTCAAGTTTGACCGAACCACTATAAATCTGATATGTTCTTTCCTTTATTATTTATGCACTTTATTTTTATTATGATTAATTACTTGGTTAAAATCTCGGATTAATCTTTTTATTATTTATTTATTTTATTTCCATACCCCGATAGGAGTCAATATTGTATGTGGAGATCAACAAATAACACAAATTTGCTATCTTCGGCAGGTTAAACCACATCCAACAATGACCCTGAATATAGAGGATTTTGATCTCCAGAGCGAAGATACCCCTAAGAGAGCATCTCATATAGAAGATCTCACTATTGTATCAATATCAGAGGAACACCCTTCAAGGACCATGCAGATTGGGTCCCTTCTCTCTGACAAAGAGAAGAAAGAATATGTAGATTTTCTATACGAGAATTAAGATATTTTTGCATGGAGTCTGGAAGATATGCCCCAAATTGACCCCGAAGTAATCGTACACTCCCTCAAAGTCAATCTGATGTAAAATCTGATTATCTAGAAGAAACAAAACTTACTGCCAGATCGTAAGAATACAATCGAGCAAGAAGTTGATAAGCTTTTGGAAGCTAGATTTATACGGGAGGTGTACTATCCTACTTGCTTAGCAAATGTTGTCATGGTTCGGAAGGCAAGTGGAGCTTGGAGAAATGTGTATGGATTGTATATATCTCAATAAAACTTACCCGAAAGATTGTATTCCACTTCCTCATATCGATTAATTAGTTAATACCACCTTCGGGCATCAAATGCTAAGTTTTATGGATGCCTATTCCTGCTATAATCAAATAGAGATGAATTACGCAGACAAAGAGGCAACAACTTTCTGAACAGATAAAGGTTTATATTGTTATCTGATCATATCGTTTGAGCTCAAAAATGCCGGAGAAACTTATCAGCGCCTCATGAATAAGATTTTCAAAGACCTTATTGGGTACACTATGGAAGTGTACGTGGACGATATGTTGGTGAAAAAGTCTTAAAAAATCTCAACATATTTCAGACTTGGAATAATGCTTCCATTTGTTGCGATATTATAATATGCTACTCAACCCTGCTAAATATGCTTTTGGAGTCGCTTCTGGAAAGTTTTTGGGGTTTATGGTGACCCACAGAGGGATTGAAGCTAATCCCAAGAAAATCAAGGCACTAAGGGATATGGTGCCACCGAAGAATATCAAGGATGTCCAAAGGTTAAATGGAAGGATTGAATCACTATCTTGTTTCCTAACACATTCAGGAGACAAATATATGCCCTTCTTTAAGATACTTAGAGGGGCTCATAACTATGGATTCCAATGAACCCATGAGTGTCAAGAAGCCTTTGAACAGCTATGAAAGTATTTGGCATCCTCGCCATTACTTTTTAAACCAACACTGTGAGAGAAATTATATTTATATATGACTGTTTTTACCTAAGCTATTAGTTTGGTCTTGGTACGATAAGAAAATGATGTACAATGTCCCATCTATTATGTTAGTAAAATTTAATCTAAAACAGATGGATGTTATCCTCTAGTATATAAGACAGCATTGATGTTAATTTATTCCACCAAAAAACTATGCCCTTATTTTCAAGCACATATAATCAGAGTTTACACAAATATGCTACTAAAAAGTATCATGCAAAAGCCAGAAGCATCGGGTAGGCTTGTTAAGTGGTCTGTAGAGCTTAGATAATTTGATATCCACTAGTTGCATAGGCTCGATATTAAATCTCAAGCACTTGCAGACTTTGTAGTTAAATGCACCGTTCTAGTATTTGATATTCAACCAGGTGCTTCACCTTCTCCTCCATGCTTGACGTTGTATGTTGATGGAGCATCTGGAAGTTTCAGCTCTGGGGCCAAAATTCTGTTGATCTCTCCGCAGAAAATTACCCTTAAGTATGGGATTCGATTTAAGTTCCCGACAAAAAACAACACATCAGAGTACGAGGCCCTTATTAATGGATTTATACTAGAAATGGGCTGTGATGTGCAGAACTTAGTAGTCCACACTGATTCACAAATAGTTGCCTGTCAGGTGGAGGGGGAGTTTGATATTCACAATCTGCAACTTGCCCAATATTGCAGTATTATGAAGTTACTCTTAACCCGTATAAGAGAGTATCAGATCTTTCATGTTCTCCGAGAGAAAAATGCTCGAGCATATGCTCTTTCTAAACTTACAATATCAACGATAGGAGAATTTTATAAAAGAAAGTATATCAAGAAGATCTACTTTCCAAGAATTCAAGGTCCGTGGGTCATACAATCAATTGATGAACCAAGAAAGGCATCTTGGATTGATCTCATATTATCTTTTTTATAGGATGGGGTACTACCTGAAGAGACCATAGCTACAATATGACTTCTATGATAAACAACAAATTTCACCATTATTGGTAACGAGTTATATAAACGCGCCTTAACCGAACCGTATCTCAAGTATCTGCCACCTTTAAAAGCTGAATATGCACTCTGAGAAATTCATTTAGGAGTATGTGGAGAACATTTGGGAGGAAGAGCATTGACTTACGAGATCGTGAGAGATGGATTCTATTGGCCTATAATGAAACATGACGCACTTGAGTTTACTCAAAAGTGCAAAAACTGCCAATTGCATTCTAATATCATTCATACACTCGCTCTAGAGCTTGCATCACTTAAAAGGCCTTGGTCTTTCGCCCAATGGGGAATCAATATAATGAGACACTTTCCTATAACCACCGGACAATAGAAATTCATTATCTTGGCTATAGATTACTTCACCAAATGAGTGGAGGCAAAACCTTTGGCGAAGATTAATAAAGTAAATGCTAAATAGTTCTTGTGGAAGAATATATTCTGTCGCTTTGACATTCCTGCAAGGGTCATCACTTAATGGGACACAATTTACTTGGAAGATCTTTAAATCTTTTTGTAATGATTTTTATATTCAGCTCATCCACAGAGTTGTTATCCATCCTCAAGCAAATTGGAAAATAGAGGTTACAAATCAAATAATTCTGAAAGGGTTGAAGACACGCCTAGGGAAGGTTGGGGGGCAATGGACTGAAGAACTCCCAAATGTCCTCTGAGCTTATCAGACCACTGCCAAAACTCATACAGGAGAAACCTGATACATTCTATGTTTTGGTATAGAAGAAGTCATACCAGTTAACATTGGAGTCCCGAGCAATATAGTTCAGACTTTTGACTTCAATAACAACGAGGAGTGTTTCAGAATAAATTTGGTTCTCCTCCCTTAAGTACGAGATGAAGTCTCACTTAGGACCATTGCATACCACCAAAGGATTGCTCGTCACTACAACCGGAGGGTGAAACCTCGACCTATCTCTATTGGGGACTTTGTTTTGTGGAGTATTGAAGCCACTGGAAAAGGCCCTCAGTGTAACAAGCTCTCCCCCTCTGGGAGGGTCCTTATTTGGTAGCAATTATGGTCAAGCCAGGAACCTTCAAACTGAAGGATGCTAGTGGAAAAATGCTCCTCCGAACTTGGAATGTTGGCAACCTTCACAAGTATTATTAGTAGGTGTTAATAATATTGTTTTTCTTGTGTTATGTTATCCCAAGTGGTTATGCTTTATATTCGTTAAGTATTATTATGCTGATCTTTCATACATCCCTTGTGTGTTGATTGTGATAGAACTTTTCTAGACCATGTATCCCTAAGTTATACTAAGGAATTGTTGTACTGCCTTATATAATATAGTAATATGATATTCACTTTATTATGATATTATCTTCTCTTATAAAAGCTAAAAAATATATAATCTATATTGTATCTCAATTACTATATGATCAATCATAGGGAGATTCGATCCGACCTCTTCCATACATGTTAAAAATCACCAAGCAAATGCTTTAATTAATAACCTCAGATAGGTCAAGATATCTAAGAAGGATATCTTTCGCATTCACTCAAGTCAAAAAAGATCACCAAAATATTTCTCATTGAAATAAAACTAAGTCAATTTCATATGCTTGTGAGAAGAAGAAAAAAAGAGAAATTAATAATTTATTTATATATCATTGAACATCGAGTACATCATATGAAAGCATCAACACCAAACACACATATAATCATCATTAGAAAGAAACAAAAGTGGTACAAACAACATCAGAGCAATCCTACAGGATCTCAATATCATCCTCCTCATCCTCAAGGAAAAAGGCCTTCTGCAACTCACTCTCTAGTTCTTCACCACTAGAGTCTGAAGAAGGGTCACCAGAAGCCTGGCTAGGTGTCAACCCCTCGATATCCACTCTAGTCTTGCACTACACCACACCATGCCATTCATAAAACTTTTGATGAAGCCCTCCTCCATACACTCTGCTTATAAAACCTTCACATCCAAGTCATAAATATGATTGCAAGCTTCTTGAACATGATCCTCAATAATTATCTTGAAGGCAAAAGATTTCTTGAATTATTATATGACTGTAGATGGCAACTGTTGGGCTTCCTTCTCTGACAGCATACTCTATACCCTCTTATTCTTAGTTTTAAGGATTTGTTGATCTCTCATTTGCTGTTTGACCGTCATCTATGCATCCACAAACTCTATATGTAGGCGATCCAATTGTTGATTCTATGAGGAGACTAAAGTTATCCTATTATCCAACTCTACTCTACACTCTACTAACTGCTCCTCCACCACCTTCATCTCCTTGACTTTGCCATCATATTTCTTTTGTATTCTCCCTACATATATTTGACCTTTACAAATTCGTTGTTTCACATTCAAGGTTTTGGTCATTTCATGCTTAAAATTCGTGTGCTGCTCCATTTGAAGCAACAAAAAAAAAAATTTTTTAGGAGTCAGATCCTTTGAAAAAATACAAAAGGAAAGAAGAAAAGGTGAGCTCACCAACTCCTCAGCCCATCGACTGCCAACGCACTGATGTTTCATAATATCTTATGGATTATAAGACTTAGATGGAGAGATATGGAGTACTTTGCTAGGGACTGCCAAAATTTCCTCCGCCTTCTTTCTTTTTTGATGCCTGTAGATCACCCTCTCTCCCTGGTCATTTAGAAGAAACTTTTGAAGGTTGGCGAACTGCCTTTGGAATTTTCATAGATCTCTTTAGCATTTGTTCATGCGATGTTCCTGCTTGAGTAGATAGTCCCACATTGAATAAATATTCTTCGTCTATATATCTGCTCAAATAACACACCTCATAATGTAGGGCGTCAATATCAGGAAGTTTGAGTATCTTCAATAAATCTTCTGCTCTAATATGTAGATGAACCAGTAACTCCTTCAACTTTCTCCATTTTTTGTGATTCTAGACATTTTGCACAAAAAAAAAGTCGCTAATCCAACCTTTTGATGGATCTCGAGTACGAACATCCAACCACTTGGATCTAAAAGAGATACGACCCTGCGCATCACTAATAAGACGCCCCATCCGAGAAATACATTTTGAAGATAACACCACTCCACGGTCTCTAAAAAGTACAATCAGTCCCATTATGATTGAAATGGCCCTATAAGAAAGTTGAGATAAACTCACTCCACAGATCATCAAAATATCAATCAACTCAGGAGATAATGGAAACTGTAGTCTTGCTCGCAAACTAAATTTATATACTATCGCATATTCTGAAGGAGGAAAACAGGCACGATCAGATATTGTCGGCATCTTCATCACTAGATCATTAGTAAAATGATTTTTTTTCTAAAATCAATGAAAGAATCGTTAGAGATGGTGGAGATAACATCATCGATCTTCGGCGCCTTGTGAGTCTTCTTCAAACTCTCAGATCGGGCAATAGGGCGATCTTCTTTGGCTGGAGGATTTCTTGTGGATGTGTGATCACCCATTTCAACTTCTATACTAAAGAGAAGCGTTAAATTTGAGTAGGGAAAGTCACCTATTAAAGATAGCGAAAATCCTCTAGAGCAGGAAGAAAAATGGGGGAGAAACGAAGGAGAAAGATTGAAAAAATTTCAACTTCTGTACAGGAGGAGGGGCACTGAGTTAAGTAGGGAAAGTCACATACTAAAAAACAATGGAATGCCTTGGCTGTAAGAAAGTCAGAGAGAAAAAAAGGAGAATGTGCAAATTTTTTTTAGCCCAAAGGGGGTATTTAAAGGATGAAAAGAGGGCGATTTTTTTTGAAAATAAGAGGGAAGAGGCTTCTAAAAGTTTTTTTGAATTTTCTTGAATTTTTGAGGAATTTTTAAAATTTTTTGAGACAAAAAATATTCACTTTTTGATTTTTTTTTTTTAAAAAAATCTTTTAAGTGGGCGGATGTGGCCGCCGCCCCTCCTTAAAAAAAAAGCAAGCAAACCCCACAAAAAAATGCAGTCAGTTATAATCGGCTGCCTTGATTGCACGTGCCAAACGAGCGTTGTTTCAGCGCCGGCAGCAGCGCTGGCAGCAGCGCCGGCAGGCAGGAGGCGATGGCCGGCCGTCAGGCCAGTTCGGCCACATACACATGTTCGGGCTCCGATTTCGATCCCAGAAGTCAAAATCGGACATTTTTGGGGTCCCCATATACATTTTTTGACATTCCGGACTCAATTTTTACACTATTGGAGGTCAACAGAGCTTTTAGAACCCAGTTTAAGCAAAGTTAAATTTTTTGGAACGCAATTTTGTGTGATTCGGCCAATATGAAATGTCGACACAAGTATTTTCGGACTTCTGGAGCTTCAACGTCCGAAAATAGGGGGCAACTGATATATCATCAAAAAAATATCTTGATCAGGCAAGAATCTCAAGGCAAAACCAAGCCGAAAACTTCAAAAATAAAATCCAGGATCATCTGAAATTCGATCTTAGCAAACTTATAGCCAAACTGAGCGTCTCGAAAATACGAACCCAATGACACCAAATTCAACTCAATCCGAGTCCAAATCAAGGACCCGAAGCGCTATTGGAAGTTCGAACCACAATTTGGGTTACCAAACGGTTTCCAAACATAACGTGCTTATAGTCAAATCGACCGAGTCGACGAGAAAAATCCAACGAGCTCAAGATCGTTGAATTTTGACATCATTAAGACGTTCAAATGTCTGACAAACGGTACACCACCAAGGGATTTAATATCGGCCGTCCATCCAATCACAATCCATTTACCCTTGATCTCTCACCTATTTACAGGTCATGCCTCTCCATAAATCTATAAATAGACCCCTCATTTATCTTGAGAGGGACCCAAGTAAGAAGAAGAAGAGAAGAAGAAGAGAAGGAAAGGAGGTTAGAAACTCCTCCTCGACCACCGCTGAAGTTCTGCCCGACGCCCAAGTGACGCTAGAGCTCTGCCCGACGCTCAAGTGATGCTGGAATTTTGCCTGACGCCCAAGTGACGCCAGAATTCTGCCCAAGCGACGCTGAAATTATGCTCAAGTGACACTGGAATTATGTCTGACGTTTAAGTGTCGCCGAAACTCCGACCAATTTCCAAGTGACACCGGGAGTCTAAGTAACTAATTGGACTTTAATCTGAAAGTAATTCATTGAAATTTGATCATCCTATATTCTAAAGACGAGTCAGTCTCTTGTATCTCAAGCAAATATTAGTGGAACTTTTTCAACTGGGCGTGACCCCGTGATTTTTTCCCTTTCCAGGGTTTTCCATGTAAAAATTCGAGTGTCTTTATTTCTCTCATGTTTGTGTTCTAGATTTTTGTACAATGCTGAGACTAAAACTTTAATATATATAGTGCAGAAACGAAAAGTGGAGGAGAACACGTGAGTACTTCAGCTCACTATAGTGCTCCGCATCATGGTTTTGATCTTTTGATACTTTAGAATCATTATATTTTTATAGATTACACTTTATTTTCTAAATATAATAAAAAAATATTGTTAATGCTAAACTATCTAAAATAAATTATATTTTATACATATATTTAAATATAATTTAAATATTAATTTTCTTTAAAATATATAATATTTAAACATTCAATATGTAAATATTTAAAAATAATAATTATATTTGTATATAAGAAATTTATATTTTATTACTAATATAACAATAGAATGAATATAGTTTTTCATAAAAAAATTGATAGGATTACATTTAATACAATTGATATAGTTTTTGCCAAGGTTATTATGACTGGACAAGACCTAGAAACAGAAGAATGAAAGCTTAAGGGTTTAATGGTTCGATCAGGATCGAATTAGAGTTGAACAAGATGATATGATAAATATGATAATTATTTAAATAAAATTTAAATGATAGAATAACCATGTCATTCTATAAACTTTTAATTAAAAAATAATTAAAATTCACATTTTAATAATATCTTATGTAATTTTAAATTTAAACATATTCAATCTTTAAATTTAATTCATATTTAACAAAAATTTAGTTTGCATATAAATTTATATATTTAATATAAATCATTATTAATTTATATTATTTGTTTAGATATAATTTACACCTATAAATTAAATATTAAAATTATATTATAAATTTACATTTATAAATTATTAAAGTTTGATCATTTATTACTAATAAATTAATAAATATTTAAATTTTATAATATACATATAATAAATGAGCATATAATTTATTTAACATCATTAATTAAAAATAAATACTATTTACATCATAAAAAATTTATTTAAAAAATATGTTTCAAAATATATAGTGTATATTATAAACTTAAGAAGTAAGAACTTCAACTTATTTAATCCCATGTCACTTAATAACTTCCTCTTTCAAATTTTTATATTATTCTTTTAGTTTAGATGGGGTAAGAACTCATATGAACTGATGTAGCCATGTGAAACGTTTATTTGATTTTTTTTTAAATTGAAAAATTAATCATTTTAAATATAAATTATTTTGCGAAATTACAAATATTACTTAATATTTTACTTTTAATATATTAAATTAATTTATTTAATTACTTAAATAATTTTGAAATTGAATTGGTTGGTTCAATGGAACTGGAACCGATTTGTGCGTTGAACTAGCAGTTCTAGCAGGTTCAATCCAATTTGATTCAGAAACAGTTTTTAGAATGAATCAAATCAGTCTTAAAATCGATTAACAGTTGAACTGGTCGGTCCCACCCAATTTTTAAACCTTGGTTTTTGCTTCTTCTTCAAGCAAATATGAAAAAAAGTTGAAATTCTTTTCCAAAAAAAAAAATGATATCCAATTTTTTTCTCAAAATGTTGCAAATTATGATCTATGATTGATTGTATAAGCTACTTTTGTTCTTACATGTTTTTTCTTGTATTAGTTTTTTGTAAAGAGATTAAGTGATCTTTCATTGATCATTTTAATTTTTAGCTACAGTTAGTTTAAACTGTGGTTGGCGGAAAAATAACAAAGGGAGCTAATCTCTTTATTCAGGTTCTTTGCTTCTCTAGTACAAAAGGCTTCCTTGTATCTGTTACTTTCACTTTTGAAGAATAAGAATGAGAGTTTCCTGCTAAAGACCTGGCGGTAGTCACAGACAGGATAAAGGCGAGAGAGATGCAACTGAAGGATCACCGTGCGGTTTTTCTTTCACTTGGAGACGAAGTGATCAGGAAGGTGGCAGAAGAAGAATCGGCGATTGGAGTTTGGCAAAAACTCGAATTATTCTATTTGAAAAAGGTCTCTTGCAAGCCAATTATTCTTGAAAAAATAATTATACACTCTACAAATGGAGGATTCAAAGGACCTCAGAAAGCATATGGATGAGTTAAATAAACTGATTCTAGATCTCAAGAAGGTTGATCTGGGGGGGGGGGGGGGGGGGGGGGGGGGGGGGGAAGGGGGCACGTGCCCCCCCTAAAAAAAAAAAAACTGTTAAGTGCTAGTATTGGCATCACCTAAACAATGAACTTCTACAAAGTACCTAGTTGCAGTTTAAAGCCTGATAAAAATAAGAACTTTGAAATAAAGGAATTAATATCAATGAACTTCTACCAAGTACCAGCTCGATTTTTTTAAAAACAAACTCGCTATATAAGAAAAGAATAGCGTGCACCATCATGCCGAGCTCCCGATGACAAGGCGTTTAACAATCTCCTTCTGCAAATAACACTTATTAATCTCATCGTCTTGCTTTGGCGAGCAAGAAGCAGTGGACTGAACTGCTGTGGGGCACCTTTGGAGTAATGGCCAATGGAGTGGACAAGCCAAAGACAAGATCAAATGAAAAGAAGTGATCTTCGATGGCATGCACGAGAAAGACTAGACTGGCTGATCCCTCATTGGACCTTTGAATCTTAAAATCTTGAACCTTTGATTCTTTCAATTCAATCTGTATTCTCAAATCTTACCAGAAACTATGAGAGCGGCCGATCCAAACGTCAAAATTTTGTAGGGGATTTTTACGCATCCACAAAATATTTATATATTTACATATTTAATATTTAAATTTAATATTTTTTCAGGTCACTCATTTGCAAAATCACATCAAAATAAACACATATATCACCTTAAGATCTTATATTTTTTTTGCAATGAGATTTTCAATAGTTACTAATTCATCATCAAGGTTTTATCGATCATTTATAAAATTTGCTACACCGATCTCAAACCCAGATGTAAAAGAATTGAGGAAAAATTAAAAAAAAATAATTTAGGCCCCCCTAAATACATCTTCTAGCTCCGCCACTGATCTGAGGATTGATGAAGAGGATCAGGGAATCATACTACTGAGCTGGTTGCCAAAGAGCTATGAGCACATTGTGGATGCATTGTTGTACAAAAAACAAATTAAAGTTTCGTTTCAGATAGCTTTCGTACTGCTTCCTAAAACGATTTTTTAGTATAAAATTTTCTAATTCATGAAATTTTTGTATTAAAATATTGTTTTAAAAAACAATAAAAAAATTGTCTCAAAAAAAACATAAAACTATGACAGAAGTAAAGTCTGTCTTATTGTCTAAGGAAATCTAGAGAAAGGATGACTTAAGAGATGATAGATCTGCTGAGAGCTTATTTGTACGGCGAAGAACCAAATACAAAGCCAGCAAGAACAGTTAAAACAATCGAAAGTTGTGGAGAGCATCTCAGTGTTAAGGAACCTGACACGTCATCTACTTTCTTGGTTGAGTCTTGTATGTAACTCTATATATTGAGTTCTCTTGTTGTATAAAATAATGAGAATCATTTCTAGTTTCTCTTCCTCTCTGTTTCCCGTGCCATATTTCTTCTATTTTCACCTATCAAGAATTCTATCTTGGTATCAGAGCACCAAAGCTCCACAGCGCTCGTTCTTCCTCTCTTGTCGCCATGGCTGAAGAAAGTTCGGCTATTTCTCGTAGGATGACATCAAATGTCTCCGATCAAGAAACGGAGTTAACCATTCCTCCTCACCTCAAGTTTCTAATTTCAAATATCAAGAATCTAGTTCCTACTCAACTCACATCAGAGAATTACACAATCTGGAGGCTACAACTCTATCAACACTTCTCCGCAAACGGGTATGAAGAACATCTTACCGATCTCGCTATCTGTCCGCTAGATTCAGAAACCACGGATCATGTTCGTTGTAGACTCATTGATCAGAATCTTGTTTTTGCAATCTTGTCTACCATCTCGGCACCAATTCTATCGTATGTTCTCACACTCAACACTGCCCAAGAGGTATGACTCACTCTTGAATGTCGGCTTCAACCGATGAACCGCTCGCAGGTAATACAGCTGAAGAACGAACTTCTCCAAATTCAGATGAAGGATCTGATAATGCAGTAGTATCTTGGTCATATCAAGACAATCGTCGATAATATCACAGCCGCCAGATCCAAGGTGGACACAGAAGACATTGTTCTATACATACTCAACGGACTGCTCGCCACCTACAACCCGTTCAAAACCGCTATCAGACCATCTCTACAACCCATCAGCCTCGACGACCTCTATTCTTTACTTTGCAGTGAAGAAATAAATCTTCACCACCAACACAATCAAGAACTTCAACAATCGGACACCACTGCTCTATTCTCCAATCGCAACACAGGCTATCACTCCAAGAATCAAAAGTTTCATGGAAAATCATCTTTCTAACGGCCACAAATTTCCACAGACAATTCTACCGCATCAAGAACTCAGACAAATTGGCCCCAATGCCAGATCTGTGGGAAATTGGGTCACTTGGCGCTCAACTGTTAGCACAGGTGCAATCTCACCTACGCTCCTCTCTCCAATTCCAAGGCCCTCACGATTCAAAAACAACAAACGACTCCGAGCGAATGGATAGTTGACTCCGGCGCCTCCTCTCATTAACTTCGGACGTGATGAATCTGCATCACCCGCCCCCTTACACCGGGCTGGCACTACAGGAAAAATGGCCTATACCGGCGGTTTTAACCGGCGGTTTAGAGGCCGTCGGTATTACCGACGGCTACGCTGGCGGTTAAGCCGTCGGACTCTAACGACGGCTTAATCGACGGCTTAGCTACGACACACCGTCGGTAATACCGACGGTCTCTAAACCGCCGGTACACCGCCGGATTTCAACATTAACCGGCGGTTTAGCCGCCGGAAACTACGATACCGGACGGATAAGATAAACCCGCCGGTGTTATTATTAAACCGCCGGTGCTTACCAGCGGCTTACCGACGGTCACCGACGGTTCTACGATGGACGCACGACGGTTTAAACCGTCGGTAATACCGACGGCTATAACCGCCGTCAACCGCCGGTAAGGTACCGACGGTCTAACGGCGCCGTCCGGCGGTCTAATGAACCAGACGACGCCAGGTTTAACGCCCGGAACACCGCCGGTACTCTGACCGGCGGTTTTCCAGCGGTTACATTACCGGCGGCCAAACCGCCGCAAGACCGACGGTTGAAATTCCGGTGGTCACCGGCGGTATGTGCCGCCGGAAAACCGCCGCAAAAATAAACCGCCGGTAAAAAACCGTCGGAATTTGTTTCCTACGCCGTTTTTACCGGCGGTTACTAAACCGCCGTTAGACCGCCGGTAATGTAAAAAACCTCCGGTAATTTTGCACTAACCGCCGGAAAAAACTGTCGGTTTTCACTGTTTTTCCTGTAGTGTGGACTCTGTTTCAATTGCAAACGGTAGCAATCTTTCGATTCAGAACTCGGGTCAAGGGCTCTTTCCTCTTCCCGAGTCTCATCGTAAACTCTATCTTCATAATATTCTTCATGTTCCATCTCTTTCGCATAATCTTTTATCGGTTGCCAAAAAAACATAAGATAACATTGTCTCAATTTCTTTTAACGCTAACGACTTTACTGTGAAGAATCTTTAGGACAGTTGGCTTCTTCTCCGCGGTCTCAAACGCAATGGTCGGTACCGTCTCACGGCTCCTATCCCTCCTAAACACAATGCTCTCTCTACCGGTCGCTCCTCCAGCTTCTCGTGGCACACTAGGCTCGGACATCCAAATGACCGAACTATGAACAAACTAGCCAAATTAGCTTATGATATAAATTTTAGTTCTACTTCCAGTTTATGCATTTCTTGTAATCTCTCAAAAGTCATAAGGAGCCTTTTCAGTCTAGCACTTCCATTTGTACTAAACCCTTACAACTGGTTCACTTGGACATTTGGGGTCTGGCACCGGTACCATCCATGAATGGGTTTCATTACTATGTTATATTCATAGATGATTTTACGCATTTCACATGGCTTTATTTGCTGCATTCTAAACATGAAGTTTTTTCTAAATTTCAACAACTATGTAATCTGGCTAAAAATAAATTTCAAATACAAATTCAACAATTTTGTTCCGATGGCGGCTGAGAATTTACAAGCACTGCCTTCCGTAACTATCTGCACCAATAAGGCACTACTCATCAAATTTGCTGTCCTCATACGCCGGAGCAAAACGGCACAGTAGAATGTAAGCACAAACACCTTCTTGAACTAACACGCACGTTACTTCATGCCGCTCACCTTCCATCTACATTTTGGGTGGAAGCGGTTTCTACCACAAATTATCTAATAAATCTCTTACCCTCATTTGCCATCCTTCATCAAACCCCGTATTTCAGCCTTCATGGTCAGCAAGCTTCCTACAAACATCTTCGCACCTTCGGGTGCTTATGTTTTCCGTGGACTAGGCCATACCCAGCAAACAAACTTTCTTCTCGTTCGCAAACCTGTGTGTTTCTTGGCTACTCCATACAGCATAAAGGATACCGCTGCTTGAACTTACAACAAAAACACATCTATATATCTTGACATGTGGTATTCTACGAGAACATTTTTCCTCAGCAAACTCCTATACAAAATCTGCCTTCTGTCACTCCGAAAACTACTTATTCTCCTCTGCTGTTGATTCCTAGCTCCGTTTTATCTCACACTCCTTCCCATCAGTCTAACCGGCCTCTTGCCACCATATCCACTTCTCTTGGACTGTCCCGGGATTCGGCCAGCTCTCAAGACCCCTCTTTGTTCAGCAACTTGCACTCTCTATCTCCCCCTCGTCATTATATGCAAAACCGTCTTCGATCAGGTATTTCAAAACCCAAACACATATTTGATCTATATGTAAACTAGGAGGTCCAACAAACGCCAACGTCCTACACAAAAGATTCAAAATACTGTCATTAGAGATCTGCCATGTCTAATGAATACTCAGCACTTAAAAAACTTGGGATGTGGTCCTTGGTTTGGGTACCTCTCAACAAGCTGGTCTTAGGTAGTAAATGGACATTAAAGACAAAGTTACTTCCAAAGGGCCAAATTGCTGGCTACAAGGCTCGCCTCGTTTTCCAAGGCTGCTCTCAGGAATTCGGTGTTAACTTAATTGAAAAATTCAGTCTGGTGGCCAAAATGGTCACAATTCGGATGCTCCTCACAGTCGCCATTCATCATAACTGGCCGGTTACTCAACTCCATGTCTCCAATGCTTTCTTACACGCTGATTTACATGACGAAGTCTATATGAAACAACCTCGTCATTTTGAGGACAATCAACATCCGAAATATGTTTGCAAGCTTTTGTTTTGATTGAAAAATATATTAAAAATATAGTTTTGAAAAAATTTATATTTTTTTGGGAAAGTTAAAAAGTTGAATTTTAGTTTTGGAATCGAACACAATATTAAGAATGATATATCGTCTCAAAAGGCGAGAATATCATTCACTAATTGGTTCAAATTACAAAACTTTAACTTTATCTTTATTATCATAGTCAAACTCAAGAAAGAATCACATTTAACTTCGAAGGATCAAAATGGAATTTAATCGAGTGTTTGACTATGCTAATATGGATTAAAGATCATTAATTTTTTAATCAAAACCACGATAATAATTGATATATCTCTTCGAAGAAAGAAGATATCAATTATTACCAATCGTTTGAAAATGACGATAATTATCATCGGGTTTGATTTTCCCAAAGAGAATTAATCGAGGTTTTAAAAAATTGATTTTGAAAATCAGGTATGGGATTCTAAATCTCCTACGAGAGCAAGCATTCGTAGTTAATTACATAATAGGAAATTGGAGTTTCCTACGAATACTCTTGATTAAAATAGCGATACAAATTTTATTTAAGATTTTCAAAGATCGATATCAAAGGAGGAAAATGGTATGAATTTTCAAATGGGATTGGTTCAAGATTGAGCACTTATTTCTGGAATCAAATGAAGAAGGGTAGAGGGTGTTCTGAGATTCTGAATTACTTCAGAAACACCCCAGTCTATCCTAAGTTTTGGGCTTGAATTTGATTGAAAGAGATTTAAGTTTGAATGGCCAATTTTATTAGAAGTTTGGGATTCAATTCCCGGAGGGTGAGGTCTTATAGCCCGAGCCAGCATCGAAACCTAAGTCTAAATTGGGTACTGAAACGTGACCCAAACCTAGCTAATGTAGTGCAAATCTAGACTTATCTCATCCTGGATTGGGGAGCCAACTAAACCACCTAGGCGCTTTAAAAGCATGTATCCAGTATTTTAATGTTGAGTGGTAGGGACATTATTTAAGATATATTTTTAAGAATAGGGCTGACATCTAGAGCATATCCTAATTGTCCCTTTGACTTATGTTGGGTGTTTGATGCTTAAGCTAATGCAATTAAAGTTTTAGAGATTTTTAAATTTGTTGTAAATGCGATGCATGTTGATTGACTTGATTAAATGCTTGAATTTGAATGAAGGCTTTTGAAATGAGAACTCCCGGCGGTCCCGGGCTTACTTCTTAAAGCGTTAGAGTTTCTATGTTGATTTAAAATTTTTAATTTGATTTAAGTAGAAAAATTTTAATAAGTCCTTAAGAGCCTACGATTGGGTTCCAGGCTAAATCAAAATCGACATGCAAGATTGCCAAAAAACTACAAAAAAGCAGGCAATCCTATATCGCAATTAACATCAAACATTAATCAAATCAAATAAATTAATATTCAAACTGAAAGTCCATAGGCAAGTGCATTTAATATTACATCTCAGAATTACAGAAAAGTAAAGTGGTCGGTCACCACTAACAACAACCCGGATTTTTAATCCTAAGACTCAAGTGACTTTGAGATTTAGGATTCTTCTCGTTATCCACTTCTTTATCTTCTCATAAGCATCTTGATTTGTTAGTTTTGGATATCCAAATGAAAAGAAACTCCCCCTTGAACGGGGTGTTATCTTTCCTCTATTGATATCTAAAGAGCATCCTAACTTGATCTTCCAAATGGAAGAAGATTCTCCCCTTTAGGGATGTCTTCTCCTCTTTGAAATTCAAGTTGGATATTAATATCCCAAACTCAAATAACTTTGAATATTTATAACTGTTATATAATCAAATTACATTTGAAAAGATAAAATTCTAGACTCGATCCTACAGGGTTATCCTAATAATCAATAGTTATTTATAATTCCAAGCAGTTATAATCAATCTCAATCAGTTTATATTTGAAATTTAAAATGCTCAGTTACTCACGACATATAGTGCAGAAAAATAAGTAAACAAACACATCAATTCTAAACTAGCAACCAGCATGTAGTGAAAGTTTGAAAACCCGGCACACAATAGAAAACTAAACACCGGCCTAACCTAAAACTAGAGTTGGTTGTCCTAGAAAATCATATAAAGTGTGTGAGTAAGACTGTGTGGTTTGGATATGTCCTAAGTAGGATCATTATATTGAAGTTGCCTAAATTGGTTGAAAGGCTTAACGGAAAATTTAGGTTCGAGTTTAAATATTAATGACTTAAAGTTAATTAAGGCTCGAAAGTTAATGAATTTTAATTTAAGATGATTGACTACTGATTTTGAGGTTAATTGAACATTTTTGGAGTTTTAAAGTAATTTTCAAGTTTTAATAATTTTCTGGATTATTTTAATCATTTAATTAAGGGGTCAAAAGTTGACTTTTTAATTAAAAATGTTTTATGAAAAAATAATATTTTATTAAAATACTTTACCTTAATACGATCAGTTAGACTATAAGTACACTGAAATTGGATTTTTTGGATTTAGTTATGAAGGTTTGAAGTTTTGATCTAATTTGACTTAAGGTTAACCAGTTTGTTGACTTTTTGACTTTGACTGATTTTGGAAGGTTTTAAAATTTTAATAAATACTACACTTAATTTTGAGTTGAATTCCACTGAGTTTGACTGATTTGAATTTTTCTTGAATTAGTTATGAATTTTCAAAGTTCTTGTATTTATTGAATTTTTAAAATTACTTAATTAGAGGAGTTTTCTTGATTTTGCTCCAAATAAATTCTAAACTCCTTGAAATCCACTCCAAAGGTTAGGGATGACCTAAGGAGAGATTCTCAAGTGTTTGAGAATTTTTTTGAATTTTAAATATTTTTTATTAATAAAATTGATTAAATATTCAAATTCACTTGAAATTAATTAAATTAAGTCTAGATTTGCTATCAACTCAAATTGGTTTTATTTTTTATTGATTAAGGGTTCACTTCTGGTCAGTTTGATGGATTTTTTGCATTTTTTGAATTTAAACGTAATTTATTGTATTTTTTGGAATTTTTGAAGCTTAATTAAGGGGTTAATTTTGACTTGTTTAATTTTTTGACCTAATGAGCTCCAAATTGGGTGAAATTTGAACCTAAGATTTAAAGTGTTACTATGTTTACTTTGTTCAAGTTTCACCCTTATTGGGTGTGTGTACAATGCCCTAGAAATTTTCTAAGTTTTCTAGACATTTCCATAATTAGTTTTCCTAGGTGCTTCTACTGTTCAAATTGGCTTGAAATTTGGTATGTCTAACCCTGACATAAATTCAATCATACCTTAAAAATATCACAACAAAATGCAGAAAACCTAGGGAGTTATGAATTTTCAAAGTTTAGGGTCCAAAATGGACCCTTCCCTTGAAGATTCACATCATAGAAATATATTAGGTATCTGATCCTAGAAAAATCACTAAACGTGCCTAAGATACCCAATAATCATCACCAAAATTTGAATTCAAGTTGATCACTGGATTGTGAGAAAATTGTAAAAAATAAAATTCAAACAAACTCAAATATCTCATAATATAGAAATCAAATCAGCTTTATTTTAATTTTAATAAATACTAAATTAAATTATATTTCCAACGAGACCAAGAACAATTATTTTGGTGGAAAATCCCATTTTCTGTTAATTTCTGAAGATTTTGGCATTTTTCTGAATTTTTTAAATCCCATTTTGGTCAAATCGGCCGCCGAAATGGCGGCGGCGAATGACAGCGCGACATGTGGTATGGCGAGACCCTCCACTTAAATGAGTCAACTGATCCAGCCGCGGGACGAAGCGATGTGGCCATTTCTAGGCCGTCGATCGGACGGCTATGGTTGAACCAGAGCTAGAGAACTTCAAATGCCCATATCTTTCAAAATACTCAAAAAAATTGCATGAAATTTGAGCTGTAGCTAGAGGGAAACATGATCTAACTATGCCTAGAGTTTGGAGGCTCCATGCATTGTAGATTTGCTATGGTTTCAAATTTAAAATTTAAATAAAAACGTGAATAACATACAATCCAACCGTCAGATTTTCAACTTCTTAGGCTTGTTGAAAATCTGCTAAGATTCTCTTCAACTTTGTAGAAGACCTCAAAACTTGATTATGGCTGGATTAGAATTTATTCTAGAAACTCTTATTTCTCTCTCTAGGTTCCTCTCTCTTCACCAACGAAACTTTGGAGGCTTGGATTCGGTGGGGGAAGGCTTGGAAGCGCTAGAGGAGTATCTGGAGAAGATTTTGGAGAGCTTTTGGGTGCTTGATTGGCTTTTGATGAGAGGGATTAGGTGTGAGAAGCTCTAGGTTAGAATGATCCTTGATTAGGTCATTTCCCTCTATTCAAGTGTACTTGAAGAGTTTGGACGGTTGAGATCAACTGGAAGGGTTTTTGGGATGCTGCTATGTGTTCCATGAGTGGTTGAGAGTAGAGGATCAAAGGACAAGAGGACACTTGAGGTGGAAAGTCCTCTTGGTCCTCATTAGGACATATGGAGTGATCTAAGCCATTTGATATTGATCCAATGGCTTATAATCAACTCATGAATGTTCCAGAAAAAGTCTTGGCAGATGAAATTAAATGGGATTTGGGTTTAAGGGATTTAATTAAGGGTTTAAGTCATTTGAGAGTTATTTTGACCCTCTTTGACCTATATAATGACTTGTGTTGATTATTTGACTAGTCAAACAGTCAAATAGGTGCTGAGGTGGAAACCAAAGAGGCTTGAGGAGCTGGTTGGGTTGATTTGAAAAAAGGCTTGAAGTTAAAGGGTTTGAACTTGAATGAAAATGAGGAATTGAAGTTATTTAACTAAGTCTTGCTGGGTTGACCAAGTCAAAACTCCCATGATGTGACTCATGGGAAGTTTAGAGATTTTTTAAGTATGCATTTGAATGATGTAGAAGGGTTTTAAGGTTTCCTTCTATTGGATTCAAAGGATTGAACCAAGCTAACTTGAATCGACTAGGCTTGAGTCTAGTTGATCAAGTCAACTAATGGTTGGGTCAAAGATCCAATCGAAAGCAAATCACCAAGTGAAATGATCGCAATAGTTTGATGGAGTTTTGAATGAATTTGAGGCTTGATTCATAGTGAAAAAGCTTAAGGGTTGATTTGGTCAACCTAGGTTGACTAGGTCAACCAGGTTGACCCAAAGGGTGGGTCTGGGTTGGACAGGTTTGAAATGGTATTTGGAGACCATTGAAGGTGGTCCCAAGGTCTAGAAAGTTCAAAGTGATCGAAATGCCTATTTTGACCCTTAAGGGCCTGTTTGGTCAACCTAGTTGACTTAATCAACCATGTTGACCCAGGGTCTGGGTTTGGGTCCGACAGGTTTGTTTTGATATTTGAAAATTGTTGGAAGTTGTTCCAAACAATTTGGGGGTCGTTTGGTTTGAAATGGGTATTTGAATCCCATATGGTACTTTGGTCATTTTGACCCCTGGTCAACTGGGGGTCAAAATGGGTCCTCCAAAGTGTAGTTTAATGTTAAATGGGTCAGGATTAAGTGTTTGGAAGTGATTAGAGGCTTTGGAGAAAGCTCAAAGGCCAGGATCCACTAGGTGGCAGGTCCAGTGGCATAGGCTGTAAATATTTGAAAGTTTTACAGCCTTTGGATTTTGATTTAGTTTCTGGCGTTAGAGACCTCAGAATGGGCTCAAATTTGTAGGTTAGCCTCCAGAGGCATGTATTATCACTTTGCAAATGATAAACTCTTAATCAGAGGTCTTTTGACTGGGTTTTGAAGTGTTTGAAAGTTTGCTGGAAAAGGCTTTTAGGACATAGCCTTATGCCCTTGAACTTTGATTTAAAACTCTGGATTTGATTTGGGTTTTGAGTCTGGTTGATATGATTTGAATTGTCCAAATCACGTATGATCATTTGGGATGATCATAAGTGATTGGAAAGGGTTGAAGTTGGATTAAGATTTGAACTAGAGTTTAGATTTTGAATTGGACTAAAGTCTGGATTTTGATTGAGGCTTGAATTGAATTTAGATTTGGATTGACTTGAGGTCAAGTTTGATTTGAAGTCTAGATTGATTTAAGATCTAAATTGATCCTAAGGTCTAGATTGATCTGTGGTATAGGTAACTCCTAAGGCCTAAGAAGATCATAGGGTTTGAAGTCTAGGAGGATCCTGGAATCTAAAGTCTGGAGAAAATCTTAAGGTTTAGATTGATCTAGAAGAATTCTAGGATCTAGAATAAATTCTAAGGTTCAGAGTTTAGAAGAGTCCTAGTGTCTAAAGTAGATCCTAAGGTCTAGATTTTTCTGGAGAAATCCTAGGGTCTAGAGTAGATTCTACGGTATGTATTCTAGGAGGATCCTAGAGTCTAGATTTGTCTGAAAGTTGAATTGATCTAGGGTCAGGATTGGTCCAAGTGACCTCATACAAAAATGAGGTCAACATCTTCACAAATCGATTTATGGGCTCAAGCAATCGCCCTGTCAATGGTTTCACAAACTCACACAATCGCTACAACACATCGGCTTCAACTTTAGTAAAGCCAACCCCTCTCTGCTACTGTACACTAAGGCCGACACAAGAGTTTCATTCTTATCTACGTCGACGACATACTTATCACGGGGAAAAACACCGCTCAAATACAATTCACCCTACAGCATCTTCAATCGGAATTCCAGCTCAAACAATTAGGAAATGTCTCTTTATTTTTCGGAATACAGTTGATCCGATCCACATACAGTTATTTTTTAAATCAAACACACTATGCAAATAGATCACCACTTCATCCGCGACCATATTAAACAAGGCGATATCGACATAGCTCACGTCAGCTCAACATATCAGCTCGCCGACATTCTGACCAAATCTCTTTCTAGTAGCAGGTTCACTTATCTGAGGTCCAAATTAACCATTCGATCCCAGAATGATTAATTTGAGGCGGGCTGTCAAGGAACCTGACACATCATGTACTTTCTTGATTGAATCTTGTATGTAACTCTATATATTGAGTACTCTGGTTGTATCAAATAATGAGAATCATTTCTAGTTTCTCTTCCACTCTGTTTCCCGTGCCATATTTCTTCTGTCTTCACCTATCAAGAATTCTATCTCTTAGGATATGCAACATGTAATGGGATCATTTGGAATACATCACAAAACCGATGAATGTGAAGAATCTTCAAACTTAATTAAAACTTTATTTCATATGCAAATCAGATTTAAATAAATGTTCAAATTAAATTTGAACAAAAAATAAAATTCAAATTAGTTCAAATTATATTTATTCATGATGAAATTTAATAAGCATTTACTAAATAAATATTCAAATATAATTCTTCCTCTAAGTGTATTATTAGACATATAAAGTCAGATTTTTCGTATTTATCAGCCATCTATTCGTTGAGAAATTATTACGTGCCGTAACCAAATCATCTAGAGACGAATCAGGATGCACCACATCACCCGATACACAACACAGACACACAGCAAAATGATGATGTAGTGCGCCCTGATTCACCTTTATACTTCAGCCTTATTTTCGCCTAGACTTTGGCTTTTTAACAGCCATATAAGCCAGCAACTATTAAATATTTTGTCAAACCAAGTGTTGAGATGCCTATAGCTTTTAATGTTCTAACTAACCAACCAACCAGAGAAGAAAAATCTTCACCATTAAATTGCAGGACAGAAATTAATGACAACAGTTCACAGATGCACGAGGCAGCCAAATATACCACGCGATAATTCATGGCCTTGCACTGCCCATCGTATCTACTCCTACGACGCTGTTTGCATTAAATGAAAGTAATTTCTTTTAAGCAGTAGTCAGGCATTATCTTAAATATATTAAAAAAAAAATAAAGTCAAGATGTTCACAAGAGGGTTATAAAAGTAAATATATTTAAAAAATAACTCCATGAAATATTAAATGCCCTATAATAATTGCGTTATTGAGGTTAACTACTGTTTTCTTATCATTTTTTTAAGCTATTTTTTAGTACAAAATTTTTTAAATTAAAAATTTTGCATTCTTAAGTGGGGAGAAATAAGTGCGTGGTCTGGCACTTGTGGGGCTGATTGCCACTAGGCCCGCCGAGGGATTAGTTACTCCGTCAATCAAGCACCTCCTCTACGGGGATTGTAGCAGGTAGATACCCCCATTCAAAAAAAAATTATAGTAAAAACTTGTTTTAAAAAGCAATAAGAAAATTGTTCTACACGAAACAAAAATCTTGTGAGAATTATAATAAAGATATTTTTTTATTTTTTTTTTGGAAAACTCAGACTTTTAGCACAAAAATTTTTGTTTAATAAATTTTGATATGATTAAAGCAATCTTATTTGATGGGATTTTTTTTTTTTTCATTTTTGTGAGTTGTATTATATGTAGGCTTGGTGTATAAAACTCCAAAGGTTTCCATGCTAAAATCATCTAGATGATTTATATTTATTCAAACTTTATATTTTGGAAGATAAGTTATTACAATAAAGTTGTTCTTGGCTATAACTTGTTTGAATATTCTTTAGCTATCTTTGTAGGAAGAACATTATATATCTCTTTTTTTGTTCATCCTTGTATATATATATTTTTTTAATATTTACATGTTGTCAATTTTCATGGTTGCATCACAGCCTAAATCTAATAGATGTGTAGGCACATATTCTCTCAATAATCTTATTTGGCCACCATAGTGTGAGCACGAACATTATGAATGATAGTCTTTTGGGGTACGTCCTAAATATCAATAGATAGACAATCCTTCAAATGATCATTGTAGTGCAAGAATAAAGAATTAAGCACATAGGTCGACTAAGATAAGGACATCAAAAATCTAGAAAATGGCCACCATTTTTTTATCCAAACATAGTATCTTTTCGCATAGAAGCCGCTAAATTGTCTGATTGGGGAGTTCAAAATTTTATCTAAATAGTGTTGTGCGCGAAAGAGATGAATCAACCACCCAATCCGATATGCACACCCAATCATATATGCACAAACATCTCGATTGTAGTTTAATATTAATTGTAAATCATATTCTTACAAAATTAAAAAAATCCGAAGTAAAATAGTAAGCAAATGTTTATTGATTTTCATAAACATGAAAGAACAAATTTCATATAGCATTTGTGAGGAAAATGAAAAACCAAAACATAAAGATTGTACATGGTTCAAGTTCTTATGAACTCTACATCCACTGGACAATCTCGTTCATCATACTTTTATTCAAATATGTGAAGAAAATAAGATACAAGACTTTGTATATCCAGAAAATTGCTTTAATAGCTTTCCAAAATAATAACAACAATAGCTCTAATAAAGTTGAAGACAAATTTCTGTAATATGAAATAACTACTCCACCATTAAGATCTAAACAGATCTTTAACAAGAAAAACAGCAGGATAATATATCCTAAAGAAAGATATATGCAAAAATTGGAAAATTAAAGAACAAGAACAACCCAAACTGAGAGCAGCTACAACAAACTTAACAATCTTCCTAATTTAAACAGGAAAGATATACCTGCATATCCAACATATAACTAAGCTTGCGAAAGAGCAAGTTCTTACGGCACAAAAACTGCGCTTCCAACCGACAATCCCTTATGATTGTCTTTCCTGAGAAAAGAATAAACTAGAGAATACCATAAGAAGGATTCACCTTCTTCATACACACATAAATCCAAGGATTTCAACACCTCTCTTCCACTCTTTCTCTCTCATACAAGAAGTCGAACACTAACCCAAGCCCTAGCTCTCTCGGAGGAAACCCTTGCTCTTACACCTGAACTGCAAGCACACACACACAACTCCCTTCCTTTCCTATTTCAACTGCTTTACCTTAGTGGATAAGTAGCTAAATAGGGAACAAATCCAATTATATATATTAAGCAAGAAACAAGATATAAGATAAGCCAAATTTTGTGAATAAAGAAAATAGAAATAAATCATTAAAGAATTACTTAAAAAAGATAAATAAATAATTAATTTAGGTTAAAATCTATTTTAGTTTTAAATCACTTATATCAATTCTCCGCCTTAATTTAAAAAAAAAAATGAAATAAAAGAACAAAATATAATGAGATTGTCCAAACTTTAAGAACCAAAAAGTTTATACTTCACTTACACATGTTTGATAAACTTAGACAATGTCTACATTTTTTGAGCAACTACATCTGTAGTCATGTTTACAGGATTGTCATCTGTTGAGAATTTAGTAATCTTTACTTGTGAAACTCGTTAAGTAAAATAAAATAAACCCTTAAACATTGAGGCACCTTTTGGTGTAATGATTAGAATTTCATTTAGATACTCCATAGTTAAGCTTGTTCATCCTGAAGAAATCATGTGATACCACAAGACAAAAGCATGAGGCCTTTAAGACAAAGAGAACAATGTCTCGATAGTTATGAGAATTGGTTGTTAAAAGTACTATAAAAGAGTAACACTAGTCAGAAGATGGAAACTAAGTGTTACACAAGGAAAAGTGTTACGCCATGGGAGCCACCCCTTAAACCTTGTATGAGAAACAATGCTACGTGGCAGAAGTAACCATTTGGAGTTGTAGGGGCATCTAGAACCGTATATGCCTAGTGAATAATTATGGAATAAAGATACTGATGAGACGTCAATTACTTAAGTGGGGGAGATTATAAAATCCCTTAACTATAATAAGCTAAACTCTTAAATATCGAGGTTAGAATTTCATTGAAAAACTCTGCAATTAAGCATGCTCATCCCGAAAAAAATTTTTGGTATAGGTGACCTCTTGGGAAGTTTATACCAACATGATAAAAATCGTGAAACCGTTAGGCCAAAGTAGACAATATCTTGATAGTCAAGAGTTTGAGCTATTACAGTACTACATCTAAATTTATCAAATTATGAATAAAATGTCAACACATATCCGCTTACTTTATCCTTTAATAAAAAAATTAGATTTTTACACAAATGTAATGTACTCTAACTATCTGTAAAAATTGTAATAACATTATGAAAAATACAATGCTTATTAAACAAACCCTGAACCCAGACTGATTCTTTCATAGCCTCAATCGTTGTAATATATTATGCTTCTGTTGAAGATAATATTATAATTGATTGCAAATGAGATTTTCAACTGATTGGACCAGCATAAAATGCAAACACGTAACTTGTAGTTTATATCCTTCTATTTAAATCTTCTAAATCTAAAAAATTTAAGTCAATATATTTTGTAATATTAACCATATCAGAACCTGATTTGAAATAAATAATCATATCCAGAGTTCCTTGAATATACCTCATAAACCATTTAACTACTTTTCTATCATCTAATCCTAAATTAAAGATAAATATGCTTATAACACTTATAGATAAAAAAATATTTGGCCTATAACAAACAATATCATACATAAGAGGCCCAATGACACTAAAATAAGGAATTTTCTGCATCTATTCTTTTTGTTAATCTGAATTGGTATCTGAGTTACATAGTTTAAAGTGACTCCCAAGAGGCAATTTAATTGCTTTAGAATTTTTCATTGAAAATCTTTTAAGAACCTTTCTAAGATAAACACAACTGAAATTTTTGCAATCTCTTAAAATTTTCATTCAGAGAATTTTTTTAGCTTCACCTATGTCCTTCATATCAAATTCAGATTTAAGAATATGTTTAAGCTTTTGAATTTCTAAACTATTCTTATAATCCAACAATATATCATCCACAAAGATCAATAAATAAATCAGATTTCCATCCGGCAAAGTATTAAAATAAAAATCTATCATAATTACTTCTTTGGAAATATATATTCTTCGTGACTATATCAGACTGTTTGTACCATTGCCTTGGAGATTGCTTTAATCCATAAAGAAATTATTTTAGAAGACAAACTTTATTTTCCTTATCCTTTTAAACAAAACTCTATAGTTGAGCCATCAATATAGCCTCTTCTAATTCACCATGCAAGAAAGTTGCTTTAGCTATTATAATTCCCAATCGAAGAAAGCCACTAACCATATCAACATCTAAATTGTGTATGCATAGCAACAAAAGGAAAAACAAATCTTAGTATAGTTAATACTTTTCTTTTGAGTGTATCCCATAACAACCAATCTAGCCCTGTATCTATTTGGTTCATTCTCATTATTTTCTTCTTTGATTTTATAGACCCATTTGCATGAGACAACCTTTAATTCTCTTTATTAATTTTCCTTCTTTCCCTATCACATAGATGTGAATAATCACTGCTATTTTTATTTGTGTTTTCTCCTTTTGATTTTGGAACAATAGATTGTTATGGATTTTCAGAATTATAAGTGTATGTAAGTGGTTCCATCTCAAACTCATAATAGTCCTTAATGGAATCTATATTTTCAATTGAAAAAACTAATTTATTTTTATTTTCTGACTCAGAAAATATATAATCTCTTCTTATTGATAATAATATCTCTATTAACCATAATCTTAACACTGGGAAAGCTCAGATATCACAATCTATAATCTTTGACACCTGAAGGATAACCTAGAAACTCACATTTAACTGATCTAAGTTCTAAATTTCCTTTCTTTTGATGAAAGTAGGAAATACAATAAAAATTCTTAAATGTGTCAAACCAAGTTATTTTTCAGTCCATAATTCCTAAGGAGTTTTAAAATCAATAACACTAGAAGGTGTTTTGTTTGCTAAATAATATGTAGTAGAAAGAGTTTCACCCCAAAATAATTTAAACAAAGCATAACTGTAAAGCAATCATCTAACCTCATCCAACAGAGTTATATCATTCTCTTAGCTAGACCATTTTGCTGACGAGTATAACTAACAATATTATGTCTAACAAAGCTAGAATCATAACAAAACTTGTTACAATTTTGTTGCTAAATTCTAACCCATTATTAGTTCTTAAAATATTGAGTTTTCTAATCTAATTTTGATTCTCAACCAATGATTTCCATTTTAGAAATTTTGAAAAAAAAAATTATCTTTTAATTTTAATAAGAAAATCTAAACCTTTTTAGAATAATCATCAATAAGAGACAAGAAATATTGATTTCCAACATGTGCAGATAATCTAGATGGGCTCACAAATATAAGTTAATATAATTCAAATGCTCTCTCTTCTCTATATACTAACAATTTGAATCTAAGCCTATGCGATTTAAACAATCTTATAAGACTAATAGAAAAATAATCATTTCTATTAAACCACTGCCATACAAACCCTTTTTTTGTAATTTAATCAAACCTATGTCACTTAAATTTCATAATCTATGATGCCACAATTTAGCTAACATATGAGTTTCACTTACCACAGTAGCACCCTATAACATATAAAACCCATTCTATCTTAAACCTTCCATAATCATAAGTGTTCTTTTTTAAATTCTTAGCAAGTCTCTCTTAGATCTAAAAATAGAACCAAAGTCTTCTAATATCCCAAGAGAGAGAAAATTTATCTTTAAATCTAGAACCTATCTCACATCTTTAAGAATTCTAACCTAACCATCATGCATCTTGATTACAATAAATCCAATACCACCAACATCACAAGCTTCATTATTTCCAAGTATGACCTTCCCCCATTTAGACTTTGATAATTAGAGAACCACTCACTTATAGGACTCATAAGATAAGTGCACCTTGAATCAAGAATTCATTCCCTAGAATTCTTATAATTACTAACATTAGGAACATCAACACAATCACAATTTTCTCCAACAATTCTTGCATTCCCTTGAGATTGAGATTTATCATTTGAAACTTTTTTAGGACAAAATTTTCTAATGTGGCATTTTTATTGCACTGCCAACACTTGACACTTTTTATAGCCTTTCTTAGAAGCTGGCTTTCTTTCTACTTTTATACTTTCAGTTCTTGAAACTATTCCTTCTTCTCTATGATCTATCCCAATCATGTAATCTTTCTCTATAATGATTTTTTTTCACCATGTCCAAAAATCTTAGAGGAAAGTGCATTGTGGACTTCATATATTTTTATAGTTTCTCTCTCATATTTCAAGGTTTCCTTGAAATTCTTTAAATATTTTTGCAAATAATTTTAAAAAATAATATCATTATCTTCTTCATCTATCTTAAAATCAAGGTTTTAAAGATCTAGGATGAGCTTATTGAATTCATTTAAATTATTGTAAATGGGTTTTGCCTCATCCATTTTTATAGCCATAAATTTTTCTTTGAAATAAATCCTATTAAGACAAGTTTTTTTATATATAAAATTATTTCAGTTTTCTCCATAATTCAGGTACAATTTTTTGATGAGATACATTTCTCAAATCTAATATGCTAAGCACAAGATGATTAAACTAAAGGCCTTTTATGTATATTAGCCTTTTCTTAATCAAACATTAACACAAGTTACAAAGTCTTTTCACCCCTTATTGAATTAATATTGCTTCAAATTTTATATTTGACAAATTTAATTATTCTTTCCATCGAATTTCTGTATATCAAATTTTTTAACATGCATTCTACAAATAATCTTTAAAATAAAATGCTCTGATACCAAACTATTGTGCTTGGAAGAGATGAATCAACCACCCAACCTAATATGTATAAATACCTCGATCGTAGTTTTAAGAATAATTTCAAATCACACTCTTATAAAATTCAAAAATCTAAAGCAAAACTATTAGCAAATGTTTACTTATTTTTTATGAACATGAAAGAACAAATTTCATATAACATATACAAAGAAAATTAAAAAATAAGAACACAAAAAATTTATGTGGTACTAGTTCTTATGAGTCTACATAAACGAGGCAACCTTGTTCATCATCCTTTTATTTAAGTATATGAAGAAAGAGAGATACAAGACATTGTATATCTAAAATAACTCTTCTAGCTTTCCAAAACAATAACAATAGAAGCCCTGGCGAAATTGGAAGCATAAATTTCTATGATAGTAAATATCTACTCCACCATTAGGATCTAAATAGATTTTTAACAAGAAAAATAACAAGATAATATATCCTAAAGAAGGAGAATTGCAGAAAAAAAAAGAGAACATGAACAATTAACCCAAATTGACAGCAACTACAACAATACAACAATCTTCTTAATCTAAATAGGAGAGATATACCTGCACATCCAGCATATAGAGAAACTTGCGTAATAAAAAACACGCTGCGAACAGACAATCTCTTATGATTGTCTTTCCTGAGAAAAGAACAAGCTAGAGAAGAACGCACATAGACATTCAACACCTCTCTTCACACACATAAAAATTCAAGGATTTCAACATCTCTCTTCCTCTCTCTCGCACAAGTAGCCAAACACCGACCCAAGCCCTAGCTCTCTCGGAAGAAACCCTCTCTCTCACACCCGAACCACAAACACACATGCATAGCTCCCTCCTTTTCTTTTTACCCGTTTTGCCTTGGTGGTTAAGTAGTTAAATAGAGACCAAATCCGATTATATATATTAAGCAAGAAACAAGATATAAGACAAGCATGATTTTTTGAAATTAAAAAAATAGAAATAAATCATTAAAGAAATAATTTAACTAAAATTAATTAATTCCATAATTAATTTCAGTTGAAAACCTATTTTAATTTTAAATCACTTATATCAAATAGATCTAATAAAATCACTTGTTATTTTAAGTATTATTTATGATAATATTCTTATAAGAGCAATTTCATGCAAACACTCATGAAGTTTCAGACTATAAGGTTTTCTATATTGATGGATTCTCATTCTCTATAAGTATCATAATAATTAAAAGAAAAATTTAGAACAAAATACAAAAAAAAGGATGAGATTGCCAAAACCAGAACCAAAATAATTAAAAAATAATTAATACCACTAAAATTTTCTTTTATATTTTACTGGAAATGTTAATTAGTTTGATTGAATTCAAATTTATAATAAAAATACTTATATCTCAATAATATAATAAAAACTGTAATTTTTTAATTAAATACTAAACGAGTTGGTCATGAACATAAAAATATATGAATTTATTAAGTTATTTTTTAAAATGATATTAATCATGTAAATAAAATAAAATGAATTATATGATCATAAATTCTGTTAATTGCATGTAGTCCTGTTATTTGGAAAGGAGGGGACGTCATCTTCCTTCTCCCACCCCAAAACAGAACCAGAAACAAAACTCTACGTTCTAAGCTGTCCACGTGGCACCAACCCACTGGAAGTTAGCTACAGGAGGAGAAAGAGGAAGAAATAGCCAATGCAGATGGGCAGAGACTTGAATGCGGAGTAAATGAGCCCACGGGCCTCCTTTTTATATCGATAGCTCAATTAGAAACAAAGAAACCATCCAATTCCAAGTCTACGGCTCTTTCCTTCTCTTTATTCGGTGCTCTGTTCCCTGTTCCATCTTCGCATCTATCGTCTACACGTCCGGCGGGCTTTCTTACTTCCGATGAACTCTTCTCCTTCTTCTTCTTCTTCATGTGCGTTCTCTAGATGGAGTTAACAGGGGAGGAAGGAGAGAAAAAAGACTGAAACTTTTTGTTCCTTTCTACTACCTCTTGCTTTCTTTTAGCTTCATAGATAGTTTGATTGAGTAAGAACGAGAGTGAAAGACGGAGTATTTGGAGGTTGTGGGTGAGGAGATGCGGAGGAGAAGTTGATGGCCAGTGGGAGAAGGGAGTTGAATCCTTTTATCTTGAAAGCCGGCTTCACCCTGCTCTTATCACTCGCCGGCTTCTTTGCCGCTCGCCACCGCCGCCGGGCCCTCTCTTCTCCGCCTCCTCCTCATCTTTGTCCTCTCCATCTTTCAGGTCTTTTCTCCCCCTGCTGTATTATTTATTTGATTCCATGGATATTTAGTTACTGATATCTACTGGTTCGTTTCAATTCGGATTTCAGATTTGGAGCCGGAGCCCGGTTCATCTGCTGCTGTTCTCGATGAAGAACCCCCAATACATCAAATTGTAAGAATTCTTTTTTAATTTCAATAAAAAAGGTTTCGTTTATTAGATTTCAATGTATTAAGACTATTGATTTCAACAAGGAGGAAGCTTTGGCAAAGATGACGCCTCCTGCTCCTGTGACTGTGGAGGGCGACCAGTTTACTATCTCTGAGAGTTTAGAGGAGGAAGAAGAGTTCCCCGGGCTTCTTATGCCAGAGTTAGATAAGCTTGTTCGAAAGGAGCCGGAAACAGTTCTGGAAACCATTCCAGCTGCTCCTTTGACTGATGACTTTGAGATCAACGATTCGGCAGTCATGGAGGAAGAGATTAGAAATCTAAGGAGATTGGTTCAGTCCCTTCAAGAGAGGGAGACTTGTTTAGAAATTAAGCTTCTTGAGTACCATGGATTAAAAGAACAGGAGGTATCGATGAGAGAACTACAAAATAGACTGAAGATAGGTGCCACAGAGACAAAGCTTCTGTCTCTTAAGATTGAATCTTTGAAGGTTGAGAACGAGAAACTTAGAGCTGAGGCTTTAGATTATTCAAGAGTTGCTTCTGAACTTGAGATCCAGAGAAATAATATGGCAGTTTTAGAGAGTAACTTGAAATCTGTTGGTGAGCAGGCCAAGGAGAAGATAGAAGTACTTCATGGAAGGATCACTGAGCTAAGAGAGAAGGAGAAGAAGGATCTTGAGGTTGCTTTGGAGGTGGAGAAGAAGCTGGGAATGTTTGAAAAGGTGGGAAAATGAGGTGATTGAGCTTCGGAAGGAGAATTCAAGGTTAGCACAGGAGAAATTAGCAATTATGAAAAAGATAGAGTCTGAACACTTACTCAATCCTTCAGTGATCAGAAGCCCAGATTCTGTGCTTAAGAGTTCAGAGGTAATATTTGAATCTCTATGTTGTAAATCTGAATGACTTTTAAAGTGTGCATTGATTTATGATCTTATCCAAATTGAGTTACTAAATGATTAGAAAGTCAAAATTGCCTAGAAATTGAAACAAATAAATCAAGCTAGTGAAATCTTGGTTATGATCTTATTTACAAAAATAAAAACAGTAAATTACCGACTAATTAATCATTTAATTGGATATATTATGCACAATAAAATGATTAATATGCTTCTTGCTTTCAACCAAACTTATTCTCACAAGTATTTGATTAAATCAGAATATTCACTTGCAAGATCTTATCAAAACAGAAAGTTAACATGAATCAACATATTTATATCAAGTATCTACACCATCTTGATAACTTATAAACAAGATATATGCTATGGTATAAAATAAGTCACCAAAAGAAAGTATGAACAAGCAAGATTTACGCGGTTCAGCACGGGGTGCCTACATCCACGGGGAGAAAGAGAGTTAACTTCTTTTATTAACTTGCACAAGAAAATTTATAATAGCATGAACAATCTTAGATCTAGGTTATCTATTCCATACAAGAAAGATTATTATTCTTTAGGAATTAAAAGGAACAAAATCATTTGGTCAATCTCTTCTTTCTTTGCTTGCAAAAACCTTCCAAGCTTCGATTTTGCCCGTATAAAAGGACCTCAAGAAGCTTCAAACATGCACTAGGAAATACACATACCTTCATCCTTCATTAGTAAGCATTTGCCCTTTGTTTTCATGAAGAATAAGCCTACCTCTTACCGATTTCTTGCGCCCAGCAGTTCTCCCCTCGCCTTTTGGTCTCCTGCTCTTGGTTCGGCCCCTTTCTTGTTCGCTTAGTTTGCACAACGCTCACCATCCGAAGGCTCCCATCTGCTTAAGTAATGGGAAAACAAGAAATACAAGAGGCAATATACAAGACTACATAAGAGGTTATAAGAGGAAAAATTAAAACAGGAATTGTAACTAGTGTAAATTAATAAAACTAATTAAATACAACATAATATTTGATTCACAAATTATTAATTAACAAATTAAATAACAATCTAGATTTAGAATTTTGGTTTTGGGCAAATTCCCAAAAGAGTCTCCCAAATATTTTTATGCAGTCAATTTAGTGCTAGAGTATCAAAATTCTCCAAATCAATCTATCAAGCATATAAAATTGATCCACAAGATTTTCTCAGGGTTAAATTGTGATCAACTTTGTATGGTCATTGGACTAAATTGAGATTAATCTTATGTCATAATCATTACATGAGGAGAACATTTTGGATTAGTTTTATATAATCAAGAGATAAAACTAAATTACTTTGATAACTCTGGGATTAAATTGGCTGTATACAAATAGTTTATTTTATTTCGAGATATTAACTAATCCATTCATTGCAGTTAGGAAATTTGGAAGAACAAAATCAACTAAGAGAAGAGAATGAAATTTTAAAGAAGAAATTGGAACAGCTTCAAACAGATCGTTGTGAAGATGTTGAGGAGTTGGTTTATCTTAGATGGATCAATGCTTGCCTAAGGTATGAACTGAGGAATTATCAGCCTCTTCCTGGAAGAACTGTAGCAAGTGATCTTAGCAGATGTTTGAGCCCCAAATCCGAACAAAAGGCCAAGCAGCTGATACTAGATTACTCAAATTCCCATTTGAATTCTAACCGTTCAAGTTTAATGGACTTTGATTTAGATGATTGTTTTTCTCAAACATCAAGTGAGGAGTTCGATGAAACTTCCCAAGACTCTTCAAAGTCAAAATCCAGCAAATCGAAACTTTTTAACAAGCTTAAGAAGCTTGTGCTGGCAAAAGGCCGCAATGAAGATAAGGTGGCGATGAGAACTGGCAGTGATTTGAATGCTGAAAGAAAGGCTTCAGTTTCAACTTGCACAGTTGATGATTGTAGAAGAAAATCATTTGGTAGCGGTTCAGGAATGGAATTCTTTGGTAATGAGAAATGGCACATTAAAAGAAAACCATTCTCACGATCTGGTAAGGTCTTCTTTGGATATTCAAAATCTAAGAAGGCTCAACCCGGAAGATGTTAATGGTGGGATGCCTGAACGCTGTAATAGTGATCTTGGAATGGTCTATGCTCATAGGAGGATGCTTTCTTTGGATGAGAACTCAACATACAGTAGTTCTCACGATCTGGTAAGGTCTTCTTTGGATATTCAAAATCTAAGAAGGCTCAACCTGGAAGATGTTAATGGTGGGATGCCTGAACGCTGTAATAGTGATCTTGGAATGGTCTATGCTCATAAGAGGATGCTTTCTTTGGATGAGAACTCAACATACAGTAGTTCTGTTGACTACGTAGAAGGCAGCGATCCTGAGAAGGAGAAGCTCAAGAAATTTGCTCAAGTCTTCAAGGATTCTCAGGGATCTCTAAATTCTAAGAGACTACCAACATCATTGAGTATCACCTGATTAATGAGTGCAAGGAGGTGGTGTTTATATATGGTATATTCCTGAACTTGCCTGAGGACTGGGTTAGATGGACATTTAGTGTAACTGCTACTGATTTGTCTAGTAAAAACTGATCATTCCAAGTGTAAGGAATTCAGCAAATATAAAAATTCCAAATAATAATTTCAGGTATAGTGTCTTATAATGCTGTTTTGTTTTTCTTTTTTGAATGAAGTTATTCTAGCTCTGTGCTTGTGAGAAACTTTCTTTGAAGGAAATAAAAGGAGTTACTACATCTCTTTGTTTTAATAAATGTTATACTAACTATGGGTATGAGAGACTTTCTTTTGAGGAAATATGAGCGGGTGGAACCGCTCTACTGGATTGATGCTCAAGTTTGTATTTGTTGAACCACACTGTTTTTTTGGGATGTTATTATTGATACAATGAATCTGATTATACAAAACGTAAATGTGTGTGTGTGTTTTTTTTGTGAAAATGATAAGGGGTTGCCCAATTTTATTAAGTGAAAATATTACAATATTGGTATAAAAAGAAGATTGTTGTTGATGATAAGATTATTAATATTATAAGTGTTTATGTTCCTTAAATAGGTTTGAATATGAGTTCTAAATTAAATTTTTGGAATAACTTAGAACAATTATTACAAAAGATACCTCTTGAAGAAAGTTTTTATTGGAAGATATTTAAATGGACATGTTGGTAGAGAGGTAGATGAATTTAAAAGCATTCATGGTGGCCATGATTTTGGAATGACAAATGAATGTGGCAATATAATATTAGATTTTTATTTAGCATATGATTTTTTAATTGTTAATACCTTATTTAAGAAAATGAATGATCATCTCATTTTTTATGGGAAAATTTTGGGGCATGGCCCATTTTATTAAACTAAAGAACAAAAACAAAAACAGTTACATTGAACAAATAGAATTGATAAAAACAACTGAATAAAATAAAAATTAAAGAAAACCAAATGGATTGACTCAACTATAGCAAACAATCCGCATAGTGAGTAACAGTCGCAAATCGGACTCAGGCTAAGTGACTTTGCAACCTCCATCCATCAGAAATCAGGAGTAGAATGATACAGAAGCTTGATACGTAACAATTATGAGCAGGTTAAGGTTGCCATAGGACCAACCAGGAATAAACAGGCCAACACGGGGACCTCCAGGAGAGCCAGCCACAACCAGAACCAAAGCATGCAAACAAACAGCATCGCAGTGGTTGCCAATGTGACCTTCCAGGCAGCGAGTTGGTAGGGAGGTAGCCACAATCATCATCGTCCAAACTCAATAAAAATCCGATAAAAACACCGTGAAAATGACCTTATTTCGATTGTAGGAAAAACCAAATGAATCAGAAAAAATCCGAAAACTGCATCTTTATTTGCTCATATTGCTTCCAACCTCTGATTTTAAATCTAACATAATTCCTAATGGTAGCCGTAGTAGAGAAAGGGCTCTCCCATTTACTAGTGAAAACCCTCCTATTTCTCTCTTTCCACAGATAATATATTGTGCAATTGATCACAAAGAAATAAAACCTCTTCCTCCAATATTTATGCCAAGTGGCATGCTCAACATGATGAAAAAATCTGTAGCAAATTTGGCCTTAGAAGAAAAGAATTTAGTGTGGGAATTAGCTCAAAGATTACCATGAACGAGTAATCACAATCAAAGAAGATGTGTCTATGTGATTCATTTGCAGATTTGCAATACCTACATTCCGGCTTAACTGCAATAGATCTCAGGAGTAGATTATCCGTCGTTTTAATCTTTCCTAGTACTGCCATCCAGGCAAACACAAAAAAACGGAGGCAATTATTTTTATGCCAAATGAAATTGTATCAAGGCATTCTTTCATAATTATTGAAATAGTGAGCAGAAAAATTCTTAAAAATTGGCTTATTGGAGCCATCCCAGGCTACCACTGGTTGCTCCAATATAGGTATAGCTAGGATCAAATCCCCACCTGCTCAGGAAAACTATCAGGAAGAGCCCAACAATTTCCCCTCCAAACCTAGTGAAGTTAGAAGGGTTAACAAAATCCGCAAGAGGTTTACCATAGAACCAAGGGTCCTAAAACATCGAAAAATTGCATTCCAGCTTAATAGATAAAGAGATTTTATCCATCATTTTGTTAGTAATGAGGCAAATGAATTTCCAAAAACTTGGTGGCAGTAATAGGGGGGCTTCTTCCAGGGTGAAATGTACTAAGCTCTAACCCAATAATTGATCAAATATTTTTGCATCTTTAAGCGCCAAAATAAAAGAACATGCCCCCCCCCCCCCCCCCCCCCCCCCCCCCCCCCCCCCCCCCCCCCCCCCCTTAGTAGAGGGAATGACCAGACCACCATTGTTCTTTGGAAAGTGGTGGATTTCCAGGCAATCAAATGAAATTTCTTTCCCTTGGTCTCCCCATGATATAAAAATTTGGAACAGAGTTTGGAAGTACATTTACAAATAGCTTTAGGTATGATAGATCCTCTAATCCAATATGTTATGGTATTAGCAATTGTAAACTTAAGGAACTGAACTCTTCCAGTAAATGATAGAAATTTTACTTTCCACCCTTTAAGAAGAGCCGAAATCTCGCTTAGTAGGGGTTGAAAGTTAGTATATTTAAGTGACTTATAAGATATGAGAATTCCCAAGTAATGCAGGATATAATCGACATAAACAATATTGAGGATGCCATAGATTTCAATAATCAATTGCTGGGGGGAATTTTTTGAGAAAATAATAAAACATTTGGCAGGATTAACAATGAGTCTAGAGGCATTCCCAAATCTTCTAAGTGCATGCTTGAGGGAGGTAGAATTATCATTAAAAGCCTCACCAAAAACCAGCAAGTCATCTATATATAGCAGGTGATTAATCTTTATCCCAAAAGATTCAACACCATTGAATCTATTATTGGGAGACAAGGTATTCAAAAAACAAGATAAAGAATCCATAGCTATACAGAATAACAAAGGTGATAACGGGCAACCCTGCCGAAGTCCCGAAATGGAGTTAAAGAAGCCCTAAAGCATATCATTAATACAAATGGAGAAATGCACATTTGAAATACAACTTTTAATCCACCTGATAAATTTCTCAGGAAAACCTTTCTGCCTCATTCTATTGAGAAGGAAGACTTGAGAAACAAAGTCAAAGGCTTTTTTAATGTCTAGCTTGGAACAAAATAGTCTTTTGGAGCTATTAAATTCCTTGAGAATTTCAGAAGCTAAGATGATGTTATCTGTCGAGCACCTTTTATGAATGAACCCAGCTTGATTTTCATGAATGATAAGGGGGAGTATGGGTTTTAGCCTGTTTGCTTAGAGCTTAGCTATGATCTTGTAAAAAACATTGCATAGAGAAATATGCCTATAATCCAACATGGAAGAGGCAAGAGAGGTTTTAGGAATTAATGTAATAATCGAAGCCTTCACCCCCTTAGGAAGATGACTTGAATTAAAAAAATGATGAATAACATTGTACACATGATGGCCAATAAGATACCAAGTTATTTTGAAAAATTCAAAGGTGAAGCCTTCAGGTCCAGGGGCAGAGCCAGAGGGCCCTTAAAAAATCACACCTTTAATTTCTTCAAATGAAAAGGGAGTGACCAGGGCATGCATCTTGTCAGGTGGTACTAAGTTTCCTTTAGGGATGCAAAATTCGTTCTTGTTAATTGGTTGAGGAGCATTAAAAATAGTCTGAAAGTGCTAAATAAAAGCTTCAACAATATCAGACTGGTTAGTGAGAGTTCCAAAAGAAGTGGAGAATTCCTTAACATGATTTTGATTCTTTCTAGACCTAATTCTAGCAAACAAGAAACCCAGGTAATCTTCTCCTTGAGTAAGCCATTTGGCTTTAGCCCTTTGGATAATCTAAGAATTCCAAGCATTTTGCATATCCAAAAGGTGACTCTTAGTCTCTTTCAGGGAAGAATTTAGAACATAATTGAGGGGATCCTCTTGAAGCAAATGGAGTATATGTTGCTATTTTTCTTTAAGCTCTTTGAAGATAATTGGATATGAAATTTGAGGTGGCCCAATTCCTATCTTTAAGGGCCCTTTTTAAGTTTTGAAGGCATTGGTAAAGAAAAGCAATCGGACAGGAAGAAATTGGTCTAGCAAATGCCTTTAAAACTTCATCCCATAACCCTTCCATATGAACATAATAGTCCTTGAAAAAGAACCTAGAGGGTCTAAGGGAAGATTGGGAGGACGTTAGAATCAAAGGGGCATGATCTGAACACAAGTGAGAAGCTACCTTGTAAAAAGCAGTCATATATTTTTCAAGAAATTCAGAGTTAACAAGCAGCCTGTCAAGTTTAATATGAATGGGTTGATCCACCCTATTATTAAACCAGGTAAAGAATAATCCCACAGAGGCATGGTCTTGAAGGCCACAATAAAAAACCACATTATTCAATTCTCCCAATCTACTAGGAGAAACCTAATTCCCACCAGCTTTTTCATAGTATATATGTAATAATTAAAGTCACCTATAATCATCCAAGGCATATTGGATTCCGGGATTAAGACCCTGAGGTTATCCTAGAGTGTTAATCTTTCCTCAGCTATATTAGAAGCGTAAATAACAAAGAGCAGAATAGGAGGGGAGGACCCAACAGAGAGGGACCTATGAATCATCAGGAAGTAAATAAGGGAATAAAGGATTAGAACGAAGAGTCCCATTTTAGCCAAATTCTACATGGAGTAGAAAAACTAAAATTATTATAACTGCTCTCATTTTCAAAAACCAAATAAGAGTTAGCAAACAACGGTCCCGATTCAGCAGCTAACTGAATCTTAGCCTCCAAAATACATAAAAAATTCAAGTTGTTAGTATTCACAAGATCTTTGCAAGCCTTCACTTTGTCGGGGATGTTAAACTCCCTAATGTTCCAACAAGCTAGTGGGAACATAGACATTAGGATTTAGAGGATTTGGATTTTTTGGCTGATTTAACCCTGGTTGTTTTAGACTGTGGTTCAAAAACTACTTTGGGGGAAGATTGAGACTTGATGACTGAAGTAACTTCCTATTTCTATCTGTTGGAGGAACTTCTACAGAAGATTCATCCTCAGGAGGTTTGAAAGAGGAAGATTCATCACAATGGAGGCAAGCAAATTTTGTTATTTATACGAATTTTGGGTGGGAGCTTCAAAATCGGATGAAAAGTATGGTCAGAGGAAGAGGATTCCTCTGTATAGGTTTTAGTGGGGGAGTTGAGGTCAGGGATAAGAGGATACTTGCCCATATTAGATTCTTCTGCGTTCAGGTAAGTATTCTTTGGAGCTTGGGCATTAGTTGTGGTAATGGGTATGGAAGAAGATATTGGGGGAATTGGGGAAGGCACCGGAGTGCGCAATCCTGATTTGTGACTGGTGCTCCTACCACGAGGCCGGGAAAGGGGAGGAACAATAGGTTTAGGGTTAGGATTAGAAGGGCAAAGGGAGAAGGGATTAACTAGCAATCCACATCCTTCACATATGGATGGCTTCCAATCATACTGGGCTTTAAGCACCATGTTCTCAGCATCGATGATCAAAGGAATCTCATCTGGTAAGGTTGAATCTTTGGAAACTTAGACAAAGAATCTAGCAAAAGTGAGTCTAGTTCTATTAGCTGTAAGGGAATCCACTGAAAACTGGCAATTTTAGAGATACCTGAAGGTGTCCATAAAGCTAAAGGAAGATCTATTATTTTTATCCAAATCGGTATGGAGGTTGATTAATCCCTTTTAGGTTTAATTTTGGGGACTATTTTTGAAGAATAAATGGTTTTCCGAGGAGAAACCACGGATCCCCATTCCAAACCATGTCTTAGTCCTCGGTAGAAGAGAATTTCAGCAGAAAAAACCATCAGCTAAAGATAATAGAGAAAGCTCGCCTTTAAGTTTCCATACCTTTTTTATGGCCGCCAAAAGCCTCTCATAGTAAGGCCTTTGGTTGATCGAGTACCCCACGAGAGATAAGAACTGGAGAGCCGTACCTTCAGATAAGTTGTCCTCCACGAAAGCTAGCTTATGGTTAGGAGGGACAAAAGTCACTGAAAATACGTCTGGATTTGAGATGGGAGCAACAAAGTTTGATGCAAATAAAGCTTGTTATGGTATTAAAAGAGGTCCCAAAATAGATGGAGTGGAAAGGGGTAGAAAATCATTAGAAGGAAACGTCATGGCGGGGGGAGATGAAACCATTCCCCCACGCCGACGGGCCGAGGAACTTAGGGTCCTGGTGTCGAGGAAGTCCAAAGCATGCTCTCAAACCCTAAGCGCCGCTAATTCGCTATGGTTATGACTCCACTCCTCGAATGAGCATCTCATCAGTTAAAAAAATGGATATAGTACAATCCAAATTGACTATTTTCTTATAAGGAAATTAGATCATTTAGATTGTAAAGATTGTAAAGTTATTCCGAGTAAAAATTTATGTACCCAACATCGATTATTAGTTTTGGACTTTAAGATAAAGGGGTAGAAAATAAAAAAATAAAATAAAATGATATTCTAGGATTAGATGATGGCATTTAAAGAATATTTACAAAATTATTTTTAAGAGTAAGATTTTAGATCTTCAGATTTTATCTGTGTATGAGGATGCTAATGTTCTGGGAAAAAGTGGCTAGTGATATTAAGAATATTGCAAAAGATGTGCTTGGAGTATCAAAGGAAAAAGCTTCTAATAGTAAAAATAGTTGGCGGTGGAATTCAAATGTTCAAGAAAAGATTAAAAATAAGAAGATTTGCTATAAAAATTAATTTAATTTTAAAATTTTTGATATTTGGGAAATATAAGAGGCTCGTAAGGAATCTAAGAAAGTAATATGCAATGCAAAGACCTTAGCTTTTAGTAATTTATATAGTAGATTAAATACTAAGGAGGGAGAAAGATATATGTATAAGTTAGTCATATAAAGAGATAGGAGTAGTAAGGATTTAGTTCAAGTGAAGTGTATTAAAGATGAAGATCAAAAATATTTTTCTTAGAAGATGATATTCAACAAAGGAGGATGAGATATTTTGCTAAACTTTTTATTGAAAATTATAAAAATAAGATTGACTATAGTGACCTTAGCACCCTAAATTAAAATAAAATTTTTTGTTTTTATCGGCGTATTAGTAAAATCAAGGTTAGAGAGGCTTTAAAGAAAATAAAGGGTGGAAAAGCTGTTGGACCTAATGATATTCCAATAGAGGTGTAGAAATGCTTAGGAGATGAAGGAATTTCTTGGCTTATTAAAATTTTTAATACTATTTTGAAGACTAAAAGATGTCAGATGAGTGGAGAATGAGTGCGTTAATTCCTATTTTTATGAATAAAGGTGATGCATACGATTGTGTTAATTATAGAGGAATTAAGTTAATGTGTCATACTTTAAAACTATAGGAGCGCGAGTTTGGAGCATAGGTTGTGGCATGATACTAATATTTCTCAAAATCAATTTGGATTCATGCCGGGTAGGTTGACTATGGAAGCCATACATTTATTAAGAGGTTTGATGGTGAAATATAGAGAAAGCAAGGAAGATCTACATATGATATTTATTGATTTAGAAAAAGCATATGATAAAGTTCCAAGAGAAGTGCTTGGAGAGTTCTTGAAAAGAAAGGAGTTAATAATGCTTATATTCAAATCATTAAAGATATGTATGCAGGAGCTATTACTTGTGTTCAAACACAAGGTGGTTTTACCAAGTATTTACCTATTTCGGTTGGTTACATCAAGGATCGGCCTAAAGCCCATATCTTTTTACTTTAGTCATGGATGTTCTCACTAGACATTTGCAAGAGGATGTACCTTGGTGTATGCTTTTTGCTGATGATATTCTTCTTGTTGATAAGACTAGAGAGGGAGTTGAAAGTAAACTTGAATTATGGAGGTCAAAATTATAGACTAAATGTTTTCGCTTGAGTAGATCTAAAACGGAATATATGGAGTATAATTTTAGTAGTAATAGACCTAGTGAGGGGATTGTGACTTTGGGCTATCAAGTCATTAGTAAGAGTACATGTTTTAGATATCTTAGATCTATTGTTCAGAGTGATGGTGAAATAGATGGGGATATTATCAGCAGAATTCAAGTTGGATGGTTGAAGTGGAGGAATGCATCTGGCTTGTTGTGTGATAGAAAAGTACCCCTCAAACTTGCAGTGCTTTATGGTGCTCAATGTTGGCCATTAAAATAGAAGCATAATACTAAGTTAGGTGTGGCAGAGATGAGGATGCTCAGGTGGATTAGTGGCTTTACCCTTAGAGATAGGATATGAAATGAGCATATTCGTGAAAGGTTGGAGTAGCTTCAGTAGAAGATAAGATTAGAGAGAGTCGCCTTAGATGTTTGGTCACATAAAACGGCGGCCTTCCAATGACCCGGTTAGGAGAGTAGAGGTATTAGATTTGACTTATGTTAAGAAAGGTAGAGGCAGACCTAAAAAGACTTGGTTAGAAAATATTAGGAATGACCTTTCTTTATTATATTTAAACTAGAATTTGACCTTTAATAAGACACAATGGAGAAAAATGATTCATGTAGCCGACCCCACGTAGTGGGATAAAGGCTTGATGTTGTTGTTATTGTTGTTGGTATAAAAAGAAGGTGCTTACAAAAATTTGCAGAGCTTTGTAAAAGGATCAAGCATACAAATGAGAAAGAACTATTAAGAGCTAATAAATTTCAATATAAAAAAGTATAGCACACCAAAAGTCAAGATTAGTTTCATATAAAATTTAAAATAATGCAAAATGTGGCATCCAACAGCAACATCCACAAGAAATGACAAATTTTCATGAGTAAAATAAACTAAGATTGTTAGTGTATATAAGCATATGTCTTTGCAGGTATTTAGTAAGTAGTTAACATGTCGTAAAAAAGAAACTCACCCTAAAAAAGGGATCACTTGATGAGTTTTCCTAACGATGTGAGAGGCACTACTCATCTAAGAGTTGCGATAGAACTCACCCCAATGACTAACAAATGCTACTCGCCGCACTATCATGGAGGTTTTCCTTTATAGGGTGAATTAGTGATTCCCCCATCAAGCTAGCAATTCAGCACGCACCATGTATCTAGACTTTCTCCTTGGCCAGATGCTCACTCCTAGAGCCATCATTCTCACACAAACTCGTCAAGCTCAGCTATAGGAATGCTCCTATTCATGGAGCCCATAACTCATATTTCCATGACTACCCAACCTAGAACTCTCCCTTCTGGTGGAATATCTCACTCGCCTCTCTCTTCTAAGGTGATTTAAGATCTCCCTCTCTAGTCGCTGACAATATCAATAAGTCTACCAATCAAGACCCACCCTCATTTTAGTAGTTACTGATAGACTTGCTCATTCCTACTTGGCACTATCAAGCTTGCCCGCAATATAAAGCTTGCCAGCAATATGAGCCTTGTGTATGCTAGGATTTTAATGATTACAAGTATGATTGGTTATACTAATAAGAAGTTAAGTTGCGTGTGTAGGAGATTTGTTTCATACTAACACTGTAGATAACACACATATGATGAAATTAGGATGAGGACTTGATAAAGTTGAAGAATTAAATATAAAGAAAGCCCATCAATGTCAAGAATGTCGAGAAATAATAAGTGTGTCAACTTGTATTTTCTAATATTTATTTTTTTTCTTGAGTTTTTATTCTATTTTAGGAATATAGTGGGTTGAATGACCAAGCATACATACACAAGAGCTAGTAAAAATGAAAAAAAAAAAGTTAATTAAAACACTTGACATTTTGATAAATCATATTATACAATATGAAAATAAAGTGGCATCAATTAACATAAATTTGAAATTAAAATTTTCATAACTAATAGTATAATATGATCTATATCGTTGTGTGTAGAAGACATACATGATATTTTTCAAAAATATGTAAATTCAAAATTTGTACTATTCATATAATATGAAACTTAATTCTCATATTATTATTTACCTATTTTGGAACCTAAAATCAAGTGGTTGAATCCGAGTAGATATTGTATTGTGATTCAAATCATACTGTTTGAGCAAATAGAGAGCTTATTTGAACAAACTTCATTCTGATAGGACATGTAATAACCCATATATTGACTCTGCCAATTTTTTTTCTAGAGTCAATATAAGTCTCAATCACAAACCATTTTCATCATAGCATTGATAATGCAGTATTTTAATTATATGATTTTTTTCCATATTTTTTTGGCACATGCATAAATTCTTAAAAAAATTGACACATATCGGTACAAGTGAAAATTTTTGGACTATCTGGTGTCCATTTTGCAAATCAAATTTACCAGAATTTTATAAATAAAATAATTTAGTTTATAGATATTTTTGTATATTTTTAAAGCCCCAAAAAATTTATATTAACAAAATTAAATTATATTAATATTATATTATTATTTATTATAAATATAATAAAGCAATATAAACTTTACTTGATCCCTTTTCTCTTCTTCAAATGCCATTATAGAGAAATCGTTTGAGATTTTAAGAGAGAAAAAAGGATAGAAAAGAAAATCTTAAATTTCGAGGTCATAGAGCAATTTTTTCCAACCTCAATTTATCTGGTATGATCCACTTCGTACAGTACAATCAGTTAAAAGCTTCAGATCGTTTGGTACGATCTTTATATCGTCTAATACAATTAGTTCAAAAATTAAGGGATAGTCCGGTATTATGTTCGTGACGATAAAAAATAGCCTCGGTTCATTATATGGTATGAACATGTCATACAGTACAATCACCAATCAGCAATTAATCCTTAATTTAATTAATTAATCACGAGGGTTAATTTAAGTAAATATTCAAATATTTGTACTGTACGATCAGATCGTACAGTACAATCAATTCAAAATTTGAGATTTAAAAACTTAAATTAATCTGACGGCTAGGGGTTTCAAATTAAAAACACATAGTACAATACAACGATGATTGTACAATACGATTAGTTCATAGAAATTAGCAGTTGAGCCATAGTTGTTCGTATAGTATGATTTAAAATTGTACAGTACGATCTATATAGAGTAAAATTTTTTTCACTTAAAAAGAACTCTCCCCCTGTGTGTGTGCATGGTTGCTCAGTTTGCATGCACTTCTTGGTCAGACTCAAGAAAAAAAAAAAATGGAAAATACATAGTTACAGACTTCCCATCCTATTTTACCTAGTCTCGAGTCTTGTGTTATCTTGAGTAATATGTCTCCCTAAAATGTTAGTATTCACAGACAAGAGCAATAACAAAAATATTCAATGAATAATGAGATAATTCAATCAACATTATTTGTTATCATCAAAATCTCAAGCTAGGAGTCATGGACTACAACAATCTCTCACTTTTTGATGATGTCAAATAATGTTATCGATAAGAAAGTTAGCATAATTTTTTGGTTTTTTTAAAATAAACATAAAAGCATGAACAGAAACATGAATATATAAACAAATATACATTTCATTGAAGGTACATACTAACTAAACTAAGAATGACATCTAAACAAAGCATATATTAACTAAAGTACACAACATATTTCTCCCCCTTTTGACATCTCCAAAAAGATGAGTACCAAACAAAAACTTAGAAAAATATAATACAATGACACAATCAATAAGCAGGGTCCTGATTAGGTGGTGGTGGCTGAAAGTAGTGGTTGTTGGATGCGAACTGTTGATCAATCAAAGAAAATCTTTCCCTAAATCATTGTACATCCTCCTCATGCTATTAGTGTTGTTCTTAGATGTGAGAGTCAAGTTGAGTTTGGAGTTGGCCGAGACATTCATTATATCATAATGAGGATAAGCAGGTGCATGTCCTTGTTGTGGTGCTTGTCTTCTTGGCGGAGCATGTTCTCCTGCTGGAGCTGTATCTCCTTCTTCATCAAAGTTATGCTCATCCCACACTTGGCCCCAATGAAACTAAATACAGAAGGAGGCATCCGTATAGAAAATAGGTAGATTGTTGGGTTCACCAGGATAGGTTAACTGGTATTTGTGGTGAAGAATGTAACCTATGAGGTGGCCAAGAGCTAAGTTGAGTTTTTTATGGGTGCTAGGAAGATGAACAAGGGTCATGTTCGAGATGTATTCAAGAATTAAGTTCGCTTCATCAAACTTAGTATTCGACATGATCAGGTAGGTAACAATATATAAGATCGGGGTCATGCGAATCTTATATCCAGCTTTAGGGTATGATTGGTGTTCTAAGAACATGCTGAATGATGCGGGCATTTTGGGTTAGAGACTGGACAAGTAGTTGGTGTTGGTTTAAGGAAACATTCCTAAGGATTAGATTGACAGAACTCCTATAAAATTCATCTGTAATGAAGGAGTGAGCTCTAAGTCCTTCAATAGAAAGCTCAATATATTGAGCAAGGTCTGCCTTATTGATTTCTATTTTTCCAGCGGACAAAAGAGGTGAGGGTCAAGGTTTATACATTGAACATTAGATTTGCAAGGAATTAAAAAAGGAGCTTATAATCGAAAGGGAAAACCAGGGGTGAGTAGGAATTATAGAGTAGTGGATGCAAATAGGCTCATCACCTCAAAGTTTAAGGTGGCTTGATTTAGCATCTGAGAGGGGGTAATCTTGTAAGCCTTGAACTTATAGTATGCTTTCTCATCCATAGCGATAAAAAATCAGTCCTTGTGGCGACAAGAGGAAGAAGAGCTTTCTAGGATGAGTCGGCCACACTTGGTTGCCATCGAGTAAGAGCAAGTGAGAGTGATTGTAGTGAGGAGAGAATGAGTGAAGTGATCTTAGCTCCTCTCTAATTTATAGAATTTTTTGACGATCGTACAGTACGATAAGCAGTTATGTCATCTGGATGAAAGTTTAGAAAAAGGTCATCAAATTATATAGTATGATAAGTATTTTATAGTACGATTTGAAGGAATTATGTTTGTCCCGAGGGGTCATTGGTATAATCTTTGATGATAATGTTTGTACAATATGAATGAGTGTTCATACAGTACAAATCCCAATTATATAATACCGATTGACTTTAATTCGTCCTAATCCATTTGTACACATGGATCGTACAATACGAAGAAGAGATATCGTACAATACGAAGTGCAATTATATAATACCAAATAATTTGAATGCAAAGCCAGGTGGATCGTACAATATGATGATAATCGTACAATAAGATGTGTAGATACAAAATTGAATATGGATTGTGGGTTTAACATAGGGCTGTAATATGTGAAGTTCTGATAGATCGTATAGTACAAATATAGGTTGTATGGTATGATTGTGACAAAAAGTTTTGGAGTTCAGTGAGGTGAGTGTATGACGCTTAGGAAACACCATAGACCATTTTTTTATTGACTATATTTTTTTTTTAATTTTTGACTGATATTATTTTTTTTTTATCACACATGCATGTCTATGACACTAAATTTTGTTCTCAAAGTGCTAAAGGTGTCAAAGGCTAGTGGTTTCATAAATATGTCTACTAATTGATCTCCTATAGCTATATTATGCAATTCTATGTCTCCTTTAGCTACATGATCTCTTATGAAGTGATGTCTAATGTCTATGTGTTTTGTTCGAGAGTTGTTGAATTGGATTTTTTGATATACAAATTGCACTCATATTGTCACACATAATTGGGATGGTTTATACTGGTAATCCAAGATCTAGAAGTTGTTGTTTCAACCATAGCGCTTGTGTAACACAACTTCGTACTGCTATATATTCTACCTCAATCATGAAGAGGGATACTGAATTTTTCTTCCTACTGAACCAAGAAACTAAATATTTTCCTATAAATTGGCAGGTGTTAGAGGTGTTTTTCCTATCTACCCAACATCCTGCTAAATCAGAATCTGAGTACCATAATATTTCAAAGGAGGAATTGGGCTTAGGATACTAAATTTCTAAGTTTGGGATGCCTAGTAGATATCTAAGAATTCTCTTGACAACAGTTAAGTGATGCTCTTTATGATCAGCTTGAAATCAGGCATAGAGGCACACACTAAACATTATATATGATCCTACTTTATTGAAAAAATTATCGGTCGTTAAATTTTAAAATTGTCTTCTCCCGCGATTTTAGCGGGGTGGTTGCCGACCATCCCCGCCGACGTGCCGGCGGGATTCGATGTCGAAGATGGAGGTAAAGTCTAGATCATCGTCCGATGCTTGGGCGAATATTCGTAGAAGTCTTAACGCTCCTGTGCGAGCGTCTTCAGATGTTTTCAATGGAGGACAGAAATCTGATGCAATTTTTAATGGCCATTTTAAGGAAAAACATCTGATGATCAAAGAAGGTGGATTGTTGAAAAACAAAGTTATTCCGATAATGACTGGTAAAGGTAAGGAAATTTTCAAGGAAGATGGAGTTTTAAGCTTGAAAAAATTTAAAACTATAACAGGCTTCAAGGAAATGATGGAGAAATTCAAAGGAGATGCTTCAACTTCTGTTGTTAAGACTAAATTCAAAACTTTATCTCTTCCTACTTCTCCAATTTCTTGTAAAATTGTGGAATGTGGACTGGATGATATCAGTAAAGAAAATGTGAACAAGATGATTGAAGAATTTCCCCTGCTGGCTGATAAACAGGTGAATGAAGATGAAACTGTTAACACTGCTAAGGTTAATAATGGAACGAAGAATATAAACTCTGCTTGGTCAAAGAGATAGAATATAAGGGTGGATAAACTAGATCTGGGATCTTTCCTATCTGAGGATGGAAGCACTGTCAAGCTGCATGCAGAAAATGAAATCATCAATGCTAAAAAACTAGATTGTTCTTTGGTGGTGAAACTATTTGGTGATAACTTAATGTTTCTCTTCAGTCTGTAATGATCTGAGAAAGCAATGGAGCAGATTTGGAAAGTTTTATATAAATGGTTTAGGCACTGGATGGGTGCTTTGCTCATTTGAAAATCCATATTATATGGAAGAAGTTATGACAGGAGGTCCTTGGTATGTGAAAGGGCATGTGGTAGGAATTGACAAATGGTCTCCCTTGTTTTCTACAAAATCTTAGAAAGGGATTTCAGCTCCCTTATGGATAAGATTACCAAATCTACCTCTACAATGTTGGGATGATATCAACATTTGTAGGATTGCATCAAAGGTGGGAAAGCCATACTAGCTTGATGGAAATTTTTTCAATGGGGAAGAAGGGAATACACTAGAGTTTGTGTTCGTGTTCCCCTATATGAAAAATTACCACTTGGAATCTGGGTGGAAGGCTTATATGGTAATTTTTTTCAAAAAATTATTTATGAAGGCATCTCAAAGCGATGTTACGAATGTGGCTTTATTGGTCATTCCATATCAGAATGTAAGAAAATAAAGGATAAAAATGTTCAATCCATTGATGTTCATGGTATGGAGAAGAAAGATCAAGATCAAAGCAGCACCAGAACTGGAGACATTTCTAATCAACAAGAAGAGGATATTAATTATGGACCAAGGATACATACATATGGCAAAAAAAAAAATTTCTAAAATTGTTAAAAGGAACACAGGTACTCCTTTTAAACCAAAATTACCTGCAAAACAAGTTTTTGTTCCTAAAAAACTTATTTCCTCAAATGCACAAGCTCAATTGTCACAATATGTTTCTTTAAAGAATGATCTGAACACTATTCCTTCGGTAGAAGAAGTTGTTATCCAGCAGGCAATTACTTCAGATTTTGTTAAAAATGCTGAGGATCAATTAAAACAAGGTCAAGTCCCTACTTTTAATAAATTTGATATTCTTTCTGATATGAAAGATAGCTTGGTTGATAATCTGAGAATGGAAAATGCTGATAATGAATTTGAAGAAGGAGAGATTCTATGTTCTGCTGCTGATGGAAATGAAGCTATAAAGATACAAGACCAAATATTAGGAACTGAAGATTCAAACAAAAATATCAAATCTACAGATAATTCTTCTTCTAAAAAAAAGATCAAGCTGATCAAAGAGCTCAAATCATTGGGAGATGGAAATATAGTCAAGCATAACAGGAAGTTGGAAAGTGGAAGAAATAAAAAGGTGGGGGGCCGTCTCCTCTTTCTTATCAATGACTTATCTAGTTTTTTGGAACTGTAGAGGGGCCAATAAGAGTGAGGCCGCTCTATATCTCAAGTTGGTAGTTAGAGAAAATGATGTTTTTTTTGTAGGGATAGTTGAAACCAAAATCAGCACATTGGAAAATTCACAGATTTTTAAATTTCTAGGAAACAATTGGGATTCTTTTATGGCTCCTTCCATTGGGCTTTCTGGAGGTATTTTGGTTCTTTGGAGAAAGGATGTAGTAGCTTTTTCAGTTATAGAGGTTTCTGCTCAAGTTATCATTAGTAATCTTGAAATTGTCAATAAAGGAAGTTGGCAGGTCTCTACTGTATATGGAGTCAGGAGTAGGGTGGAAAGGAAATCTCTTTGGGAGATTTTAGAAAAAAGGTGTGAAAAAAATAAACCAACAATTATGGGAGGAGACTTTAACTATATCTTATCACAAGAGGAGAAAAGAGGGGGAAAAAAATTCTCTTTATCTCAAGGAGCTATTGATATGAAGATGTTTATGAACAACAATGACCTTCATGAAATTGGGTTTATTGGACCCAAATTTACTTGCTGCAACAACAAATCTGGGGGAGGACGTATCTTAGAAAGATTGGATAGATGCCTTATCAACTCTTTTGCTATGAACTCTATTAATCTAGCCTTGGTTAAACATTTATCACGTATAGCTTCTGACCACTGCCCAATAGTGTTGGAGCTGTTTAAACCGGTGATACCAATTCACAAAAGTATACGGTTTGAAGTTGTATGGGGTACTTATCATGGAGCTTTTGCTATTGTAGCAAATACTTGGAAGAAGGGTGGAGGAAATGATCCAGCTAATGCTTTAAACCTAAAGTTTAAAAGAACTCTTAAAGCCTTATTCTATTGGAGTATGGCCAAATTCAAGAGTTTGAATGATTTGAGAGACAACTTGAAGAAAGAAATTTATGAATTACAAATTGAAGAAGCTGATGTAATGCTTTCCGAGACAAAGCTGCTACTACTCAGATCCAAGGTAAATGAGCTAAACTGTGTTTTGGCTAGATTAAATATTTGGTGGAGGCAAAGAGCCAAGGCTAGATGGTTAGAAGAAGGAGATACAAATTCAGCTTTCTTTCATTCTTTTGCAAATGCTAGAAGGAGTGCAAACTGGATAAATCAAATAAAAAATGAAGAAGGTAATTTCACGAATCAATTTAAAGAGTTTGATAGGATTTTTTCAAATTTCTTTAAAGCTAAATGGAGTCATAGAACATGTAAACTGGATGGATGGCCTCAACCTGCTGTGGTGGTGGATAAAGAGGATCAACTCAAATTAGATGAAGATTTTTCTAAGGAGGAGCTTCAAGAAGTGGTTAACAACTTGGGAAAGAACATTGCACCAGGGATGGATGGAATTACATCCTCTTTTATCAATGCTATTGGAAGGTAATTCAATTTGATGTTTGGAATGCTATTTAAATGTTCTTCAAAACAGGAATTATGAACCAAAGCTGGAAGGGGACATTGATTGTTATAATTCATAAAGTTCAAAATCTAGTTTATCCTAAAAATTACCATCCAATCAGTCTTTGCATGACTACTTATAAATTAGTAGTAAGGATGTTGTTGAATAGGATGGAAATGGTTATTCATAAGATTATTTCAAATGACCAAGAACCTTTCCTAAAAAGGAAGATCATTGAATGAACATGTTCTTTTGGCTCAAGAGGTCTTCAACAAAATTAGACAATCAAAAGCTAAGAAAGGTTTTTTAGCAATCAAAGTTGATATGGAGCAAGCTTATGATAGCATGGGATGGCAAGCTTTGAGGCAAGTACTTCTTCATTTTAAATTCCCTAGCAAATTTTTGGATTTAATTATGAATTGTATTTTAGATCCAAAATTTTGTTTATTGATTAATGGGAATAAATCAAATTGGATTGAAGCTAAAAGTGGATTTAGACAAGGATGTCCTCTATCCCCTTTTCTTTTTATTTTGTGCTCACAAGTTTTATCAGAGGCTATTCATCAAAGTGGGAAGAAGATGGGTATTCAAATTGCCTCCAATGCACCAAGAGTGTCTCATTTGCGGATGATATACTAATTTTTTCTGAAGCAAATTTGATGAAGATCAAGAAAATCAACAAATCGCTAAAAAAATATTGCAATTGGACCGGTCAAAGGATTAATTACAAAAAATCTTTGATGGTGTTCGGCAAGATTGTGAATCTAAGGAGGAGGAAAGAAATTGTAAAAGCTTTGAAATTCAATTCTGCTTCAGAAATGGATTATCTTGGTATCAAGCTTACTCTTAGGAGGAAGGTAAGCTCAGATTATAGAAAACTGATGGAAGTTGCTTTAAATAAGCTAAACATATGGGGAAAGAATTTTTTATCTCATTGGAAGGTAAAATGGCCTTATTGAAATCAGCTTTCTTATCTCTTCCTATTTTCCTTTCAACTATTTCCTTGGTGCCTTTGGGAATATTAAAGGAATTTGACAAGTTATGTAGAAACTTCTTGTGGAATAAAAAAAATGGAAATCTGGGATTGCATTATGTCTCTTGGAAGGAGCTTTGTAAACCAAAACATAAAGGAGGAAGAGGTCTCTTTTCGGCAGTTGAGAAAGTGGGTCATCTTAGAGCCAAGTTTTCTTTGGAATTCAATTGGAAGCCGGAATCTCTACTAAACAGAAAAACAAAAGAGAGATGACTTTTTAGAGAGGAAGTGTGTTGATGAGAGATGTATCCAAGTGGCAGAAGGCAGTGTGAAAACCCTTTCCCAACTCTTTCAGATCTTAAGATTTTTTCTATGCATGAGGATGCTAATAATAGGTGGGAAAAAGTGGATAGTGATATTAAGAATATTATAAAAGATATACTTGGAGTATCAATGGGAAAAACTCCTAATAGTAAAAATAGTTGGTGGTGGAATCCAAATGTGCAAGGAAAGATAAAAAATAAGAAGATTTGTTATAAATATTTGTTTAGTTGTAAATTTTTTGATAATTGAGTAATATATAAAGATGTACGTAAGGAATCTAAGAAAGTTATATACGATGCAAAGATCTTAGCTTTTAATGATTTATATAATAGATTAGATAATTAGGAGGGAGAAAGATAATTGTATAAGTTATCCAAACAAAGAGATATGAGTGGTAAGGATTTATTTTAAGTGAAGTGTATTAAGGATAAAGATCAAAAAGTACTTTTCTTAGATGATGATATTCAACAAAGGTGGATGAGATATTTTGCTAATCTCTTTGATGAAGAATGTGAAAATACGATTGAGTTTATTAACCTTAACACCCTAAATGAAAATAGAGATTTTTATTTTTATTGGCATATTAGTAAAATCAAAGTTAGAGAGGCTTTAAAAAAAAAAGAAGTGTGGAAAAGCTGTTGGACCTCGATGATATTCCAATAGCGGTATGGAAATTCTTAGGAGATGAAAGAATTTCTTGGCTTGCTAAACTTTTTAATACTATTTTGAAGACTAAAAAGATGCTAGATGAGTGGATAATGTGTGTGTTAATTCATATTTTTAAGAATAAAGGTTGATGCACAGGATTGTGTGAATTAAAGAGTAATTAAGTTAATATGTCATACTTTAAAACTATGGGAGCGAGTTATAAGGCGTAGGTTGCGGTGTAATACTAATGTTTCTCAAAATCAATTTGGATTCATGTTGGGTAGGTCTACTATGGAAGCCATGCATTTATTGAGTGCTTTGATGGAGAAATATATAGAGAATAAGGAGAATCTATATATGATATTTATTGATTTAGAGAAAACATATGATAAAGTCCAAAGAGAAGTGCTATGGAGAGTTCTTGAAAAGAAAGGAGTTAATAATGCTTATTTTCAAATCATTAAATATATGTATGCAGGAGCTATTACTTGTGTTCAAATACAAGGTGGTTTGACCAAGTATTTTCCTAATTTGATTGGATTACATCAAGGATTACCCTTAAGCACATATCTTTTTGCTTTTGTCATGGATGTTCTCACTAGACATTCGTAGGAGGATGTACCTTGATGTATGCTTTTTGCTGACAATATTCTTCTTGTTGATAAAGTTAGAGAGGGAGTTGAAGGTAAACTTGAATTATGGAGGTCAACCTTAGAGTCTAAAGGTTTTCACTTGAGTTGATCTAAAACTGAATATATATGAGTGTAATTTTTAGTAGTAATAGACCTAGTGAGGGGATTTTGACTTTGGGCGATCAAGTCAATAATAAGAGTACACATTTTAGATATCATGGATCTATTGTTCAAAGTGATGGTGAAATAGATGGGGATATTATACGCCAAATTCAAGTGGGATAGTTGAAGTGGAGGAATGCATCGGGCTTATTGTGTGATAGAAAATCCCCCTCAAACTCAAGGGAAAATTCTACAAGATGGTGGTGAGACCTACAATGCTTTATGGTGTTGAATGTTGGCCATTGAAAGAAAAGCATAATACTAAGCTAAGTGTTGTAGAGATGAGGATGCTCAGATGGATGAGTGACTTTACCCTTAGAGATAGAATACAGAATGAGCATATACATGAAAAGGTTAGCATAGATCAAGTGGAAGACAAGATTAGAGAGAGTCACCTTAGATGGTTTGGTAACATTAAACGAAGGCCTTCAGATGACTCGATTAGGAAAGTTGAGGTATTTGATTTGACTTGTGTTAAGAAAGGTAGAGGTAGGCCTAAAAAGACATGGTTAGAAAATATATTAGAAATGATCTTTCTTTATAAAATTTAAATGAGAATTTGAATTTTAACTGGACATAATGGAGAAAAAGGATTCATTTAGCCGATCTCACGTAGTAAGACAAAGGCTTGTTATTGTTGTTGTTAAAATATGCATCCAATTAGCTTGAATTTTATGGGTTAAATTATAGAATGTAATCTACAATTGAAGTCTCCATTGAGCACAATTGAATGTTCAAATAATTGGTTTAGAATTTGACCCAAAAGTTTGAAAATAAATTGCAAACAATACATAGAAAGTTAGGGTTTAATTGTAATGTGATTGGTACATTCTTGTGAAAGTGTTAGACACCAATGGTTACAATCCCTATTAAATAGTAGATCAGTCTAGGTTAATTAATTTAGGTCTAGGGTTCTATAACTTAAAATAAAATTTATAGAAAATTCATTTCAAATCCAAAAGGTAGAAACTGAAACTTAGATAATTCAGTTACATCGTAAATCCCAAGAATTAATTTGGTGACAATTAGTGCTCCCTAAGTTATTTAAATCACAAGCTCTAATTTTGGCCTTGAAATGTGTAAATTACGTAATTAATAAATAAAAATACTAAAAAAATAAACTAAGCTGCACTCAACTATAAATTGAGACAAAATCAGAGAAAAATTAAAGTCCCTTGAAATTCCATCTAAAATAACCTTAATTACAATTTGGGTATTGGTCTAATTGACCTCAAATTAAATTAAATCATATAATATAATGTATCAGTCTACTTGGCCTCAATTAAGATTTAATTAAAAAAAATCATATAAAATCATGTAATGGTCCTATCAACCTCAATTTTTTAGTAATTGCATCTTGAAATTACCATGATTTATGGTAAGAATCTTTTGATTATTTGAAGTCATTTGATCAATTAATTGTAAAGTGCTAAGTTCCTTTTATAAGAAGGAACTTAAAATATAATATTAAACTTGTAAATTTCAAATTTAAATAAATATAAATAAAAAAATATAATCCAAAGTGCATGTAATTCTAAATAAATAGTATAATGTATGAAAAATAAAAAAAAACTAAATCAATTTAAATCCTAAAGTAAAACATGGGTCAATCCCACCATTAAGGGATTATAATTTTAATAATTCAATAAATGAACTAAATAAATTAAATAAATTTAGATAAATTTTAAATAAAATCTAAATAAATAAATAAAATAAAATAAATAAGAATTAAATAAAATAAAAAATTTAATAACTTAATTTTAAAAATTAAAAGAAATTAACTAAAATTTAGGTAAAATTATAAAATTTAAAATTAAATAAATTAAAAAAAATCACAAAATATTTAATAAAAATGATTTAAATTAAATAAAATTTAATAATAAATCAAACTTAATTTAATATAATTAAATAAACCCATTAATTGAACCTAAATAATTAAATAAATCATTAATAAACTATAAATATAAATCCAAGGCTTCTTTCATTTGCTTTATTCCTTTGGGGGGAAACAAAATGAATTTTTGGCAAACTAAACACAACTATAATAATTTGGAAATTTTATGTGTTTTACATGTAGAGAGAAGGTTTACAGAGAGGGAATTTTACTTGTCTTGAATTTGAATTTGGCTGTTCCAGGTTTTGAATGTGTGATTCAAAATGGTGGAGGGTGGCTGATGGTCTCTTATGGCTTGGAATTTTTCTATTCCTAAAGGCTTTAGAGGAGTTAAGTGGGTTTGGATCGGTAGTAAGGGTGGCCCTGCTCAGGTTGGGGCTGGAGGGTGTTTTAGAAGGTCGGTTGGGGGATGTGGTTCTTAGGTCATTAAAGGAGGGGTTTCTTTAGATCATTTACATGTTAAGGATTCTTCATTTATTGGTATGGATAAGCATGTGGTCATTGATGCTATGGAATGTGGAGAGGATATTGTGGATGAGGATGATGGCTTGGTTCAATGTCAGAATAATGTGGCATTTGTAAATTTTGATGGTGCTTCCACTTCAAAATCTACATCATATTGTTTTTGAGGATATGATGGAGTTAAATTTATCAATAATTTAAGTTTGTCTTTATATGTTTTACATGAAGGAGGTAAGGTGGTGAAATCTTTGTTGAAAGGGTGGAAATCTATTCAAAATATTTAAAAATAAGTGATTTAAATGGGGTTGCTATCAAAGATAAGGATACCACACAAACTGATTTACTTAATACCCCCTGAAGAACTAAAATCTATAAATCAGGATTGTTTGGAATGTAAATACCTAAGGTGGTGGTTCCTACCAAAAAAATAAATCAACTTAACAAGAATAATCAATTTAATTCTTGGAGGAAGCCTCTTTATTTTAAAGCTATTAGTTTAAAATATTTTACTTCTTAATCAGTCAAGGGTAGTCCATGGTTTGTAGGGGGACATGTAATTAAAATTAATAAATTGACACCTTCTTTTTCCCCTTTGTCAATAAAGGGTATCTTTTCTATAACTTGGATAAGGATACCTCTTCTCCATTTTCAATTTTGGGATAAGAGGAACATTACTAGAATACCTTCAAAGGTTGGCCAACCAATGCTAATTGATAATCAATCTTTGAATTGGGGAAGAAGGAAATTTTCTTGAATTTGTGTAAAGATCAATTTATCTAGCAAGTTGCCTACTGGAGTATGGGTGGAAGGGTTATATGAGAAAATTATTTAGCTTTGTAAATATGTGAGGTTGCCTAGTTTGTGCTTCAATTGTGGAAGACTAGGTCATAAGAAAAATACTTGCAAAGAGGTGATGTTTAGTAAAGTAGCAGGTAAGTGTGTAAATATTATGGTAAAAAATTCTATGTAAAACTTATCAAATGAAGTTGGAAAGGGCTCTACGACTTCTAAATCAAATAAGAAAGATTTTTATTTTATTTAATAGAAATTCTTTCCTAATAACATTCATATGGATCTGGATAAACCTTATATAAGAAATGAGTCTTATGGACCTTAGATCTTATTGATTAACACTAAAAAAAATTCATATAAGCTAGTGGAACTTCTAATTTGAAAGCATTAGTAAATGTTAGGAAGGATAATAATAAATTTGTAATTGGTCGATCATTTGTTGCTCTTATTAAAGTTGTTCAAAGGGGATGCTAAAGGCATTGATACTGATAAAGTTCATTATGTATAATTTGATATATCTCATCTTAAGTTTATAATTCAATGGAATTTATTATCCAGGATCATGCTAAAGAATCTATTATTAAAAAATGTTATTGTGGTCCCAAAATTACTATTAACAAAGGAGTTCTTTCTCTATATAGCAATGTGAATGCAGTTCAGGTTAAAGTAAAGGAATCAAAAGCACATGTAAATGCTGAGGAGGGTAAACTTAGATATAATGGTGATGATCAAATTATAAATGGTAATCATCCATCATTTTAATTCTGATATTCATGCTGCCAAAGTTATTGTTACTGATCTAGGTGGTATTGGTGTTCAATTCAAAAATTTTGATGAGATTCAAGTTAAATATAATAAAAAATTTCATATTATAGATGATGTTATGTTCTTTACTTTTATTCAAATTTAATCATTCATCTATAGGTTTTATGGTAAGTAAAAAATCCTTCTTATGAAAAAATAATAATGATTGTAATACTGGGTGGATGATTACTCAAGAGGGTCACATTAACAATAATCCCCTTAATCATTTAGAATTTCATGGAAATGGTTGGGTGAATGTAAACTTATCTTCTAATAATAGTAGGCTTAATAAGGAGTTAAAGTTATTAGGCCCTATGGAAGATATTACTAGGAAGAGGAAAATAGATGTGGTGGATAAAAATATGGGCATGCACCTTTCCCTCTTTACTAATTAATGTCCTATATTCTTTTTTGGAATTTTAAGGGAGCCAAAAAAAAGAGGCTACCCATTATTTGAAAAATATTGTCAAACAAAATGATGTGTTTTTTATTGGGTTATTAGTAACCAAGTTGACTTATATTTAAATAGCTAATGTGATTATAATGATTTTTTATGGGTGGGAATTCATTCATTCTCCTTTTTTGGGTATTTTAGGGTGTATTCTTGTGTTATGTGAAAAGGTTGTGTATTCTTTTTATATACAAAATATGTCTAATTAATGTGTTATTGGTAAGCATATATCTCCAAAGCTTTGGTTTGGTCTGTTGCCATAGTTTATGGTAATAAACATGTTCATGTGAGAAGAAATTTGTGGGAAGTGATAGAAACTTATTTTTCCAAAGATCAACCTTCTATTGTAAAAGGGGATTTCAATTATATTATTTCATAGGATGAGAAGAAAGGGGGAAAAAGATTCATTATGTCTTAAGGGCCTTAAGAACTGAAAGATTTTATGGTAAATAATGATCTTCATGAAATGGGGTTTTTAGGACCCCAATTCACTTGTTGTAATAACAAGGAAGGGTTATCTCACATATGGGAAAAGTTGAATAATATGTTATTAAATGTTGATGCTTTAAATTATTATCCTTTTGTTGTTATTAAGTAGCTATGTAGACTATCATTCATTTATTTTCCTATTGTTTTCAATTTAACAAATGACAAACAAAAAAATTCTAGAATGCTTTTTTAAAATGTTTGGCCATCTTATCTTGCTTCTTGGGGCATTATTTTCAAAGTGTGGAATAAGCCTTTATTAGGTTGTCCTGCTGAAGTTTTGAATAAGAAAGTTAAGTAAACCATTCAAAATTTGCTTTATTAGAGCAAGAATAATTTTAAAGAGCTCATCCTATTAAAAGATTATCTTCAAAAACAAATTTTAAGTCTTCAAGAAGAAGAATGCACTTTGGATGTGTGTGTGTGTGTGTGTGTGGGGGGGGTGGTGGGGGGGGGGGGGGGGGGGGGGGGGGGGGGGGGGGTGGCGGGGCGAGTGAATCAAGATAAGCTTATGGAGTTGAGATGGAAAGTGCATGAACTATACATTACACTTGTTAGGTTAGTTACCTATTGTAGACAAAGGGCTAGAACTAGATAGTTGGAAGAAGTTGATGCTATCACTCATTTTTGCCACTCTTTTGCTTCTACAAGGAGGAATGGTAATAGGATAAACTAAGTTGAAAATAATATTGGAGAGCTTGATCAAAATCCCGAAGCTATTGAAGCTATTTCTACATGTTCTTCTCGAGTGAAATGGAAGGAAAAAAACTTTTGAATTAAATGGGTGGCAAGATTTTAATAAGGGTCATGAGTTTGATGAGCTAAGGAAAAAAATGATTATTTTTAAATTCTCCAGAGAATATTTATTTAATGTTGTAAAGGAAATGAGAAATAATTAATCATGTGGAGTGTATTGGGTAACTGATACATTTTTCAAATCATATTGGGAAATTATTAAATATGACTTGTGGAAGGCAAATTTAAATGTTTTGATACTAGAGTTATGCCTTATAAATGGAATGATACTCTAATATTTCATTCCTAAGGTTTCTAATGCTTTGGAACCCTCCAAATTTAAACCCATTAGCTTATGAAAAATAATTTATAAATTAGTTGTAAGGATGTTGCTTAATATATTGAAGTTTTGTCTTCCTTTGCTTATATCTAAGGAGCAAGTGGCTATCGTACCTAGTAGATCAATTTCAGATAGTTATCTGATGGCACAATAAATTTTTAACAAGTTCAAAATTTCTATAGCCAAATTTGGGATGATGGCGCTCATGATTTACATGGAATAAGAATATGATAGCATGTGTTGGGATAGATTAATTCAAATTAAGAGGTTAATGTGTTTCCCTTGTAAATTTTCTAATTGGATTGCTAAATGTGTTTCTCAACCCATATTATCTATTATTGGAAATGGGAAGAAGACTGATTAGATTGAAGAAAAAAGTTTGTTCAAGGAGGGTTGCCCATTTTCACCATTCCTCTTCATTTTGTGTTCTGAATTACTATTAAAAGCTTTTAACAGAGGTGGGGAAATTTGGATATAAAATTATCTTCAAAAGCTAAAAGGACACCTAACCTACTATATGCAAATGATGTTCTTATATTTGCTGAAGCAACTCATTCTTCAATGGGTAGGATCAATAAAATTTCTGGTGGTAGAATATTGTCTTTGGACAGATCATAAAATTAATATATCAAAATCTATGGTGTTATGTGGTAAATCTGTATCTGGCAAAAAGAAATAAAGGGTGATTGAATTGTTGGGATTTATATTGGTGAAGGAAAAAACTTATTTGGGTGTGAAAATTTCAATGAGGAGGTTAGCATATTTAGAGTTTAAAATGGCTATTACTCAAGATATAAAGAGATTAAATACTTTGGGTAATCACTCATTGTTAATTGCTGGGAGAGTTACCCTTATTAAATCGGCATTCTCATCACTTGATTCCTATATTGTTGCACATTATTTAGTTCCTAAAAGGATAATAAATGATTTCGACAAATTATGTAGAAATTTTCTATTGCATTGTGGGCTTCAAAAATTTTTCCCCGACCTCTGCCCCCTTTGCTTTTCTTTGGGGGAGTTTTAACGGATTAAGTTTATGGGGGTAAATTTTGGGAAGGAAAATGAGTTTGTAGATAAGAAAACTACATAGATATTTCACCCTCATTTTGTGAGGACTTTATGATCTGAGTTCTGGTTTCCTTTAGATGCAACCCCCCTATAGTTAATTACCCCTCCCGATTATGAGAGAGAGAACTTTCCATTAAGGCTAGTCATCGATGAATACGTCATATCTGTAGATACGTAGTATTAGGCATATAGTAGTAGCATGAGCATGGGTATTGGAGAAATTTGAACATTCAATATTTAAAATTAGAAATTTCACCATCTTGCACTTAAAGCAGATGGTGGGGGAATTGATGATGGACCCAATCAAGATCTCATAGTTATGTCATCTTGGGCCATCTTGGTACCAGGTCTACTTAGTTAGAAGAGGTAGTTGACCCAACCTGACTGAAGGATCCTTGTCGATAGCCATGGGTTGCTTCATCCAAGGGGACCTTGTAGACCTGGGTTGGATGTTTGCATAAGGGGATAAATTTGAATCCACCTTAGCTAATAGAGGGCTTCATGCCCTATTGATTATATCCAATTGATTCATATCTCAAAGATTTGATTCCACTAAGGAATGTATTGGCTCTGGCTATAATTAGTATTTCATGGTGCCTTTCAACGAAAAATCTACTCGGTTCAGAGGGTCCGGGGTCATAGCCGCTTATCCTGTAGTACCATTTGTCAGCAAATTGTAGGTCAAAGGACACATACCACATCCTTATTAGCAGGAGATTATTTGAGAATGCATCCTAATAATATTTTTGACTAGGTATTAGCTCTATGTGAGCTAAAGTAAATTTCAATTTGTCCACCTCGATAAACTATTGCAGATGGTGGATGGATTTTGCTTTAAGTGATTAATGATTGGATTTCAATTTTAAATACCTAGACTTGGATGACTTTTGATATATTTGGATTTTTATGACTTTTGAAATATTTAGAATTAACCCCTCAGTAGTGATTTGCATTCAATATGGCCTTCATAAGGGTGACTTTAAAGTAACTTATATTTTTGTAGGAATTTGAATTTTGTGGAAGTTAGAGGGGGGTAATTTTGAAAAAAATACTATTTAAAATTAACCCCTCCAATTGAGATTTACATTTAATATGGCCATCATTGAGGTGTTTACGGTCATTTATATTTATGGATTGAACCCTATCAACTCTATCGAGTTATTGATAGTGGATCATGTTTTATAGGGTTTATACATTTATTTGTGAATTTTCTTTATTGGAGGCCTTGAAGGCCTAAAATAATATATAAAATAAATATCCTTGTCAACCTCATGACCATATATTTATTTAATGGTTCAAGCAGTGTCAACTCTTATTTACATAAATAGAAGGATCAGGCTCAAACTTAAGTCTATTTACTGACCCGTGTAGCATCCCTAAACATCATGTGTATTTCTATAACATACTTGTTGGGGCCCATGTGGGTGCTTGGGGGAATTTTATAATTATTAATTAGACCTTGTCAACTCCTATTTACCTAGTTAGGATGATCATGTTTAAATTTAATGACCCACGTAGCATCCCTAGACGTCACGTGTGTTCCTATAATACACTTGTTGGAGCCAATGCTGGTTTTATGATTACCCTTGCCCCTTTTGTGTACCTATATGTATACAAATTATAGTGCATGTGTAGGGGAATTTTTAGATATTTAATGCTTCTCAGCTGTGTGGGTGACCACCATTTGAATCTAACATTCTATTTGGAACCTCGTACACAGCTTATGTCTGCTTGTATGCAGGTATTAGATCTGGGTGTGTGGCATTGTACTATAGTTATTTTCCCATGGATGATGTATTAGATATATGACCATCTTTTTTGAAGAAGCTTCGAAGCCTCAATAATCTTGTCCAAGTCAATGTTCAGAACCTGGTTGAACTGAGATTCATTCACTTCATGATGATTTGATCTAGCTTTCTCTTCCTAGAACCCATATAGGAATTGGTAGGCAACTCTTTGATTATGCCATCATCATTATTTTTTATTTTTGACTTAAATAAAGAACAATCATTTCAACCTTGGATGACTGTGTCCTTACTGATGCCCTATACCTTAAAATCAATGATTGCTACCTTAAAAAGAAATCCTTTCAAGATCTATAGTGTAGTAAACCTCCACAAGTTGTAACATCTATAATTAAATAATTGACCATTAACATGAATAGAGGTATTTAGGCGCACTTGTTATTTTCAGCGTTCGTGGATGTCAGAACTATTCTTCCCAAGTATAGAACCCAGGAAGAAATTTTGAAATACCAAGAGGTTTAGTTTGAATTTACTCAAACATCTTCTCCATTCTTATAGGAGGTAGGGTTCCCTCCTCATACAAGGGCTCTCTTCAAGGAGTCAACTAATGCTTATATTTGTCATATGCACTTGTATACTTTTGTTTCCATAGGGGTCTTCCACATTGTACCCACTATTATTATCCATAAGTACTATATCAAGTATTACTACTTGTATGGGCTATTCACTATAACCTCTTGGATGTATATGTAGGAGAATTATTGTACTTACTTCATAACCACCTTTCCCTAATCTCAAGTAATCATTGATTGTACTTGTTTGCAAGGATGGGCCTTCCCCTATCAATTACTAGTGTTGCCATCTCAAATATAAGCAAACTGTTATTTGTGTTAGAGACTTCATTGATGCATATGGGAGACATCTATGCATTCAATAGTTGGTTGTTGCTTGCATCAAGGCCTTTATTAATGCATATAGCAGATATTTATACATTTTTCAGCCGGTTGATGTTGTTTACAATTACATTATATCCAACTATATAGGGACTATTATGGGCATTCATTGCATCTATATCATGTCTGTATTCACCCTTCATAAGTGGTTTAGTATACATTCTTGTAGTGATACTAGTTGTAAGAGAGATGCTGATAATGATTGTATGAGGTTGAAAGTTTATAGAAGTTGTTAGACCTAAAGTAATATTCTCAATGCTAACCAAGAGGGGGGGGGGGGGGGGGGGGGGTGAATTAATAATTTTAAAAACCACTTAGAAATTTTATAGATAACCATTTTATAATTTTTGTACAATTAAAATTTTTATCAAACTAAAACTTTTCAACCACAAAAATAAAACGTGTAGAAAAAATAAAATTACGGTAAAATAAAAACACAAACATTTATAGTGGCTTGGTCTAACTTGACCTACGTATATTCCTTGAAGACTCCATCTTCAAGTATTGCAATATTATCAAAGTGACTCTCCTTTTTCTCCCATAGTAAGGTGGAGAAGCCTTTATAAAAACACATCTCTTCTACCAATCCCTAATGCGATAGAGTTCTATCATCATTTTACACTCTCCAAGTATCGGCAGAGAACCGTCATCCTTTCACACCCTCTTAGTGTCGGTAGAGAACTGTCATCCTTTCACACCCTCATAGTGTTTCTAGAGAACCATCATCATTTCACACCCTCTTAGTGTCAATAGAGAACTATTATCCTTTCACACCCTCTTGGTGTCAGTAGAGAACCGGATCTTATTCAAAGATCTTCTATCGAGCAACTTCAAAGAAGTAAGGAAGAGATTCAACAAAAAATATAAAGAGATCCTCACCTTTGGGCAAACTTATGTACCCTTCACAAATTTCAATTAAAAGATCTCTTTACACACTCTTAAACACTTTCCCAAAGTACTCTCACACTTTCTCTCAAAGAAAAAAAATAAAGAAGGAAGTCCACAGTCAGTTTTTAAGACCTTAAATATGAAAGGCATGAAAAACCATCCTGAAAAATAAAATTTTAAATTTTCCATCCACGATCATACAGTACGATCAAAGATCATATGTATAAATAGTTCAAAATTTTCTCATATGATACAATACAAACTATTTTCATACTGTGATTGACCTGTGTACGAACTAACATCAGACAATACGACCAGTTCTAATTTAAATAAATTCATCTGGTATGATTTAGAACAAACTTATTTCATACTCTGGAATACATACTGTATGAAACCCCTATTGTATAATATGATATGTTTTACTCAAAGCATGTTTCATTTTGTTTAAAAATGGATGAGTCCATTTCGTACTATGGAAGTCATTTGTATGATCCTAGAATTATACAATATGAATAGTTCAAAAAATTTACCTGTTCATATGGATGAAAAGATACACAACTATTTCATACTCTGGATGTTGTCTGAACGAACCTAAGATCATTCAATACGAACAGTTCAAAAAAAAAATTGAGTTCGATGGGATGAACTTGCACATATTTATTTAGTACTCTCGATGTCATCTGTATGAAGGTAACTTTGTACAATACAAATAAGATTTAGAAAATTTTTCTAGCATGGTTCGATTAACTGCTTTCTGGAGGAACGCTCAGTTCAAATCATCCCATATGATCTAAAATCATGTAGTATAATTAGTTTAAAAAAATTATAAATTTTAACACTCCCAGTGCCTGTGTACACAATTACCCAATTATAATAATACTCTCTCAAAACTCAAAAAAAGTATAAAAAGCACAAACTTAAAAAATAGTAAACCCTAATCTAGTCTCACTTGAAGTCTTCAACTGTTTGGAGTATGATTTTTCTAAAATATTAGTACACACAAACAACCAAAGTAATATTTCCAATATATGTTAGGAGAAATAGTAATCAATACAATAATATTTTGGAATAATCCAAAATACATATGATATGAAATTATAGTTATGAAAATTAAGTTGCAACAATCTCTCTTTTTTATGATAACAAAATAATTATTATTTGAGTTAACATATAAAATAATTTGTCTCCTTAACTCCCCCTAAATGAATGACCAACTAAATAACAAGGGATTCCCATGAAGATTAAAAAATTATAAACCTAAAAATAAAAAATAAATAACAAACAATAACTACTCAATAAAAAAATAACTTAAATAAAAAATGCATACTCAAATAAAAAATATCTCGAACAAAAAGGCGAACATGAACAAACATTCAAACATTCAAAACATACACACATTCAAAATACACACAAAATACATGTATACATACACACATTACACACATACATCAATCATCAAATAATATTCTAACTCCCCCTTTTGACAACAACGAAAAGGGAAATACATCTTGAAATGAAAGGTTTTTTTAGTTAGAATAGAAAAGGATTTTAAACCAATTGCAAAATTAATATTAATTTCATAATACTAAGAAGAAAATTTTAAAAAATTTTAAATCAAAGAATAACTAAGATAAGAAAAGTCAACTAGGTTCATTGTTCATACTAGACAAATTATATAAAAATGATTATTGTAAAAATGATAAAATGAAGATTAGTTAACTTCAAAAATTCAATATTGAATATAATTATTAATTAGATGGATTTAGATTAGAGATTTAATGATAATGAAAAGAACAATATAAAAGCTTTCAATTGGCAACATTGCGCATCTTTTTAAATATTTGTGGCACAATTTATGCATTTTTTTCTATTTGGATTAATTTTGTTTCTCTTTTTACTTTGCAAACTATTACACATCTTTTCTATTTTTGCATGCTTTGTGCATTTCTCTTATTCATTAATATTTTTTACTTTTTGGGTCTTTCCAATATAAGTAATATAAATTTAAATTATAATAATAACAAAAATAAACATATTGAAAAAATAAAATAAAAATAATAAGACATTAATTTTGTAATAATTATAATTTAGATATGTTTTCCTATAAGAACATGACATTGATCTCCTTATCTAAATCTAGTTATAATTTTAATTTTAATTTTTTGAAAGATTAAATTTTAAAAGGAAATTAATTTTTAGAGTAGAGTAATTGATAACCAATTTCAACGATCAAATACAAAAGCTTTTTTCCATTAAAGATATAAACATTTCAAGAATTAAGAATTAATAAATTTTAACAAAATATATCTTATTTCATTAATTTTTCAAGCACATGCAAAAGCAAGATCAACACAAGGAAACACTAACATAAGAAAATACTGAAATCACAAGAAATACATCTTAACTTCAAACATAACTACTCAGAAGTAAGAACAACATAGAAGTACATTTAGAAATCTTAGGTGCCCTAATCTGAAGGAGGTGGCTGGTTGAATATTAAAAAGTAACTATTCATTATAATTACATTCATATTGACCGTATGAAATTGACCTTTGATCCAACCCACATCTTCCTGATATCTTGCATCCTACTAAATTAAGTGATTCTCAATTTAATCAAAGCATTGATAAAAATGAGTCTCTAATCTATCAAAGCACTTGACCATTTCCTAGTAGAAATTCTGGTTAGGTCTAGGTGTAGGAGCTCCCCCTTCTTCCTTAGAATCATCACCCTCATAACTCTGATCTCACCGAAAAAGTGGCATCAGTGAAGTAAATTGGAAATTCTATTGGAGTATCAAGATAGATCAGATTGTACTTCTTTTCTAGTATGTAGGAAACTAGATATCCTAAAGCTACATTTTTCTTTCTCTTATGAAGTTGAAGTATAATTAAAAAAAAAAGATTATAAATATAATCCATGATGAGTTGGGCTTCATCAAAGAATTTTTTAGTCATAATCAGATAGGTGACTATGGACAAAAGTGGAGTCATATTTGTACAATCACCAACTTTAGGAATAATTGACATTCTCAAAATATGCTGGATGACCCGGGCATTTTGATTTAGGATGTAAACCCTAGATACATGACTCACTTGGGATACACCTCTAAGTGTTTGATTAATTTTAGACCAATAAAAATTGGCTCTTGAGGTCAAAGTATGGGCTATAATCCTTTGGGTTGTCAAGTGGAGAAAGTTACCTAAATCTTCCTTTGTAATTTCTATACGTTGTTTCTGAACATAGGAAGTAATCCTAGAGTGGTCTTGGTTTACTAATCACATTGGCCAAAAAGAATTAGAAAGTCTCTTTGTGGTCGACATATATAAAAGTTAGGATGAAAGAAAGTTGAGTTGAAGCAAATAAGGGTATGACAGAAAAGTGAAGATCACCCTAAATGAGAAGTTGAGAAGGGGTGATTTTGGCAACAGAATACCTAAAGTAGGCATCCCTATTCTCTTTAGATAGAAATTTATCATCTCTACCACTTATAGAAGAAGAACCCTTAGAAAGATGGGGTTGTTTGCTAGAACTTGCAATTCCTAAGATGTTGGCTCTAGAGGGTTTTCAAATGGATATAAAAGTGAATGAAAATGATTTCAAAGACCCATCTATTTAAAGGAAAATGACCTATTATATAGTAAAAATGTTGGATCATACATACAATTTTAAAATCATATGGGATGAAAATATTTTTGTACGTACGAATGGAAACAACCAAAAATTAGACGGCTTTTTATAAAATGCCATTTTTGAGGCATCCTTTTGTATATGCTTTTTGACCATACGATTGTATAGATGAATGGGTATTCATCTGAGATGATTAGAATATTAAAGATCATTTTAAAGATAGTTAGGTTCATCCCTCATAGAAACTGACATCTGGATCATACATACAAACTTTGATTTCATATGGATGACCAGCAATTAATAACTGACTCCAACTGGTAAACTGTCCATACATATACAGACAAAACTACACATAATATACAGTATGATGATGTCATCGTACAGTGTAAAACCTTATAAAAAATTATGTTTCATGTGCTCAACTCCAAAACCAACCATGTACATGCTACAAAATTCATACGGGATGAAAATAGTTTCGTATAGTATAAATAGAACACTTAGAAAATAAGACATGATAATCAGAAAATCTTCTCAAAATCAATCATTTTATATCAAGTGACATGCTTCTAGTCTAATCAAAAATAAAAATAAAAAAGACAAGACTAAGCACATAAAAATAAACAAAACAAATAAATAGAGACAAACTAAATAGATACATATTTACAACAAATCAAGTTTGTAGAATTTTCAATTTAAGTATTAAGATCAATCACACCTAACCTGGTTCTTAAGGTGCTAAAAGTGTTGAAGGCTAGTGGTTTTTTAAAAATATCTATAAGTTAATTTTTTGTAGTAACGTGATTCAATTCAATCTCTACCTTAGCTACATAACCTCTAATAAAGTGATGCGTTATATCTATATGCTTGGTTCTAGAATATTGAATAGGATTCTTTGAAATGCATATAACACTAGTATTATCACAAAAAAATAGAATTATGCTAATTGAAAATCCTAAATCAATCAATTATTATTTCAACCAAAAAACTTATGCCACATTACTACCTAAGGCAATATATTTTGCTTCAGCGGTAGATAGAGTTACTGAATTCTATTTCCTATTAGACTAAGAAACTAAAGAATTTTCTATGAATTCGTATGTTCCAGATATACTTTTTTGATCAGCTGCAAAATCTAAATTAGAATATCCAAAAATTTCAAATGAAGAGCTATACTTAGGATATAAAATCTCTAAGTTTTGAGTTCCCAAAAGATATATAAGAATTTTTTTGCTATTGTCAAATATGATTCTTTGGATCAGATTAAAATCTAGCACATAAATAAATACTAAATATTATATATGCTCTACTAGCAGTCAAGTAAAGCAATGATCCAATTATACCTCTAAATTTCTTTTAATCAATAGGTTTTTTCTTTGGGTTCTTATCTAATTGAATTGAGGAACTCATTGGTGTAGTCACTAATTTAGCATTATCTATTTCATATTTCATGAGAATGTCTTTAATATACTTTGACTAACTAAGAAAATTTTCTTAACTCAAATCTCCCATCAAACTTATCATAAATTTCACAAGTGTTTGATTTATATTTATGGGTTCAACCATCGATATAAAGGCAGAATGGTTTACCTCTTTACTAAGTCCATTCCTAGTCCTAATACCCTCACTAGGTTCACCTAAAATCAATTTCTTATGGTGATTCTTAGAAAATTTGCATTCTCTAGACAAAGGGTTTTTTTTTTAATTTTATTCCAAATTTATCTTCTCAATTTCTTGAAAGTTATTTTCAATATGATCATCTTTCAATCTTGGCTCTTCTGAAATATCAGATTCATCAAACATAATATGTGTGGTCTCCTCAACTACCAAAGTTCTCTTACTAAATACTCTATAAGATTTTTTAATATTAGAGTATCCAAGAAAAATTTCTTCTTCAAATTTTTGAATCAAAAATTTTCTAAAGGAGTTTACAAATTATTATGAATGAATACCTTACATCAAAAAAACATGACAAAAATGTGACAAATTTGGTGTTTTCCTTAAGAAAAGTTCATAGGATATTTTATTCAATTTTGATCTAATACTTACCCTATTAAAACATAGCAAGAAGTACTAACTATTTCAGCCCAAAAAATATTTTAGATGTGAGTATTCAACTAAACATGGCTCTAGTATCTTCAATTAACATTTTGTTATTTCTTTTTACAACCCCATTCTACTGAAGGGTTCTAGGTGCTGAAAAAATTATGATCAATTCTTTTCTCTTTATAAAAATTTTCAAAATTTTCATTTTCAAATTCACTTCTTGATCACTTTGAATTGATAAAATCTCGCACCCTAATTTCCTGGAATCTAAGTACAAAAATTTCTAAATTTCCCAAATTATTCACTCTTATAAAATAAAAATTTAAC